>CM021101.1:280529419-280640969 GCA_007115665.2 Sequoiadendron giganteum
ATAGATGCAAGATAATAAATGGCAGAAATACACCTGAATGTATATATATGAGTATTTGATAACAACAATCTCCTCTGATGTACAAACCGGTTCCTCTTTGTTCCCCGGTTTGTGTGTTTTCTTTCTCTAATCGATCTATTCTAATAGGGATTAATAATTGCTGCAAGCATCATTATTGCACAATCGTATATTATCCACATTTCTATATATATATATGTGTGTGTGTGTGTGTGTATTTGCTTAGATATATGTATATATACTTATATTTAACTTACTTCCCTTATTGATTTATCATTTATCTTTACCCTTCTTCCTTTGGGCTATCTTCTTCCTCATACCTATCTCATCTTCCAAATCTGAGTATATCATATTAATGTTCTGCTAAGCATATGTGATCTCCTTCCCATTTATATATCTGATCTTCTTTATTCTCCCCTTTCCTTATTTCTTATTTCTTACCTTTATATCTTCTTTCCTTTGTGAAGGGATGCAACTCTTTAAATAAAGACAACCTTCTAAAAGGGCATGACTCCATATTAGCCTTGATCGCTGCCCTTAACTTCTCCTTAATTGCTGCCTTATAAATTTAATTGCTGCTTTATGAGTCTTATATAATCCATAGTAACGAGACTTGGACTCGGCGAGGGTGACTCGACTCGGGACTCGACGTAGACTCAACAAAATAAAAAACCTAAGAAATTTAGAGATTTTTAAGGATTTAAAACTTGTTTCATGCACCCTTTATTAAATAAACCTTAAAGACACAATAACATCATCAAATAGAAGTTAATTTGATCACATACACAAGTATACATCGATCACATAAGTATATACACAAATTGTAGTTGAGCTGCTGAAGGAAATAGCACACTTTCTTTTAGACTGCAAGAATAGGAATTAGGTAGCCGCCCCCCTATAAACTAAAAAGCACTTGGTAAACTTTTTTCACATGTTCGGTGACGCTGGCATGACACGCCCTTCGATACCACGGGGATGGTGGGGAGACTAGACCTCATGACCTCTTGCCTGCAACAGGATGCTTTAGCCAATCGAGCTAGGCCCACCGCCCTAGGAAATAACACACTTAGATATATAGTCAAAGACTCAAATGTATACAAAACTCATGGAATATGAAATCCATGACATCAAATGTTCCAATCAAATATGAAACAGCAAAAGATTCAAAACAATAAATAGAAGTGTATGGCTCAAAGGAGCCTGCATCCTTCCTACGAAGGCGTCTAGGATAGGTCCTGGATGATGTAGCAGCCATAATCTCAAGTTTGAAGGCAATTGCCCCAATGGGGTTGAGGGGCAATGCCCTTTGCGGGGGTCTAGGGGCAGTGCCCCCAGCGGGGTTGAGGGACAGCGCCCCTCGTGGGGTCTCGGGGCAACTTCCCCGCCACCAAGCCCAAATTAAGACCACCAAAACCATACAAACCTTCATGGCGTACATCATTTTGCATTCACAATAAGTTAAAAAAAAAAGGTTTTAACTTTAAATTTTATGTAGTTTTTGCACTTTTCAAACCTGCTTGCGCGAGTCTGCTTGATGGGACTTGCTCGGACCCGGTGAGTCCAACAAAGTCTAAGAGACTCTGCGAGTCTCGCTAGGACTCGTACGGACTTGGACGAGTTCGAGTTTGAGCCCCCCAGACTCGGTTGGGGTGACTTGACTTGGGACTCGCCGGGTCCAGGCGAGTCCTGGCGACTCTCGTTTCTGTGATATAATCGCTTCCCTTTGAACCATTAATCGCTGTTGTTGCTTCATACATATGGTCGTTGCTGTTAAATAGATTTTCTTTTAGACTTGAGAGCTGCAGCTTATTGCTCTCTATATATTATTGTTTACTATATATATTATTTATATGTATTCTATTTTATATTAATATGGTATGTATATTTTTTTTTATATGAGTTTTGTATATATAATTATTATTATATTATAATAATTATAACTATTGTTAATATTTATATTTGTATTTTTAATATTTATTTTGTTATTCATTTTATTTTTCTATTTGTATTTGAATGCTTTATATTTTGGTGTTACAATTTCAAGGGCATGACACACTTCAGTAGTTAAAAGCCAATCATTCAAAATTTCATCTCATTATCTGTAATGATAATAAAAAAGTAAAAACATTCGGTACCTGAGCCCAAGAAAACAATAACTTAGACATTCGAAAGGATTAGATAAAGAAAAAAGGGAATAGTCCCTTAAAAGCTGCCTATAGGATCTTCTCTGTAAAGAGGAGAGGCACAAACCAGTTGAAGCCTCATTCTTATCACTTATTTTCACATATTTTTGCCAAGAATGGGGAGTTGCTAAACTCCAATATTGGCCAAAAAATTGGTAGGTTTTTTACATTTTCTAAAGCAATGGGAAAAAATAGAGATCTTTGAAACTTCGGCTATTCTTAAATGCTTCCACAAAAATACTCCCGAGCTTCCAACCTTGGATCTCTTATTTGGCTAACCTATCGATCACTAACAAAGAGTCTCCTTTAACAATAAGTTTCTTGCACCCCATCAAAAAATCCAAATTTAAACCTTTCAGCGTCGCTGCCAATTTGGCCTCATTATTTGCTTTCAAGCCTAACAAGAAGAGGCCCGCCTTTTAACAAATTAATCCGAAGACTCTCTCAACAGACATGCAACACCTGCAAGGCTCAGATTTCCATGAGAGGTCCTATCAAAATTAGGTTTTAAAAAACCATCTGGGTGCCTCTTCCAAACTCGATCCGTTTGATGATTATGTTTATTGATCACCCCATTAATAGGGAGGATAAATAAAACTTGTTATCCATCTATCTCCTGAGCAATTTAATTTTGCTCGATAATTCTCACTGCCTACTCTTTTTGCTGGACTAATTTATTTCCTAGGCTATTGTGCTGCGAAATCCTAGGGGCCCCTGAGATCTGGTTCTTTCTTCTCTTCCCTTGGTGTGTTGGCTTATCTCTATCATACTCCGCTTATAAAGCATATCTCATCTCCATCTCTTATTTCTCAAAAGCTTTCACAATAACCCTGTTAACTGCTTGTAATACACCTGCATTCATTTCTTAACACATTTGTAGTATATCTGATATTATGTGTGCTGGGATCCTAGGGTCCTATCACTGTATTACCTTTCACAGATGGATTAATATAGTAACACGTATATTTTAGACCATGTATACGGCAGGATTAAACTCCTGCTTTTTAAGTGCATGATGCTGCAGGTAGTTTAATTCTTTTTGGCACTTCCAGTTCTCACTGAAAACTCATTAATACAAGACACAAAGCATGCTTTAGTTAGAAAACAATTGTCGAGTATGAAGAAGACTTAAAGTTTAAGATAAACTTATTAAAGGGGAAGAGACATAGCCATTCTGGATAACTAATAACCACATCAAGTCTTGTCTCTTTGATAAAATTTCAAGCCACATTTTTGATGATTGTTTAATACATCTATGATTCTATATCAATCTAGTTTGTACTTGTTAATCATTGAGTCAAATTACCAAAATTGTAATAACCACCCTAGATTTTTTTTTGAAATATTGCAATTGGAAATGATTACAATCTAACTTCCTTCCCACTTGCTGATCACCTAGATCCCCGAGTGGAAAGGTGAGAGAATACGGTGTTCAGGATTACAATTAAATTGAATGAAGCATCAGGCAGCAAGCTAGCCAATACCACCTATTCAGTGGAAATTACGATGGCACCTACACTTTTCAGTGGGAAAGCTTATACAATACTAAAAATGAAACTCAAGCTTCTTCCACTTATCCAATGGTGAGCAACTACAAACATGAATAACATCTCTTTCACTTTTCAGCGGTGAGTGATTACAACAAACCACTTGTTCAATGGGGTAAGTACATCAACAATAAACAAGAGCGACTCATTGACAGTACTACCATTCAGTGTTACAATGTTAGCTCATACATAAACATGCCAAAATAGAGTTATATCTGCTGTTATAAATTGCTGATAAAGATATATATTGTTGATATAAGTGCTGATGTAAAATAGAATTGCTGAAACACCCCGAATAGTGCCAAATAACATGAATAAACCCACCCAACTTGAAACAACAGAAAAATGCTTTAATGAATGATGAAATATATGCTCGTACAAGTATGTTGTTACTCTGTAGACACGCTGCAACAGGCCTGGGCAGCAAGGAAGACACCCAAAAATCTCACCAACACACTTCAAATACACACCCAAGCTGCAACTTCACTTGAAACACTCCAAAATCACTCCAAAACATGTCTAAACATGAGATAAGGAAAGGTATATCAGTCTGATATAAATTTCAGACCTACACAAGTCTGAAATAGAATGTTCCTATTGCTGGTATGGTAGGTATAACAACAATAAATAGCAGCAAACTCCTCATATAACCCTTTCTCCACCAAAATAATGCATTGAAATTGGTAACTAGGATGGGGCTAATCCACACCAAATGAAATGTCTCACAAAACCCGGGCGCTTCCACCAATACTTCCAATGCCCTCCCTTGGATGTACAACTCAGCATGGTCAAGTGTACGGCTAGCTTGATAAAGCTACAATGTCCTCCAACAGTACGGCTTGCAAAGGGTTTATATGGCGCCAAGAAACAACAAATAATGTTCAATCAAAACTTTTATACCTGCTACAACTGTATGACTAGGTTTGAAGGGTATGGGCAACCAAATCTCCTCTTCAAATCACCTCAAACACAAATAAAAAACTCTGAAAACTGAAAGCATTTGTACCATAAATCTGCAATTCAAAAGTCTGCAAAAATCTTCATCTCAGCAACCCAAAATCTAAAACTTCAATTTGAAGCACAATGGTGATCTCTGCATGAAATCATTCAGCTAGCTAGGGGATATTTGTCTCCAAAAACAACAACTTAAAGAGGGTTTTTGTCCTCAAGAAGCTTGGGAAGGACTCAGGTTCATTCCAATAGCATAACAATATCATTCATCAAGTCTATCTCCAAAATGAATCCCAACACCTTTTTATATAGTTTTTTGGAGGGAATTATACAATTAAAAAATATAATAATTCACTTTTTTCCCTTACAAAGACTCTTTTTGAAATAATAATAACGTTTCATTGCAAAGGCCCCCTTATCTAGGTGTCCAACTTTTAAAACGCTTAATCACCTTTCCAACGAGCTATTGTACTAAGTTGTTTTTTAAACATTTTTCAACATTAGACAACTTAAGTGAATTAATTAAATAGTAACTTAATAGCTTACCTAAGTTTTGGAAAGCACTGAAATTGCATCAAAATATCAAATTTTGATCACATTGAGATGATACCAAAGATGTAGGATGATGACTGGAGCCAACTAGGTGACTTACTAAAAATAGATTGCTCCAAGAAATTTGGAATTCACTTCTGAAAGTGGCATTATGAGCCACACTGCCCGCTGAGCTCATTTCCAAGAACCAAAGTCACTACTAGCCAATCATGAGGACTCCAAGAAGTTTGGAGTTCTCCCCAACTCACTAGGAAGCTTACGGGCAAATTTAGAAACTAAATTAAATGCTCACAAATTGATCCTGCTCAAAACGGGGACACTTCAAAAACTCTAACCGAACTTACTAAAAAGTAGACTAAACAAGAAATTCCTTACCCAAATTCTTGGTAATAATCAAGATGAATCTAGTACATTTCATGTTCACAAGGCATGCCTGGCCCTCAAGTTCAACAATAGTATGTAAGGGCTGGGCATGTACAAAATACCAAATGTTCATTCATAATCACAACCATTTTTGTCCCCAAGCATGCCAAATAGTCTTATGTTCTTGACAATAAGGCTAGCAAATTGGTACCGAATGGCTCACTTGTGGGTTGTTGCTTCATCTACACAACACAAGGAGGTTTTGTAATGATATCCATCCACTAGTTCTAGCTTAAAACCAGAGTAAATTGGATTTTCTTGAAGCATCTTAGCCTCTCCTTTCATAATATTATGTATTTAATTGACTTACTTGTGGGTTCTTGATGTCATTCACAACACAAGGGAATTTTACAATGGCCCCCATCCATTAGTGCCAGCCTAGGTGCCTGTCTAGAAGCATAGACAATCGAATCTTCTTGAAGCATGTTAGGCTGACCTTTCATATGTTCAAGTGCTATATCTTTTGAACTTGTTTCCCTAATAGCAATTTGTATGTTTCCATTATTAGGATGGATATTTATAATACAACAAATTATAAATAATAAATGTAGAACAACACTATAAGTGTTTGCATATGATGATATGTAAATAAACAGCTAAAGACAATCTACATCGTTCTCTCCTCCCCCTCGTAGTGCAACTTAATGTTTTGGGCCTCAAACTAGAAAGTAAGTCAATATCAAAATGATCATTGATTGTTTCCTCAAAAGTGTTCATTTTCCTTCATTGCATCCAACTCTTGCTTTTTTTGCTCCTGTCTCCAATTGAACAAGATCTCTATTAGTAAGTAGCACTTCACTATGTTCTTTGATAATCTAATCGTCAAGAGGATTGATGTCATCCAAGTTGATGGCATCATAAGGACCCTTGACTTTTTTGGTTTGAAGGTGAAATTTGTACCAAACAAAGACAAGTTCATTGAGGCAGTTCATTGTTTCCTCAAAAGTGTTCATTTTCCTTCATTGCATCCAGCTCTATTGCTTTTTTTGCTCCTGTCTCCAATTGAACAAGATCTCTATTAGTAAGTAGGACTTCACGATGTTCTTTGATAATCCAATCGTCAAAAGGATTGATGTCATCCAAGTTGATGGCATCATAAGGACCCTTGACTCTTTTGGTTTGAAGGTGAAAGTTGTACCAAACAAAGACAAGTTCATGGAGGCACTGGTTAACCTATTTTTCTTCTTTGTGTAAATGCTCTCAAATAGGCTTCAATTGCATCCTCGCTCACAAACACTACATAGCTTGGACAAAACACGAATAGCTAGCTTCTAAAGTTTTGGTGTGACAACATCATAATTCTCCCACCATAAACCTACAAAACAATATTTAAAAAAAATAATAAAAATTAAGTAAAAAATTTAGAGCTTGTTCAAACTTTCAAGTATCTAGTTTCTACATCTAGTATATAGCTAAAAAATAAAGATATATATAACTTTTTACTTGGTTGTTCTTTTTCCCTCCTTTGAATTGCTTGTGTTGAAGAAAAGAGCTTGTTCCTTTGCACCCTTTTAGACCTCCAACTCATCAAGAACTTTGTCTCTTATCTCATTAGTTGGCACCATCTTATCAATGCATGAAGCAATGCCTACCCTGACCTTCTCATTGGCCTTAAATGCATCAGAGAAGTAGAACTTTGGGTTTAGGTAGTAAGTGAAGACATGTATTGGCTAGTGGAGTTGGTTCATCCATCTACGATTAGTGATGTACCAAATGATTTCATATTTTCTTTTGTTTCCACAATAGTGACATGAAATGGCCTCCTTGGCCTTATTCATGGCTTTACAGAGGTAACCCATTGGTATGCCATCCCCATCCACCAAATGAAGAACTTTGACCAAAGGATCCATCACGTAAAAAATTGAAAACAAATTTGAAATTATTACAAAATTAGCCCCCCCCCCAAAAAGCAAATAGGTAATTTGGTATAAAGTTAATGTTTGTATTTGTTACTTACCTTGATTAACTTTTTCTGCATTTTTGATGAATAAGTCAAAAAATTGTTCTTGCAGTCTTCTCCCCTTCGTTTTTTTCTGGAATATTGAGACTCCATCTAAGTATCAGACACAAACATTTGTTTGAGAGAAGGAATTGCAGCAATAATAGCTTGCAAAGTGAGGAAGTGGCTCGCAAATTGTGTCACTCCTAGTTGCTCAAAGTCCTTGCCATTCATGTGTTTTCTCATCAAAGAAAGGACCCAAGTATGGTTGTAGATAAATTTGGTAACTTGTTAAACATCTTCAACCACACTTTTGATTCATCCAATCTTCCCATTGCCCTCTAGCATCAAATCTAGGCAATGTGGAGCACAAGGAGTTCGAGAAATAGTAGGATTTCTCTTCATAATAAGTCTCCTCATGGATATATATGCTGCTGCGTTGTTTGTGATTGAAAAAACACACACACTTATATTGATAGGGGGGTGAATCAGTATAAGAACAATATTTTCAATTGATAACTTTGGCAATCATAAACAATAATCAAAGCATCCACACAAGTAAGATATAGCAAATTAGAACACAGGATGCACACACGATTTTATGTGGAAACCCTTGCAAGAGAAAACCACAGCAAAATATTTCTTTTATAAAAATCTTCTTATAACTTCATAGGCACCAACCCATAGGAGACACCAATCCCCTTCACTGAGCACCAACTCAGCAAGAGACACCAATCTCTTAGGATGAGAGGCACGAACCTCCCAATCACGCAAAGTAGAAGGCACCAACCTTCGAAATGCAAAGTAATAAAAGGATGTTGGATCTGCTCTAGATCCCTTCAAGGTCTTCAACAAAATCTACTCACTCCTTTACACAAATATGCCTTGAATTTCTGCTCACTTAACCTCCACTCAGATCTGCAATATGATCTTCAATAAATACTCTCATTTTGGACTTTATCTTGGCAAAAAAAAATCTGCAATAGGTCTGCTCAAAATAACTCTGATGTCTGCCCTTAAATCTGCTTTTTCTGCTCTAAGTCTGCTTTTTATAGGAAATATATTCAATGAATTGTTGTCAAAATAGCCCTCAACCATCACCCATTTATACCTTACCAATTGCAACCTTTCACCAAGAGATATGCCTCCTCAAATCAGGTTGACCAAGAGAGATACAAATATTTATTTTTGATTTAAAGTTCCCTCCTAAAATGGGCACTCAACAACCCTAGGTTGGCCAGGGCAGCAATTATAATTTTATATCTTTGTGCCCATAAATAGGCGCCACTTTCCATCAGGTCGGCCAGCAAGAAAGACATTTTTACTGGTCAAGAAAAATGCCCAAGGGTGGGAGCATGCTTCAAGGGGGTCGTCCCTCTCAGGGATCCAAAATAAAGCCAAATAAAAATTAAATTTATTTCCCTTAGATAACGGCGGAGGGTTATCCAAAATAAAACCAAATAAAAGTTAAATTTATTTCTCTTCTTCATATTTAATCTGTTCTCGCTACGGATTTACCCTTTGACATCATTGACAATAAATCCAGCAGTGATAATTTGGACAACATTTTCAATGCCAACCTCTTGGATCATCCCATCCAATGGATTGCACAAAGTCACAACATTTTTGACTTCATGTGAGTTATCTATAGACTTCAAGAACACCTATGTGTCATTAGAAGCCACTAAAAAGTTAATGAGAGTCCTATTTTGTTCATTTGTCCATCCATCCGATAAGATGCTGCAGCCCTTTCTCCACTATACTTTCTTTTGATCATCAACCAAAAGCCATGTACTTTTTACAACTTCCTCTAACAATGACCTGCTCAAATCTCTAGCTGTTGGAGTCATAAACCCCTTATCGACAATTGTCAATGTATAGGTTGTTCACCATGAAGGGTAAATTATTGTAGTACCAAAAGTTTGTTGCTGCCATTTCACCTTCATGGTGTTTTTCCTTATTCCAAGTGGGTGCCTTCAAGTGAATGTTGTGCTCCTGAAACATGGTGTGGAATAAAGAAATTTGGTGTCAATGAAGAAGAAAGATGGCTAGAAGTAGAACCCATAGGATTGTCACTAGTGGAGGAAACTGCATGACAAATGTTTGGGGCAACAAAGGAAAATGTAGATAAATAAGCATTGACATTCATCACTATTACTACTGCTTCCTTTGTCCTCTGCTTTTCCATTTTTTATATTTCATAATTCACAAGGCATCCATTTCTCTTGTACTCTCTTTGGGCACATTAGGGCATGCCTTCACATCATGTCTAGGTATTTTAGGAAGGTGGTATTTTAATCTATCGATTCCTCTTGTTATAAGAAGTTGGGATTTAATACAATGGTCTTGGCACTTGACAACACTCGACATCCCATACTTCCATTTAGGGTCTTTCTTACCACTCATTTGTGTTGAACTTGACATTGCTGATTTCAACATAGAAAAAAAATCAGCAAGGTTTTAAAAAAAAAATTATGGCATAGTGACAAACATTTATAAGAGAAAATAGAATGCAAATACAATAGAAAAATGTTAGGAATTTTTTTTTTGCATGGGGGAGGGGGGCTTGGAAGGGGAAATGGATAACATTTAGGTTTTCAACTTTTGTAATTTCAAAATAAAGAAAAGAATGAAAAAATCAAATACATACTAGTTTGAATCTTTGAAGGCGGCTTAAAATCTCCTTTCAATCCCTTCATTAAATTTGTTTGTCATGTGGATGCTGAAAGCAACTTTTGTTGTGTTAAATAAGATAAAAAATGTCAAAAAATTAAGTGAAATGTTGAATATTGCATGGGTTTTGTTATAACCCATTGCCAGGTGAGTCTGTGAGAAAAACTCGCGAGTCCAAGTAGACAACTTGGTTGAGTCATAATGAAAACTTGGCGAGTTCTTGACCTGACTTGCCCCTGATTTGGCACGCTAGTCGCATTGAATTGGCATGGCGAATAGGAAAACTTGCAAGTTGCAGCAACTCAATCTAGTATTCATTGTGTTCTCCTATTATGATTGATAAAGCCTTGGAGCATTTTAGGCAAATGTAATTTGTAGATATGAAGTCAAACTCAACATCTCTTGGATGAGAATGAGTCTTAACTGATTCTAGAAGAAAAGGAATTTGAAATTTTTAACCAGCTTGTATAATTTTCTTTATGCTTGTCTTTGTGATGACTTGTTACTTTGCTACTTTGTGCTCTTGGGGAGCAGCTACTTAAGTATTTTACACATTTTGCAAGTAGGTTGTTCTGATATAGTTTACTCTTTGAGCTTCCATGTGATACTTGTATCAGCTTTTTTTGTTTGCTCAATTGAGCATTATATTTTTTAAACTCTTTTCTAATATAGATTAAAAAGTAATATTGATACCTTCTCTTTCTTGTACGTTGCAATGGTGCATCCTCTTTACAGTGATTCTTAATATTTAGCTGATATACACATCATGATAGGACAGGTATGATCCTTAAAAAAACATTAACAGCTTATATTACATCAACTTTATTCAACAGAATGATAGGAACTAGATGCCTTGCGTCCCTTGTTAGCTACATAATAATATTGCCTTCATTTACCAAAGATATTTTAATTTCATTGCTTGATATGATGTAAAAATCTATTTGTTCCTATATATCCATAAGAGTTGTAGAATCCCAAGTCTTGAAAAAGCTAGTCTGTCATTATTCCCATAATATGCTGTCTTTCTAGAGCAGTAGGTTTTATCTGGTACATTTCTGACCTAAAAATAACGTATTTTTTTCTCCCCAGCTAGAGTTGTCCTTTTATTAGGCATATCCAGCCATGTAACCAATGTTCCAAATCCTAAATATCCTTTTTTTTCAAAGTACTTATAAAATAAGCCATATGAAGGCATAGAGAAAAGCTACAAATTGAAGATTTCTGCATGTCCTGCAAAACAAAAAATAGTTATAAGGTAAAAGTGTCCACCAAGATTTCAAAATTTGATACTAGTATACAAGTCTTTTATTCTTTAGCCTTTTTAACATGTTTGACAACTAGGGTTTTTCCTTGAGGTTTGTGTTGTCATTCAATTGTGCCAAGATAGTGAAATCAGGAGTGGGGCAACAGCATTCTGTCGAAGTATTTCAATTTGGTACCTGTATTAACATTATCCATTACTTGACTCAGTTAACATTGTTTATTTGCAGGATTAATACCTGCATAAAACATTTGTAGAAGGGTTGCTTCAAATTTTGTACAAGATAGTTGAGCTTTTATTTGAGGATATCTTTACTGTATCCATTAATTGACTCAGTTAACATTGTTTACTTGTAGGAATAATACCTGCATAAAACATTTGTAGAAGGATTGCCTGGAATTTTGTTCAAGATGGTTGAGCTTTTATTTGAGGATATCTTTACTATAACAAGGATTGACCCAGATGGCAAAAAATTTGACAAAGGTATCCACATATCCATTTTGTTTTTAAAGTGAATCAAATATATATATTGTCATTGAAGATGTGTTTTCCTTCAGCTCAATGGTGTTCAGTATGGTTTTACCTGCAATATCTTTGAAATATCATATTTCCTAGTATCATATAATTTAAGACAAATTCTTCATCTTCTTTGATCATAGTTGCTATAAACTTAGGTTTGAGAATGCACCATGTTCATTTATATTAGAATGTATTAATTGTACCCTTATTGACATATTGTTGTACTTCTTTGTGGTACTTCAAAATGATAACTTGTCTCAGGGTCCTAATTCTATGCTATTTTGGTGACCACATCTTTGAATAGTCTTGGGTGAGGTTAAGGGCTGCCTTAAACATAGTTGGGTTAAGCTTGGGCTATATTGTAAGATTTTTAAACATAGTTTTGCTTAGATGTACCCCATAATCTTTATGCTGCAACTTCCCAACATGTGTGTTGGGGTTAGGGGCTGCTTTATTTTGGTAGGGAGATTTGAGCATGAGTCTCGCTCATTACACCTCAATTCCATGGACAAGGGAAACTTAAATTATAATTATTATAATTCTTTTATTTTTATGATATTGATTAACGTGGTTTGACAAGGACTCACTCAAGATTTTACATACAAGAGCATTTCAGCCATGCTGGAATATTCATATGTTAATGTCCTAGCTTTGTTCAAAATTTGGGATTTATTCAAATACTAATGTTCTCACTATACAAAAATTGAGATAGTAGACCTGTATATTTTAGGCATGGCTTTGAATATCAAGAATGTTTGCACATGCCCTAATAATGTGAAAAAATTGTCTTGTGCCCTTGTAAACCTAAAACCCTAAAAAATTTGAATATATTTTTTGGGGTTTTCTTCCATTTGGTTTTTCTTTGTTGTGTAATGTCCCCTTTTGGGAAATTCCTAATTTTAGGCCTGCAAAACAATAATTATCACTAAAAACTGATATTACCAATAACAAGTATCAACTTTATGACAACATTCAAATTAATACATGAAATATTATAATATTGAGAGCAATACACCATAGCTAAAACATCATAATAGTTAGATCTATAGTCCATAGCATCATTGCCATTTGAATTCAAAATATCTTAACATCATTAATGGTTATTCCAAGGCATATTCCTATAGCCAATCATATTAGGAATTCACTTGAAATGTTTGCAAACCACAATCTCAAGGATGTTTGTCCTTGCATTGCGAGAGCATGGGTGGATCCTCGTCCGTCCATCTCGGGGTGGCGTACTTGAGAAGACCCTCAAGCCCAAGAGCACTCATCTGCCTCTTGGCCCACAAACATGGCAAGTTCTCAGGTCTACTCCATCCCTTAGTCCACCTTGGAGGCGCTCCATCCTCCTTGATCAAGCTCACGAGCATTCAATTGCCTTCTAGACCACGAGCGCTCCATCTCGGGGTGGTGTGCTTGATAAGATGCATGGAGATTGCCTCCTCAACAAGCCCAGGAGCACTCATACGCCTCCTGACCCACAAGTGCTCCATCTTGGGGTGGCATGCTTGATGAAGGAAAGGACGGTACTTCACCTCTCATGAACTCTTAAGGTTGATCGGTCTCCCTCCCTATTTGCAAAACACTTCTATAAATTTAAAATAGGTTGCTAAAGGAATCTACTATATTCATTGGTAATAAAGTATCATTATGCAATATACATATATATATTCCTAATTTATATTCTCAAACTTACTTCCCAATAATATTCTTGCTGAAACAATATTTATTTCCAATAGATATCTTATATTCCAATTTCTTATTTTCCCTTTTTCCAATCACATCCACTTGACTGATGCCCTTCACAAAAAGATTCCACCTCCCTATATGTCCTTCATGGTGGGGTGAATAGTCACAACCTTTATAATCATTGCACCCCTTACAAGGGATGCACCCCTCCTTAATCAATTGTTGTTTTAATGCAAATCACATGCCATTAATTATTTAGGAATCACTGTCAACTAAAGTATCACTAGTCTTGCCAATTAATAGGTATGGCTGCCCTTATTTCCTTTGCCTAGGTTTAATTGAAAATGCTGCAATCATAACTTCATGGCGAGGGCATGGCATGTTGCCTTGGCCCTACTGTGCCCATCATTGATATTTGATCAAAGAATTCCTTCAATGGGCCCTCCTTTGCCAATTTGTGCTTGGTATTGTATTTTGCCTCCCTTCACATCTTTGTCATGTGCCCAAATGTCAAAAATATCAAAACTTTGTAAGCGTTGAGGTCTTTGAGTCAGTTTCCAGCCTTGGGTGGGGTTCTAGAACTTTCCTTACTTTGGTACCTTTTCCTCAAGATCCTTGTTCTCCGACCCCCTACCTCAACTCATTTGTTGGAGTTTTGGGCTTTGCCATGATACCATACTAAAAGTGCTAACACCTAAAAAATCCTTGACTTCTGTTGGCCTTCGATGTTTTCATGTCTCGGGCTCAGGGGGTTCAATAAATTTTGCACCACATAAACAATACTTTCGACTCTTGACCCCCACTTTCTTGTTTCTCGTGGGCTTTTGAAGTTTGTCTTCCCTTGTTGCACTCTGGTACTAGAAGATATTGGTTGCCCCAAGATAGGATCCCTACCCCAAGTCGGGTGTTTGGAATTTTTCTTGAATGTGTGCTTGGGCATGTTGGTATGTCTAACCTCTAATCTTGTCATACCGATGGGCTTTTGGACTTTCCCTTTCTTTGGCAAGCTTGTCCTGATCCCCACTTGTACCTTTTAAGTTGGCTGTAGGATTTTAGACTATTTCATCTTTTGCTGCTAAATGGCACTTGGTATTCGAGAGTCCCAATCCCTACTTTGTCGCTTTTTAGCTCCCTTGTTTCTTGCAGACCTTTAGGGTTTTTAATACTTACATTCCTTTTGCAAAATCATCTTCAAGGATATTGATCCTCGAGTCTCCTTTGTTCTGTTGTTTTGTTTCCTTGGTCCCACAAACCTTTTCCTTGTAGTGCACCTTGCATCCTAGCATCCCAACATTCCAATTCTGGAACCCTCAATTTTAGACCTTTTGAATATTTTTTTACTGCCTATGCATCTTTTAGGCTAAGTAGCTGAATCGTTGGGTTTCTCCAACCATTTCCAAAAATGAAACATACCTGAGTCGGAATTGGGGCCGAATTTATTGTGTGTACCAGCAAGAGTCAAAATTTGTGCCCACAAAACGATTTCGTGAACGTTTCGGTTTTGGGCGTTCTAGAGCATGACGTGGGATATCCAGATTGATTATGTGTGATTTGACTTTGCAAAATTAAAAAAAACCTAATATCTAGGGTTAAAGCCGTAGTTGTGTTCCATTTCGGTTTTGTTTTCACTTTTTCGTTGACCCGAGCCGACCTGCTGAGTGTGAATACCAGGCCGTGTATTGGCTAGGGCGCATGTTGACCAAACTTGCGGCATTGTTTCTGCATTTCAAACCTGTGTGGTGACGTTTTTACCAAGTTCATCATTTCTATGCTTTTTTTTCAATGTTTCTCTGCATTTTTTGCAAAGTTTCTTTGCGTTTTTTCTAGGGTTTTTTTAATGTTTTATGTGCATTCCCTCCCGCTCGAATGAAAATAGTCATAGGTTATATAATATTATTAATATTAATAATTATTAATAGTTTATAGATTGTATAAATAATAATATTGTTGATTGTAATAATAATAGATACTATTTATTATTATATTATAGATTTATCATAATAATAGTATTATTATATTATAGATTGTATAATAATACATATTAATAATATAGATTATAGAATATATGTTAAATTTTAAATATATATAATTTTATAAATAAATCATTTTTTTATTAATTTTTAAAATATTAATTATTAATTATTAATACATTCATTATTAATAATTATAATTTAAATTAATTTTTTATGTTTCATTGGTTTATAATATTATTAATTTTAGTAAAATATTAATTATACATACATTAGTTTTTAATATTTATAGTTGATTTATAATTTGATATGTTTCATAATTTTATTAATTTGTAAAATAGTAAAACATTAATTATAAATAAATTAACTATTAAAAATTTATAATGCTATTAAATAAAAAAACTTAGTTTAGATGTTATGAATTAGTTATTAAAATTTTAAATTTATAAGCTTGTTTTGTTTTTCAAATTGTAGGCATGTGGCTACCATGGCAGCTAGTTCTGGTTTTGTTGGCAATCCCTCATTCAATATTGACCCGACTTCACCTCTATGGAGGCATGTAGAAATAGTAGAGCAAATTCCAGGTGGGGGGACATGTGTTTGGATATGCCTCGGGTGTGATAAGAGATACACTAGTTCCTATAGTCGGGTGAAAGTGCATTTGGTGAAATTCCTGGGAAGGGAGTTAAAGCATGCCCAAGAAAAAATAAATATATTAAGGTAGAATATATTAAGGAGCAAGAGGAAGCAGATGCAAGGGTTGAAAATAGAATGGGGCATCCATTGAGTACAGGAAGGGGCTCACGGAAGCCACTTACTTCTTCATCTTGCACACATAGTGGTGGCCCCGATATTGCAGTAGAAAGCCATCCTTTCTTGAGAAGAAACAAAATTGAAAATGAGGCTATTGTTTCGAAGAGAACAAAGGGACCATTGGAGAGGGCATTTAATAATGATGCAAGAGAGATTATTGACCAAGCCATTGGAAGATGCCTCTATGCAAATGGTTTGTCTTTCAATGTTGTTTGATCACCTTATTGGTAAGACATGGTAAGAAAAATAAATGAAGCTCCAAAGGGGTACACAAGCCTAGGTTATGAGAAGGTGTGTACCACTATATTGTCAAGGGAGGTCAAACATATAGAAGATGCATTATCTCCCTATGAAGCAATTTTGGCTTTGAACTTTTTTTTTTGGTTTTCGGCCCTTGCTTTTTTTCCGCTTTGGGATGAATCAACACCCAAAGGTCGAAGACTGCTCTTGCATAAAGGTGTGCAATGCGTCACGTGGTGGCTGCACGGCTTTATATATACATTATTTTCCTTTTGGGTGTGAACCAGGACATGTGTCAGCTCGGCGGGGATTTTCTTCAAAACCACTCTCAAAAATCTGAAATCGCCCACTCGCTTGACATGCCATCTATTTTCGTCGGGCAGTCTATACCTTTCGTGGAATGATCTTTTGAGGCAAAGTTTGTTGGGGAGCATGGCAGATGTCTTACTTTCGGGGTGGAACCTTCGAGTTGGCGTCATTAATCTCCATAGCTAATCGATCAGATTTTTTGCCAGGCTTTGTTAAATCTGATTGTTTTTTGACAGCTATCTTCGCTAAAAATATCTGAAACCATTAATAAAGCAGTTGAGACTTAATGAGCGAAGATTGTTGCAATCTAATCAAGATTTAGGATCGGATTGCGAGGTATCATGTTTAGGCATCTAGCAGTTTCTTCTTTTGGGTTGTTTACGATAGTGTCCTCTTCTTTTGGTTCTAAATAAAAGTTGCGGCATAAAGCAAAAAAGTTTTTAGAGAGTTCCATAGTTCAAAAGTTTTCTTAGGAAATCTTTCAAGGAATATAGATACTATCTTTGGGAGAAATTTTTGAAATTGTGCATGCTATGGCCTTTATCAAATTTCCTTTTTCATATTTTGTTCATTTTGAAAACATTGTGTTAAA
This sequence comes from Sequoiadendron giganteum, assembly GCA_007115665.2. NCBI lineage: Eukaryota > Viridiplantae > Streptophyta > Pinopsida > Cupressales > Cupressaceae > Sequoiadendron > Sequoiadendron giganteum. The sequence continues at coordinate 280,547,099 of CM021101.1, forward strand.
AGTTTTGCGTTTATAGTTTAGATAACTAATTTACATGCTGTTAAGCTTCTATGTTCAATGCCATCTTTCAAAAATTGGATCATGTCCATTAAACCCTTACATTTTTTGTAAAGGGTATGCCATTTTCTATATTATGCTGTAAAGGAGGAAGGATTTTATGTGGGGTCTGTGGCATTCTATGTCTACCTTATTAGTTATAAGAAATAGTTAAGGTTTGAAATGTTGTAAAAGCTTTGGCGCATCACCATCTTTATGTTTTATTCGCATTTCTTTCTACCCCTTTTCCCCAAACACAAAGAAGAGCCATCTTTCTTTAAAAAATCTCGGAGGTCATTTAGTGAGGCACAAATTGGTCCCCCACTTGCTGAATCTCCCATAAGGCTGTTCAGAGAAGCGCAAGCTTTAATGATCAACAATTCTTTTTTTGGCACGCCTGATGGGACCGAAAGTTTTTCGAACGTCTGATTAGAAGTAAGAAATATTTCTTAATTCAGACCAAGAAAAGAGGCTGGCAATTTCATGCCTCGAATCCAAACAAGGGCATCTTCAAGAGGCCATTTCCAGTACTCCTAATTACTTGCCTCGACACCTAGGAGAAGAGGACTTATAGGTTCTGTATCACTTATAAGAAGCAACTGGGTAAGAAGTGTTAGCCGGCAATCTAGAGCCTTATCTACCCCATTAGGAGGCCGAACCTTCCAAATCAGAATACTCGTCTACCCTATCCATAGGAATCTGTTTACAATGGTTCATATAGGTATCCTTGCTCCTAGAAATTTTGTAACTTGGAATAGCGGTAGCCGGCTACAACCACCTACGCCCCCAGATGTATGGCTCACCATACTCGCCAATGCTCTCAAGGCAATCCCAAAGTTTTTCGGGGAGGATTTTAAGACCCCTTTCGAATATCTCCAAGATATAGCAGAGGTATGCAGTGTACATAACATCGCGGAAGAGAATGTTGCTCTCAGATTGCTGGCCGCATCTTTCAAAGGAAAAACCCAAGATTGGTATAGGTCTTTGGCTTCCGGTTCTATTTGCTCTTGGGATCAACTCAGAGAGAAGTTGTTCGAGCGCTTCTCGGAAAAGGGAGATCGCTCCTCTTTGTTGCAACAATTAATCACCATCAAGAGGGCCCCGCAAGAGGCTACGAGTGACTTCAACAATAGGTTTCACAAAACTTGACAAAGGATTCTTGTGACAACTAGGCCTCCGATCGCTATGGCATTCATGTTTTATCTAAAGGCTTTCAATTCGGACATCGTGGTCGTGGTGCAGTCTATGGGAGGAGATACCTTGCCTGACACATATGATCTGGCTATGTGCGCAAAAAACAGTCTGATCAACATCAGGAAGCTTCCACCACGTCCGTTGATGCCCATGTTCACGAAAGTCTTTGGTGGCCCCCGAGAAGAAGCAATTCCAAGCGCCTACACTCTACAAGTGACCACGTCAACTGTACCACCATCCGTGTATGTATACCCTGGTGCGCAACCGAGCATGTTGGGTTCTTCATTAGCAATGGATGTCAATGATATGAAGAACCTCATGCGGTCCTTCGTGAATGAGTTAGTCCTCATTCGACGACAACAAGCAGTACCTTCGAAGCCTCCCACGCAGACCTATCAAGAGGAAGGTCATCTTATCAACTGAACGAATATCAAGGAGCTCCGAAAGGAGGAAGCCAACAACCAACGCCTGCAAACTAGAAAGTCCCAATCACCATGCCGCTTCAAACCGTCAAGAACAGTTCGAGCAAGGATTTGGTCCTAGGCCAAAACAACTTGGCGGAGGATGAGAACGCATGGTGCTTCCCGTGTAATGATAGCCATATGCTCTGAAATTGTCCAAAGGGAAATCTTTAGCGGAAGATAGCGGAGCAAAGAGGCCAAGGCGTGTTTCCAAACATAGAAGAATATCAGTCTCCCGAAATGGAGAATGCCTGCTTCAGAGCACAAATGCAAGGGATGTCCTTAGAGCAAGAGCTGGATATCGCACCAGACCAAGCGCTCTTCTCTTGGATGGAAGAAGAAGATGTAGTATTTGGAAATGATGCTCCGACAACTAGTGCCCCATAGGTACAGTCAGACTACAACCCCAAGGTCCAAAAAAAGACTCACTAGGGAATACGTGCAACGAGCTCCACAATGTCCGCAACCACAACAATCACAGTCACAAGTAGAGCAAGTTGTGTAGGCTGGACCCACTCAGCCGTCGCCAGAGAAAGAGGTGGATAAAGTACTGAGCCTGTCCAAGTCGGATTGACCTCTCCTGAAGACGAAAGAGATACCACCAGAGGGGCAATGTTTCCAAAAGTTTTGGATTGTGAGGGGTAGGTAAATGATGCATAATTTATAGCTGACATCCTTATATAGTGCATTAATGAAGTGGGACTTCAAAATGTTGTCCAAGTTATAACGGACAATGCGAAGAATTGTAGAGCTGTTGGTATGTGTAATGTCTCTTTTTTGAGATCACCTTATAATTTGTCTTGAAATCACAATTCCAAATGAAACCAAGAGCAGATTATAGTTAAAGATATAATTCCCTACTCAAAATTGGGATGATGTAAATCTGGTTATGGAAACCTGCAACAACGTTAGATAAATATGACAGGCATAGTCCATGAAATACATTTAATTCTAGGTCTAAGAGAGATTATAAACATCACTATAACAAGTCCCAAGGACTATGTGGGCTTAACCATAACGAGGAGGACGTGATGAGGTGCCCCAAGTATCCTCTACCCTAGGCCCAACAACAGGATCTTTTCATCTGTGGCCTCATGTGGTCTTTAACCGATGGTCCTCAACCATCATCATGAGGTGGTGTACCTAGTGAGGGCTTTACACCATTCTCCTCCATCATGCCAACCTCTCTTCTCTTATGATTGCAGACCTTTCTTTATTTACTTCAATAATTGATTCAAACAGGGATAGTTGGGAGGCTGCAATAGGGTGTCCTACTCACAGTTCTCCCATTTTGCAGTCCTGCCTCATCCCTTCATGACCAATTATTGCCAAACCAAGATCATATAACTGTTAATAATATCAGAAAATATATGCTATTATATCAGTGTTTAATATCTATATTTATCTGATTGAATAAACATCATACCACAAAATCTGATTATGTTGTTACCCTGGTTGAATTTGCTGTATATGGTGTAAGAGTTTATGCTGGGGGTCGATCACTTTACTGCTGTTTATCCCCTGTAGATTTTGTATAAATAATACTTTGGTTTTCTATCTATTTATCCTGTTCTTAATATTCAAAAGATATTGCTTAGTGTAAATCAAAGGAATAAGAATCTATCATCCATATTCATGTTAAATAATCATAATTACTTATAAAGCTCAATAATTGCTTCAAGCATCATTATTGTATAATCGTAAATGATATATATATATATAATTGGGTATCAATCTTCCCATGATCTTTTTATATGAACTTATCTGATTACATTTGCTGCTGCACTCCAAAATATGTTCTAGACTTCTTATTTATTTCCTCCATTTTAATGTTCCCTTATAATTCTTTAAAATCTGCACATACCTCTTCTAGATCTGCATATGTCTCTTTTATATCTACATATTTCTCTTTTAGATCTGCCTGTTCATCTCCAGCAAATATTTCTATTTCCTTTCCCATGATTCGATTATAGCTGCTGTACTTTCGAGATTTTCAACTACTGATTTTATTTATTTTTCTATTTTCCCTGAATGCAGATGTATTTCCCATATGTCCCCCCCTCAAATGATTTTACTTCCCTTATATATTCCCTTGTCCACGTGGAAGGCTGCATCAGAAAGGCCTTACTTTTTGTTTTAGACTAAGCGCTGCCTTTGGAAATATAATCACAACCTTTTGTTAACTGCTTTTATTCTTCTTTTAATTAATCGCTAGTCCTGGAAAGCAAGCGCTGCATCCTATATTAATCACTGGCTGCTCATTGAATCGCTGCAGCTTGAATCGCTGCCCTTAGATCATATTATATATGTTATGTTTATTACATATTTATATTAATCATAGTTGCTAAGAGACTGGTACTGGTACTGGTACAGGAGACTGGTACCGGTACTGGTACTGGTACGGGAGACTGGTACCGGTACTGGTACAGCTTTTTTTTGAAAATAGATGGGGGTACTTGGAGATGCCATTTTTTTAATATAAATAAAAATTAAAAATATAAAAAATCAATAATTTATAGAAAATATGATGACATTGAACTTTCAAAACAAAAGTAATAGTAAAGTTTAACAATGAACATTAATTTTAAATACACAAATGTCATTGCGTCAAAGAGTTTCAGTTCATACTTCATATTTCATAATCATAGTTCACATTTTGATTTGATATTTAATATTTGATTACATACTGAAATTCAGAAATATTGATAGTTTGATAGGTTGATACACAAACAAAAAACAAAAATCAGAAATCTATCATCTACAGCAAATCGTGGTCATCCATGTCAAGGTCCTCAACTAAGTCACAAGGTTCGAATTCGGCAGCATTGAAATTTGGATGAAATTCGGCAAGGAAAAAATTCGAAAAATAAAAAATTCGGATTATATACGCCTTATATAATTTTTTTTTTTTTTAAATATAAATAATATATCTGCAAAAGTATCAAAATAATTTAATTTAAATATCTACATTTGTTTATATATATATATATTCGCTAATATAAATATGTTAAATCTAATTTAAATACTTTAAATTTATTAAATACTTTAAATTTATTAAATTTAATTTAAATATGTTAATTTTTAATATATTTGTTAAATTTAATTTAAATACTTTAATTTGTTAAATTTTATATCCTTAAATGTTAATTTTAAAAAATAAATATACTTAAATGTTAATATTAAAAAATAGAAAACGCGGTCGAAGATCTCCTCCGGCTTGTCGAATAGCTGTGTAACCTCTAATTGCTTGGAGACGTCTGCCTATACTGTGATGGTTGTGCCATGATCATGGGCTGCGTTAATGGTGGAGGCGACTCCTGCTTGATCTTTATTTCGAACGAAGTTGATGATGATTTTAGCCTTGAGTGCGGCTAGGCGATGAGCTATTTCAGATCCAATACCACGAGAAGCACCTACTTACTTCATCCAAGCCCGCCCCATTATATAAATCTATCGCCTTCTCTCTAAATTGTCTCCTACGTTGCGCCTTCCCCAAATTTCTTCCTTCTGCTATCCTTATCAAATAAATAGCGGGGGGCAGCTATCAAGGGGTGTCCGGATATGCGAGACAAACATGTCGGAAAAAGAAACCCGTGGCTCATATATTTCAATAAAAAACCATATTAGACTTTTTCCGTACGAATCCCAAGGCGAATTTTAACGAATTTAATATAAAAGTTTGAAGTTCGCCAAAAATCGAATTTCATGCTTGAAATTCGGTGAATCTTGTGACTTAGGTCCTCAGCTATGATGCTCTCCAAATACTCATCACTCTCTAAGTCAGATTCCTCTGCTGGTAGTAGAACTAGGGGTAAATCACTAAGGCCATCTTACCTGGGGGCGACAATTGGAACTCTGGCGTGGCCTTCCTTAGACGTCAACGTAGGCAGCAATGAGCAACGTAATTATCTAAACCGTGGTTGGGAGTCTTAGTCGTGTCAAACAAACACTATACATTTTGCTTTAATTTTTAAAGTTTCAAATGTTATAAAGTTTTTAGCTTTTTTCGCAGGAGATGTCATTTTTTGCAACGGGAGACAGTAGGGTACTCGGAAACTCCGACAGAAGTCTCCAGGCGACAAGAGGCGTCTCCAGCACTAGAGACGCGTCTCCCAATAACTATGATATTAATATTTATTATTATATTTATAAATCGAGTATATTGTTAATATATTTATTTTTATATTAGTTTTATGATTACAGTAATAATATTAAATTATTAATATGTATATTCATATTTGTTATTTAGCTTATTTATTTATTTGCATTTTAATGCTTGGTTTTTCTTTTAGTGTCGAAATTTCGGGGGCATGACAGTATGTTAGTTGAGACATGATTCTCACATATATTTTGGGCACCTTGTGCCATGCACTCCCTCAACCTCATGCTACATAAATTGGGTACAAAAATAGATTGGATCAAACAAGTCTATGCTGAAGTTGAAGAGATCCAAATGTTCATAACAAATCACCACATGTTGCAAGCTATTTTTAGATCATTCTCGCGACTAGAGCTACTGAAGGTTACTCAAACTTCAAACAATGCACTTTTTTGATGTTATGTTTTACTTTAGTAATTTATTTAGAACACAATCATCTTGAGATGACTTGTGAAGGTTGAGAGGCGCTTTCTGCTATGGTCATTAGCCAATCATGGTCTATATGGAGGCAATCAAACACTAAGAGGGCAGCAAATGTAAAACAAAAGATTCTAGATGACACTTGGTGGGATCGGGTGGAATATCTTCTTGCTTTCATCGAGTCCATAATGAGCATGATACACTTTATTGACATGGATAAGCCATGCTTGGGGGAGGTTTATGATGGCATCGACTCAATGCTTGAGAAGATGAAAACCATCATAAATGCAAGAGAGCAAGATCCTGAAGGGAACCTTCTTCAAAGAGGTGCAATCAATTTGTGTTGAGCGGTGGAACAAAATGAACACCCCACTCCATCTTCTTGCCTTCGCTTTGACTCCCAAATATTACAGTCCAAAAATCCTTGCTATACCGAATAGAGTGCCACCATATCATGATTCAAAAGTCAACGACAAGTTTAGGAAAGCTCTTCTTAATCTCTTCCTTGATCCTGATATGGAAGATGTAGTTTCAGCTAAATTTTCTGATCTTGTTGCCTCTCGTGATCAAAGTGCTTTTGTTCTTCATGACAAATATAAGAAGGATGCTCACTCTTGGTGATACCTCAATGGCTACAAGATGCCATACATCCAAGTTCTTACAATAAAAGTTTTATCTCAAGTAAGTTTTGAAACATTTACCACTCTAAATTGGGTTTTACCTAGGGACGTCTCCCCTGTTTGAAATGAGCTGTCCTTGTCCCCGGGACGTCCTGGGGACAAGGGGATGGTCCCCCCACGTTCCCTTTTTTTGAAAATTTGAAGGAAATGGATTGGAAATGGGGGGATGAGTGGGTGAAGAAAAGGAGACGGCCAAGGGATGCCTAGACGTCCCCTGACCGTCCCAGGGACGGACGGCCGTCCCCTGCATTTCAACAACATTTTAAAATAAAAAAGCACATTTTAATATAAAAAAAGCACTCAATTTGTGGCTTATGTGGGCCCTCACCTTTCATGTTGCCCTTATGACTAAAAGACTCACCATTTTACTCATTGTTACATTTGTATGTGAAGGAAAAAGAGAAGCAGTTGTAGGGTTTGTGAAGGAAATCATTGCAAGAGGAGGAACAACATGGTAAAGAAGGAGAAGAGGTTGAATCTAGAGCAAGTGGGGCTGCAAATCCATTAAAGAGGCATGCATTTTCTTTCTTTTTTTTTCAATTTTTTTGCAAAGTTTAAAGCATAAAATGTCTGATATATATATATATATATATATTTTTTTTTGCATTTTTCAGTTTAAATTTACATTTAAAATTAAAAAAACATGAGCAGCAGTGGGAGTGAGTGAAAGTGAGAATGAATTGCAACTACTTGATAGAAATAGAAGAGAAAGTGGTGAGGGTGGTAGTGGACAACAACGAAGATGGAGATTCCATACTACAGTTCACCAATTATAGATTTAAAAGAGGAAAGAAATATTGAAAGATTCATCTAAGCAATTGAATAAGAAGGAATAAGAGCCAACAACACAAGAATGGATGGCACAAGGATTTACCCTGAAAAACCTGAACTCTGTGGGAAAACTCCAGCGAGAGTGAGATACAATGACTTTCTCTTTCACTATCTCCAATACAAATATAATCGCAGGCATCTTGGCATACAATGAGCAAGAACAAACAATGTTTTGCCCCTAATATTAGTCATGAGGTCACACCCTACCCTCCTTATTCTCTTACAACCTATACATGGCCCCAATTGCTCACTCTAAGACTGAAAATTACATCTATGGAACATTTAGATGCTTTCTCTATATGCTAATTTGCATTTACAATGTCTATTTATGTTTTTACAAGCTAAAACAGATGGTGAAAAGACTCTAGGAAGTCGAAAAGTGCAAAATTTGAAATGCCAAAGGCCGTTTTGAGGATGTGGGACAAAACTACTGTTAGGTGCAGAGAGATGGTTACAAAAATGCTGCATTTTGAAGGCAGCAATTGCATATTTGCCCCTTGTTGGAATCAATGGTTTTGCACAAAAGCGAAAAACTCCTTTGTTTTTTACCCAAAAATACTTGTTTCCTTCAATAAAAAATGTTCTTCAAGCTTTGCCTCACTTTATCATGGATCCATAGTGCGACTAACTTTTTTCCCAATTGATTTACGAATTAGTGAGCTCTCATGCTTGAACAACTGAGGCGACACTGAGTTAGCGTAGAAGAGAAACCAGGAAATTCCAGGGATGAGATGTAGGGGGAAGAAGATGTAGGATTTTCTCACAAAAGGCCGTACATTTGCAGTGGAAATCCCATCAGAAACTTGTTTGATTTGCATTTTAGTGATGCGGTTGATGCATCCATTGCATCACACACTTTTTCATGCAAATGGGATACATTTTAATGTTTCATGAGGAGATGGTTTGTGCTATTAGCAATGAAGTAGCAGGGTATTAATTGCTAATAGCATGCCTTAAGAAATAAAAGTACCTTTGAAAAGTGTGTGCTCTTGAGATGGGTGCAGCATTGTGATGGATGGAAGGATTGACGTTAGAAATCATCTACTTCTTAATATTAATGTAACATGCACTAAAGTTCCATAATTTTTGAAGGCAAGTGAAAAATGTAGATTGTTTTTAGAATCAATTATGTGAAGCAATTGAGGAGATGGGGGCATCACATGCACCGCAGATTGTTACAAATGCTGCCTCTATTCTTGTTGGTGCAAAACAAATACAGGGATACATTTTGGATACCATGCTATGTGCATTCATTGAATACTGCACTTAATGACATTGACAAGTTTTAGTGGATTTCAGAGCTCATTGAGAATTGTAGGAAAATATAGATGTTCATATGCATTCATCACCACACACAAGGTATCAATAAAAATTTGCTAAGGAGGAACTCATACTTTTCAATTGTCTTTAAGTGGTAAGAGGAGCTTTGTGTTCAATAATAGTCAGTGATTAGGGAGCTTGGAGGCAATCTAAATCAGATATTGCAGTTGAGGTGAGATGAATGGTCCTTGATGATCGTTTTTGGGCTGATGTTAGGTTTGTTGTTGACTTAATCTAGCCCATTTGTGATGTAATCCAATTTGCAAGTTTAGCTATGTTGAGTAGAGATTTATGAAGAAATTGCTTCAATGTGTGGAAAAAAAAGAGACTTGAGGGGTTCTTCTCTATATGCTTTGGTAGAGAATAAAATACACGCAAGTTGGAATAAACATATAAACATAACACACCGCTTCATTTTGCTACCTATGCTTTAAATTCAAAGTGCAACAACAAAAGTTACCAAAGAGTGACCTTTATATGAGGATATAGAAATAATGAAAGGGCTTTGTGTAATGTGCCCTTTTTGAAGTGAGATTATTATAATAATAAATATTAATTATAATAAATTAAAATATAAAATTAAAATTTAATTTAATTACATCTCAAGGGGCATGTGAAGAATCATGAGTATTGAAGGAAAAAAAGATATATAAGAGATACCAAACAAGGAGAAGGGGGATCATTCAAAGAATACATCTTTTATTATTTGATAATTTCTAGAGAGCATGGAACAACAATTCATTTAACTTGAGGACGAGACCCCTCATGGCAGAAATTGAAGGACAAAAACCCACAATTACTCTTGTCAAGTTAAGGGACGAAAACCCCTAACTTGGCATAATTTGGACACATTTCAGGACAGTTATACAAAGAGACATAACTGCAAATTAAAAGAAATATTACAGCAGACTCAAGAATAAGTTTAATATTTTCAAAACTATGTTATAAGCTTTAAATCTGAAGTATATATAATCAAAAATATAATTTTTAGGATAAATTAATATTTATAATCAACTATGCAATTATTATTGTGAGTTAGGGTTATTTAATTAAGGTAAAATAAGGAAAATGTAAGAAGGGACATTACACTTTGGGCTGTAGTGGAAATATATGTGGCTTAGGTGATGATGCTTCCATATGGACTCAACATTTTCACTTACATAGGGTAATTTTTCTACCATGTCATCCTTGTATGATATGCATGCAAAAACAGTTGCAATTGAGTGGTGGTGGATCCATGGAGGTGGAGCACTTAATTGCAATCATGTGCAATTTTATTACACTCACATTAGTTCTTCATCTTGTGGGAGGAATTGGAATTTACAGTTTTATTTATTCATTGAAGAGGAATTGACTAGAATTAAAGATGACCAAGAATTTGTTCTACATTCATAGCATGCTTTATTTCCTCTCTTGTATTGATCTAGGGTACAAGAAAGGTCCTTCAATAAAATGGGACCGAATTCCATCTAATGGAGCAATTGGTGCCTTTGAGGATAAGATGGTTGCGGTGAATGGCTTTAATGATTTATACCCAATTCTATTTCCTGTAGAGGAGCTAGAGAGTGATGAGTATTTGGAAAGCATCCTAGTTGAGGACCTAGAGACTAATGACATTGCTATTGCAAGGTTTGGTTTTGAGTTTATTATTTTCCTTTGGATGAATCATGAGATATGATTTGCACAATTCATTTGTCTTTTCTTTTTGACATTTTCTATCTACTGTGCCTATTTCAATTTATTATAATTTTAGCATCTTAGTATGATTATCAAATATTAAAAATCTTTCATTGTTATTTATTTATGTACTTTAAAATGTCACGTTTTAATTTTTAAACACTATAGTATGTCACTATATTTATTTTTGTATTTTGTATTAATATTTATTATTATTTTTCCCTAAATTTAAATATTTTTTAATTTTGCTGACTGTTGAAAATTGGTAGCTTCAGTCAGAGATCAATAATGATTGCATTCATGCATTATCATTATTGATATCAAATCTCTAATCCTAAGTATAAGCTGCTTTCATTAAATCAAATGCATATCGTCGGCTTTGTTAAAGACAAAGGGATTAAATATAAGAGACATGTCGATCGAAGAGAGGTGTTTAATGAGAGGTATCTTCCTAAAGTCGTGCCTCCCTAAATCGAAAAGATGTGTCTTCCTCACCCATACTTATGGGAGTTTTGATCTTCAAAGCATGTATGGAAATTGATAGATATTATGCTCTTGTAGATCGAATCTGACTCAAAAGAATTTAGACTTAGTGAATTAGGATAAAGACAATAACATGGTATCAGAGCCGCGTTAAGAATTCACAACTCTGAATCCTTAGATCAATATCCCCGTCAGGCACGCAATTGAGACTGGGAGTCACATCGTCACCCCCGCAAGATCAACTGGTGGCTGTGCGAATCAAAGATTATTCAGCACCTCTATCTTGAGAGCTATCTAGCGACGCTACCTTGGGCGGAGCTCGGATGATATCACTTATGGGCATGAAGTTTACAAAACTCTCCAGGATCAAAAGGTTTAAATATATCAAAGGCCCCGCGAGAGGCAACTAAATGCCACCACTTCCCCGATAGTGTGTCGACATCAATTGTATCCGCCATTCGCGATTTGGCAGACGTTTATTCTCAGCCAATCCTACAGGAGGGAGACAAATCACTTCAAAGCGAAGAACTGCTCTTTTGAGCTTGCAAATTCGCGACAACTTGTAAATTCAGGAAATTAATCCAACGACTGCTACATATCCAGAAGCAAACTCGTGGCATTCACAGTTGTTACTCATTTAACATTTGTCGTTGGAAATCATCATTGTTCGTTGCTATCTCATCCTGCAATGTTAAATTGTCGGGCGTTTCTTCATTTGATATCTGGAGATTGGGAGCAATCACATCGGCTTTAATATAAACTGACTTTTCAATCGGGAGGTCTCCTTGACGTCAAACACTCACATAAAGTCTAAACATCCGTCATTGGAGATACTCTAGAGAAACTGTGAGGGGAGAAAGTACTCGACAAGGCTTTGGCCGAGCCTAGCAGCTCTAACCGAGCAATCTCCAAAATTGATCAGTGACACGTTACCTTCAACTCTGTGTGACCAAGCCACTTCGAGTATAGCAATGACACTCAATACTTTCACAGAAAGCAATTGCAGCATCATGTCGATTACTTTTGTTGAATTCGTGAGCCTAGAGTAAACTCTCTGTGTGTTTGGTATAATCGGCATATTTTGCAAAATTAGAGTTTTATGCCGTTGCATTTCTTCAAACAGATAAATATATATATAAGGATATCATGATAGATATTATGGAGGTAAATCTACAGGAAATTGTTATCACCTGTGTCATGCAAATCAGAGTGGCAACGATAGAAATTTGGCCGAGCCCAGGCTCTGGCCGAAATCTTCGGGTGGCTCCTTCTAAGCAGAACTATCTACTCTCATCCTCTGAAGGCATAGAAAGTGGGATTTGCTCTAACAATCTAGGCTAGGAGCCCCAAGCCCCGTAGTGTGGCTTAAGGGGGGGTGTTGGAAATAAGCCACACTCGGACCGATGATGGGCTGGCCACAAGGGGCCAGTAGCTCAGTTGGTAGAGCACTCTAGGAGCAAATGGAAGGTCCTAGGTTCGTGTCCTAGTTGGTCTAAATGAGCAATGAACACTAAGTCATTAATCTCTGGACTGACTTGCAGCATTCGACGCCACCTCAAGAGGAGAGAGCAAATCACCGCTTGAGGTTATCAATACCTCTCTTTCTTGCGTACGAGTTTCTCTTGAATTCTTTGAAGATAAGTATTCCCTTGTTTATATTTTTGAAATCTACAGTAAAACTTTAGTTTTGCATTGGTTAATTAGATCTTGTGTGATTAATAAAGAGAAATTGTGTTTTCTCTTGATTTGTGCTCACTAATTTAAGACCCTTGAAGATTCAAACTATTCATTTTATTGCTATAACCTAACATAGTAAACTTTGTATGATTAATTATTTTATAGTTATGAACTATTAAGGAATCTCTTCTTAATTGTATTAGGATGGACTAAGAGATTGTTTTTCAAAAGAAGAAAAGAATGGAGACACTGCTTGCAACCATGAGACTGAATAAAATGACTGCAGACATCTCTTCGAACGGAAAGAATTAACCTTCAGAGGGAGTTCTATGATTCACTAAGAACAAATAAAAGTTCCAGTGTTGATGCTAAACCCTTGAAGTACCTCTTCAGCAATTGAGATCAGAATTGCTCAAGTCAAGTCAACCTGAATTTAACGTTGGAAAACTTAGATAATGACGACAAGAGGTTGATGCGAGTGCTTGAAGATTCAGAGAGAGTCTACTGTAAAGAAAGGGATATTTGTGGGCTATAACGAAACCTCAAAAGCCAACAAAATATACATATCAATAGAGATGCCATTATTAAGTAAGGCATTGATTATGAAGAAACATTTTTGCACCTGTTGCCCGTTACACGTCTGTGAGAGCAGTGATAGCCATTGCAGCAGCTAAAGGCTGGAAGTTTCATCAAATGGATGTGAAAATTGTCTTCCTAAAAGGGACCATTGAAGAGGAAGCCCATCTAGAACAGCCTAAAGGTTTTGTGATACATAAACTTGACTCACATGTATGCAGACTAAAGAAAGCATTGCATGGACTTAAACAGGCTCCCAGGGCCTAGTATGAAAGAATTGACAGCTACCTCTTGGGACTAGGATTTTCCAAGAATGATGCAGACCCAAATCTTTACTTTAAGGTAATTAAAGGTGAGATGTTAATAATTATTTTATATGTTGATGACCTGCTGATAACAGGAGAAGATCACCTCATTGCTCAAGGAAAGAAGGATCTAACTTCATAATTTGACATGAAAGACTTGGGCATTTTACACTACTTCCTAGGTTTAGAAGTCTAGCAGAAATCAGATAGCATCATACTAAATCAAGGAAAGTATACTATTGACATTCTAAAGAGATTTGGAATGTTGGATTGTAGACCCATGTCTACACCTATGGAAACCAACCCTCACAAACTAAAAGAAGCAGCAACAGAATCTAAGTGTGCAGATTCCACTCTATATAGACAAATGATCGGATCATTGATGTACCTGGTTAACACCAGACCTGATATTTGCTATGCAGTGAATGCTCTAAGCCATTTCATGTGTGAGCCAAAGGAAATTCACCTTATGGCTGTAAAACATATATTGACATATCTTCAAGGCACTATTGGATATGGTCTTCTTTACAGAAATGACCAACTAGATCTTCATGGATACTATGATTTAGATTGGGCTGGAAGTGTAACCGATGGGAAAAGCACATCAGGATGTTGCTTCAGTTTAGGATCGGCTATGATCTCTTGGATCTGCAGAAAACAGTCTTCAATAGCACAAAACTTGACAAAAGTTGAATACATTGCAGCCTCTATGGGGACAAGAGAAGCAATTTGGCTCCAGAAATTGCTTGTGGGACTCTTTGGTGAAACCTTGAATCCTACTATCATTCATTGTGATAATTAGAGTTGCATCAAGCTCTCTATAAATCCAGTATTCCATGATAGATCTAAGCATATTGAGATCCCCTACCATTATGTAAAAGACATGGTAGAAAGGAATGTAATCCAGTTGGAGTATATTAGTACAAATGATCAAACAGCAGACATTCTCACCAAACCTCTCTCCAAAGTCTAGGTTGAACACTTCAGGAAGAAACTTGGTATGGTTGAAATGTAATTTGATATTATGTTTGAAATTCAAATTGTTTAGAAGTTGTACTAATATATTTAAAGATGTTTAATGTGTAAATTCTTTTGTCATGTGTGTGACTCCATGACTTTATGGGCCCTCTCCCCCTGTGTACATTATTGAAAGGTGACGATCTTTCTAATAATGAACACTTGTATGTGACATTGTAAAGTGACGACTCTACAATGATGAGTTGAACTATCATGATAGATATCATGTGATTTGATATCTGTGGACATATCATGATAGTATCTCTTGGACACTTTGATGGATATCATGGGACTTGATGTCATTTGAAGATCATTGTGATCCTTATGAGATAATCATGGTGGATAGATATATATCCGTGGATATGCCATGAACTATTATGGTAGACATCATGAAGACTTGATGTCAGTGCACATACCATAATGAAGATGTGTTATGAAGAATGTCATGTGACTTGACACTTTCAGAAGCATACCATATCTTCTGATATCATGAGTTAGGTGATATCACTTTATACTTGATGGAGGTTATCTTCCCTAGCTAAGAGGGAGTGTTGAATAGTGAAGATGTGTTATGAAGTATGTCATGTGACTTGACACTTTCAGAAGCATACCATATCTTCTGATATCACAAGTTAGGTGATATCACTTTATACTTGATGGAGGTTATCTTCCCTAGCTAAGAGGGAGTGTTGAGTAGTGAAGATGTGTTATGAAGTATGTCATGAGATTTGACACTTTCAAAAGCATTTCATATCTTCTAATATCACGAGTTAGGTGATATCAATATGTATTTGATTGGAGTTCTCTTCCCTAGCTAAGAGGGAGTGTTGAAAATTGGTAGCTTCAGTCAGAGATCAATAATGATTGCATTCATGCATTATCATTATTGATATCAAATCTCTAATCCTAAGTATAAGCTGCTTTCATTAAATCAAATGCATATCATTGTCTTTATTAAAGACAAAGGGATTAAATATAAGAGACATGTCGATCGAAGAGAGGTGTTTCATGAGAGGTATCTTCCTAAAGTCGTGCCTCCCTAAATCGAAAAGACGTGTCTTCCTCACCCATACTTATGGGAGTTTTGATCTTCAAAGCATGTATGGAAATTGATAGATATTATGCTCTTGTAGATCGAATCTGACTCAGAAGAATTCAGACTTAGTGAATTAGGATAAAGACAATAACACTGACTACAAGTATTTGTCTCCCATTTAGAAAAATGGCTTATTAGTACCCATCTTTGTCTCTCATACTAGTATTGGTACCTTTTGCTTGGTAACAATGCACATAATAAATGGTCCTTCACTTTTCGAATACCATTGCAATTGTTGGATCCACATCAAATATTGCTTTTCTCACTCTACCTACACTTTTGACAAAAGTGCTCATGGTTCATAAGGCACAACACTTGTTGAAGGTTTTGCAAATGGGGTAGCAAGCTAAATGGGCTTGACCTTGGGGGAAACTACATGGTTAAGCGCACTTGAGTTGGAGTAGTATTGGGATGGTTGACCTCTTGGGAAGTCCCAATGTTTCCCTCTTGTGAATATCACCTAGATGCTAAGTTGCCGAATTGGGTATGGGTACGGTACACTGGTACGACATTTTTTTTTTTTGGGTGGGTACGTTTAGGTATGTCCGTACATAAAACATATAAAAATCATAGATATAGGTATATTTGAGCCTAAAAAGTAAAAACAAGAATTAAATTTAGAATACCACATATCATGCATATGCTAAACAAAACTTAGAACTAGCATAAATATAACAAATTTGAAATAAAATTATACTAAATTAATTTGATATCAATTTTTCAAAACTTGAATGTTACGATAGGTATATAATTATATTGAATTCATTGTTCATTGGTTCAACATTTAAAACAAAATAATACAATTAATAGTAGGCATCATATGGGTCATCAAGAAGATTAAGATCAACATCATCATTGACATTAGATGATGTAGGTAAATTAGTAGAACCACTTTTAGCCCCACTATCACTTGCACTGGAAGCACGCTGGGTATCCGAATCCATAGAAAGTAGAGATTGTGTGGCAGCTGAAAAATCCAAATCAGTTTGCTCTGGATCTACATCCCACAACCTCATGCCTCCTTCCTTATACTCATTCTTTTTATGAGTAAGAAGGCACAAGTTGGAATGCACATAAACAAGCTCTTCCGCCTTACTTGCTGCCAATCGGTTGCGTTTCACTGAGTGGATAAAAGAGTATGTACTCCAATTTCGCTCAGCTGAAGAGGAGCTAGCAACCTATTGAAACAAAGTGAGAGGAACTTATAATTATAAAATTATAAATCAAACTTTAAATTTGAAGTTAACCATTTTATTATTTTTAAAATAGTAAACAATGTAAATTTAGAGAGTGCAATAAAAACTAAATAACTTACTTGCGATAAAACTTTGATCGCAAGAGCTTGGAGATGTGGTGATGTAAAGCCATTGATATACCACTAAGAATGAGCATCCATCCTATACTTGTCACGTGTAGCAGCAATACTTTGATTTTCATTGGCCACAAAATCAGCAAACTCAGCTCTAACTAAATACTCCATTTCTTGATCGGGGAAGAGTCTATTAAGTGCTTTCCTACACCCCACACCAACTTCTAGATCTGAATAGGGTTGCACTCTTGATGGCAAAGCAAGAATCTCATCACCATAAAATTTGGGAGTCAATGCAAATGCAAGAAGATGTAGTGGGGTGGTCATTTTGTTCCACCGCTCAACACAAATTGTTTGCACCTCTTTGAAGAAAGTTTCTTCAGGATCTTGCTCTTTTTCGTTGATGACGATTTTCATTTTCTCGATCAATGTCGTCATATACCTCTCCCAAACATGGCTTATCCATGTCAGTAAAACGGATCATACTCATGATGGGCTTAGTAAAACTAAGAAGATATTCTGCTCGTTCCCACCAAGTGTCATCTAGGATCATTTGTTTTATATTTGTTGCCCTTTCAGTATTGGACTGCCTCCATAGGGACCAACTTTGATTGATAACCATGCTAGAAAGTGCCTCTCGCACCTTCACAAGTTGCCTCAAGACGATTGTATTTGATGCAAATCTAGTTTTGACAACCTATTCAAAAATTTAAAATTAAAATTAAAATATAAAGAAGGCATGCTTGATTTTAAAAAATAAATTAGTAATTAATGATATCAAATTTCCACAATCCATATTGTATTGTTCACAGATTTCTGGATTTGATTGTGTACAATTTTTTGCATCAACGTTTCGGATCACACTCCATGATCTATCATCAGGATGAGAGCAGAGAGTATAAGGAGAAACATAGACAGTTGCAGACCAAGAACATCTATAATATATCAGAAAAGAGAGAGAGAAGGCTGCACACAAGCCGAGAAGACAAGATTTTTAGTGTCTCAATTCTAATTTAGATATTTATAGTCTTGTTTCCATTTTAAAGGTATTGATTTTTATTTTTGTTGCAAGGTTTCAGTCAGTTTTTGATTCATTTTAAGTTGTTCTAGGTTTTAGCTTCGTTGTTTTTTCTCTTTTTGTGTAATTCTTTGCCTCTTTTATTTTTAATTTTTTAATTATTTTTATGGTCTCTTTTATCCTTTCATTTCTTAGTTTTCTCTTTCTCTAGGTTTCTTAATTGATTTTTAAGGTTATCTTTGTTTCTTCTTCTTTTTTATCCTTGTGTTGTGTCTCATTCTCTTTTTGAAAATTTTATTTTTCTCTCTTACTATTTATTTATAAGGTTTTATTTGTTATTCTTTTCTATTGTTTTAACCTGCCCTTGTTTTACATTTTTGATCTTTTTTAGTAGTTCTCCTTGTGCTTTGTCAAAAAATTAATTTCTATTCTCATTCCTCCCGTTTCTCTTATTTTTTTCCTTTTCATTTTAATTGTCTTGTCTTCTCGGCTTGTGTGCAGCCTTCTCTCTCTCTTTTCTGATATATTATAGATGTTCTTGGTCTGCAATTGTCTATTTTTCTCCTTATGCTCTCTGCTCTCATCCTGATGATGGATCATAGAGTGTGATCCGAAACTATGCAAAAAATTGTACACAATCAAATCTAGAAATCCGTGAACAATAAGTTAGTAATTACTAAAGTGAAATGTAAAATTTAAAAGTTGAAGGGTTTCAATTACCTTCAACAATTCCAATGCTGAAAATGATCTAAAAAATGGCCCGTGACATTTGATGGTTTGTGATGAACATTTGGATCTCTTCAGCCTCAGCATACATTTGTTTGATCCAATTTATTTTCACACCCAACTTTTGTAGCATAAGGTTGAGAGAGTGAACAACACAAGGTTTCCAAAATATGTGCTCAAATTGTGTCTCAATCAACATACCTGCAGCTCTACAATTCTTTGCGTTGTCTGTTATTACTTGGACAACATTTTCAGGACCCACATCTTGAATGCATTGTATAAGGATGTTAGCAATAAATTGTGCATCCTTCACTTGTCCTTCACAATCCATGTCTATCAAAAACATCGCCCCTTTAGGGCACACTGCAATCACATTGATTAATGGCCGGTTTTTGGCATCCTTCCATCCATCAGAAACAATTGACACCCTTGTTTTTTTCCATGAATTTCTAATGGGAGCCAATGCTTTGTTTATGCCCTTTACCTCCTTTTTTAGTAAGGTGGTACGCACCTTCTCATAACTTGGCTCTGTGTACCATTGTGGACACTCACTTGCCTTTCTCAACATATCCTGCCAATATGGTGATCATACAACATTAAATGCCAAACTATTTGCATATAGACATCTTGCAACGGCTTGATCTACAAGCTCTTTAGCTTCAAGCTTAAATGCTCTTTCTAATAGCCCCTTGCTTCTCTTCACACCAACAGGTTCTTCTTCACTTCTATCCAAAAATGGGTGGCTCTCTACTACAACATCAAGAAAATCACGATGTGATGGAGAAGGAGGAGGCCTCTTTGATCCCCTTACACTTCCTCTTCCTCTCATGAAAGGATGGTTTGTGGCACGACCAAGTCTTGCATTTGCTTCCTCTTTCTCTCTAATATATGCCGCTACTTTTTGAGGATGTAACGCTTTACCATCTTCTCCTAGAAATACTGCGATTCCTTGTCTAGGAATGGCACATAAATGGGCTTTCACCCGACTGTATGAGCTTGTATATTGAACTTCACAATGATTGCATATCCAAACAAATGTTCCTCCCCCTTTAACTTGTTGTATCATTTGTACATATTTCCATAGAGGTGAATTTGGGTTGGTTTAAAAGGTGGGTCGAGCAATAGAAGTGATACTGGTTGCCATTATGCTACAAATTCAAAAACAATTAAGAATTATCAAACAATAAATGTTAAATATTTAAATAGATAAATTGATATACCGAAAAAAATAAATTAACATTTTGATTTAATATATTTAATATTATTAATTTATTATTTAAAATTAATATAAAAAATTAGTATAATTATAATTTACAATTATTATATAATAATATTATAAATTTATAATACTAATTTAAAATTTAAAACTATTATAAATTTATAATACTAATTTAAAATTTTAAACTATTATAAATTTATAATACTAATTATATTACAATAATATATATAAATTATAATTAATATTATATAATATTATGGTATTAAATAAATTAATAATAATATTATAAACTGGATACGTAGATGATAGGTTCGATTACCTATAATATAAATTAAAAATAAAAAGCTATAAATTATAAATGTATAATAAAAATAATAAATTTATAAACAGTAATATAATAATAATAAATTAATTTAAAATTTATAAACTATAACAATAAGTATAAACTATTAAGGCTTAAGCACTATGAAAAGATTTAAAAGAAAAAATTAAAAAAAACATTCAAGAAAAATACCTCCTCCAAGCAACATGTGCAGTTGAGAAATGTCGGGAGAAATAATGAAGTTTTGTTGTTGATACTCGCACCTGCAACTGCGCCTAAGTCTCTCAGCGACCTCAACCTGGAAGACTGACGAAGTCATAGCCTGCGAGTCTGATTAAAATCGCTTAGGGTTTCACGCAAAGAAATAAACACTGCTGTGAAAAAATGATGGAGAGAAATAAATTTAAACGCTGCTGTGAAAAGAGAACGCGTTTAGGGTTTTTAAGCTTCGAAAACGTTGCAAAAAGGTTTTGAAACCCGTGAGAAACGCCACGAAAACTTTGCAAAACACCATGTCATGCAAAAAACGGCAAGAAAAATACGATACGTTTCAAACTCAAAAATTCCGTACCTTGTCCGAATCTGTAGTGATTCAATGAGGTATTTGTTTGCAGACGTTTCAGTACCTGCAATCGGCAAAGTAAAGGGCCGATTCCGGTAACTTAGCCTAGATGCAATGAGTGCTAAGTGGACCATTCATTCTCATGAGAGATGGGTTTGTGTGAACTAGTACTTATGAAATATTGGTCAATGAGTTTGACTCAAAAACTACATAGTTGAATCCTAATATTAATATCATAACTTAACACATTGTGGAAAAACCTCTTACTTATCAATTGATGAACTAGTGGGGCTCTATGATGAATCGTTCATAAGGCACAACACTTGTTGAAGGCTTTGCAAATGGGGTAGTAAGCTAAGTGGGCTTGACATTGTGGGAAACTCCATGGTTAAGCGTGCATGAGGTGGAGTGGCACTGGGATGGGTGACCTTTTGGGAAGTCTCGATGCTTCACCCCTATGAGCATCACCTAGATGCAATGAGTGCTAAGTGGACCATTCATTCTAATGAGAGATGTTTCGTGTGAACCACTATACATGAAATATGGGTCAATGAGTTTGACTCAAAAACTATGTAGTTGATTCCTAATATTAATATTATAACTTGACACACTGTAGAAAAATCTCCTACGTATCAATTGATGAGCTAAATGGGCTCTATGATGAATGGTTCATAAGGTGCAATACTTGCTAAAGGTTTTGCAAATGGGGTAGCAAGCTAAGTGTGCTTGACCTTGGGGGAAACTCCATGGTTAAGCACACTTGAGTAAGAGTAGAACTAGGATGGGTGACCTCTTGGGAAGTCTCGATGCTTCTCCCTTGTGAGCATCACTTATATGCGATGAGTGCTAAGTGGACCATTCGTTCTCGTGAGAGATGGCTTTGTGTGAACTACTACTCATGAAATATGGGTCAATGAGTTTGACTTTAAAACTTTGCTGTTGAATCCTAATATTAATATCATAAAGAATATTATATTTTTTAAGCATCCAATTAAAGAAGAAATGCAAATAATGTTGGGAGGTTTGTGAGGTTTGTGGGGTTGAGAGGCAACACCCACTAGCCTTATTTTACACGCTTCACCTTCCTTTCACGTTCAACAATAGTTGTTTGGGGCAGTAAGAGACATAATTTTTCCAGTCCATAATAGTGAGAGAGTAAGAGTGCTTCTGGTTCAACCATGTAGGTTTTATTACCAACAATGTTTTGGATCACACTCCGTGATCCTTCATCACGACAAGGAAGAACTTAAGGTAGATTGCAGACCAGCTTCCTTAAAAAGGGGAGGAGGGAGGGGAACACAAACCAATAAAAGGAATAAAGAAACAAAGAAGTCAACCAAAGTTAAGTATACAAAAAGGTTAAATTATCCACTTATATTAGTCGAGATGATGATATACTGATAATATAACATTTTATTACTAATCAATATATAATACCAGTAAGTCAAATTTCAATATATTACTTAATATGATATCAGTGCACGTTACTAATAAATATATAGATTGTGAAAAGGATACTTGAATTGAAGTAATATAATATTACTTATATTACCATACACGTAGTAATGTTATGGAATCTTTAAATTGTTTGGGGCAGTCTGTGCTAAGACAAACCATTCCTTAGCTCACCAAACCCACTCTAGAAATGCTATCATAAGTTGACTACTTACTGTATGGTCAGCTGCATACTATGCCTACTTTGGTCATGGTAATGCATGATCAGCTTTAGCTTGTCAACCTACTATAGAGATGCTATTGTAAACTTGTCTAATTACTCCATGATCAGCTGTATACTTCAGACATTCCTTATGAAATACATGACCCATTTTTTTCTTTTGTTAACTAACTTCTTAACCTATATTCTGGCTATCACATAAAGGCTCTTGATTTAATTTTCTTTTGTTTGTATGCCAAAAGTTTCTGTAACCCTCTATGAGTAGGTACTGTTGTTTTCACTATAGCCACTGAAGCTTGTCCAAGCTGTGCATTGTATGCTGAAAAATAACCTTTTCTATCATGTAAAAAATACTTTGTTTTGGATTGGAGGTTTCTGCAGGAGTTTATTCTTTGAGAATCTCTTTTTTTCACCAGATAAATTCTGTTTGATATTTTTGTTTAATGTAGTTTATCTAGAACATTTCAACATAAGACAGAACAAAAGTTTCAAATAATTTGTTTTCTATTCTTTTATAGTTTTAAATGTTTTTTATCACTTCTTTTGCAGTCTCGCGAATTGAAGCTCGTAGTGAGCAGTTTGACATGCACATGCTTCTGGATGTGAATATTGATGTGTATCCTGTTTCTGTGGGAGAGAAGTTTACTGTTGCATTGGCACCAACATTGAGTCTGGATGGTACTCCAGACACTGGTTATTTTACTGTAAGTGATGCATGCTTTAATTACTGGGTGATACTCTACCGCAGTGTTTTGTAATACCTTTTGGAAGCAGTTATAAATTTAACAAAATGCACTTCTCCAGATAACGCAGTAAATGCTATTTTGTGCCAGGATTTGTAGTGCATGTATATAAGGCCTGTTAGGGAATGAAAACTATGAATCTATCCCAGTTCTGTACGTGTGTACCTTAATGTATCATGCTCACATGGGAATTGAGGTAGAAGGATTTAAATATGTGAGAAAGTATTGACTAAAAGTGTTGATGCAAAAAAACAGGGCTAATGTGCCAGCAAAGCTAGTACTTCACATCAAACTGAATTTCAGGAAAGGATAAGCTAAGGTTTAATGTAATTGTTGATGCTATTTTATAATTAATATTTCAGTGATTGGTATAAAAGAATTGATTGTACACTTGAGTGCTTGGGAAGATCTTTTTTTAGTGAAAGCTGCGGTCAATGCTGACTGAACTTGTAATCTTGGCCATTGATAAGTTTATTTATGTCAAGTGAAGCAAGTAATGATGTATGAAGATCCTTTTGTGCCTCAAAGATGCTTATGCCTACATTATAATCACAAGATGCTTCAACTCATATATGAACGCATTTATAATTTTATATGCATTTGAGACAGTGGGAAATGAAACTTTATCTGTTTTAGTCGACAGTTTCACAGTGTTATTTTTTATTTGCATGTTTCTATGTAAGAATTATAGATAAATGCTGGTTTATATGCCACAGTTTTAGATGGTTTTTCTAGGGTCTTTATTGCAAAGCTAGAGAATCTGAACATAGATTGATGTCATACTCTTTCTGGAAGTCTTTTGTTGCTTTTGATTGGCATAAAAGCCTGCTGACGAAGTTTTGGCCTAGCTAGCTTCTCAAGCATAACTAACTTTTGAGAAGTTTTAAAAGCTGTATTTATGACAGGATTCTTTATGTCAATTCCTCTTTCTGGTCTTGTTTTTGATTCCAGCTATGCTTTTAGAAACTGTATTCCCCTACAGTAGGCCTTCTGCAAGTTTGAGTATAAAAGCTTTTGTTGATATATAGCATTGCAGTTTGTATCACATTTTTGAATTATTTGTTCTGAGACATTCCATCCTTGCATTGAAGCTGATTTTTCTTTGCATATCACATGAAATACAAACATTAACATGTCTTTCGTGTTAGATATTCTGCAGCGTTATGCCTTCTAGTAAGCAAATTTGTCTTGATTTCTTATATTGATAAATGGAGCCCCCAATATGCAGTTGATTAACCACAGAATCTTTTTCCTTTGCCTCTTCAAAGTCATTTTAATAGTTTGACTTCAGACTATGGAGTATTGTTGTGGTCACGGGACTTGCGTTTCATCTGATCTTATGTTCTGATGCTTATTTCTTTAAGTTTTCCATCGTTAAGCATATTACTTAGTGGTTTTTAAGCTTGACATTGTCTCTTTAGTCCAAAACTTGTATAAAAATTTAGTGGAAATATTGTTTCCTAATTTGAGTTTTTGATTGATATACATGTATCAGCTTGTGTGTTTGTTTTTGTTGTAGCCTGTGTGCTTCTTTTGGTTTCACTGGCTTACAATATTTGCTTATATCAGGCACTGAAAGCTATTAACTTTTGTCACAAACATTAAACATGTCTTTTTGAGTTTATTACTACCTTGTTAGATCTGAAATTTTAAGTCTGCCTTGATCTATTATAGTTATAAATAAATTTCTTATACTTGTAGAAGAATCAATAATTGCAATTTTTTGGCACATGTTTCTTAGTTATTATTTTTTTATGTTTTATAATTTCATCCATTGCAGGGGTACTGTTTTTAGATGGTAACTTACATATACCTTACCTTATCTTTGAACTTTGCAGTCAATGAGTAATATAATTAGTCGTTGATTTGAACATCAATTTTTGTTATTGGAGAAAAGAACTATTTTAGAAAGAAATGCAAAAGGTGCATTTAGTCCAGAAGGTGAGTATACATGGCATCAAAGGTGCAAGCATGCATACTACATGATAGAGCAGAGTTGTGCAAGGAAGTTTGGATAGAATCCAAATTACATGTCATTTTTGTTGGTCTGAGGTTGACTGCCAGATGCAGTCAGAGATTCTCCATGCTCCATGCTAACATATAATTTCTACCCTAGTTCTTGTGCCTCTTAGCTCAGGTTGTTTTGCAAGCTAAATCTGTATAACCTGTAGGGTCTCTTATATTTTCTTCAATATGTTCATGTGAAATGAGGGGCATGATTTGAAGAGAATCCAGTCTCCAAGACTTCTGACTAGATCTGGTCCTGAATACCTTCTTATTTAGATGAATTGATTGGAGATTTGTCTTTTCCAATAGACTATTGTGGTGATTGCAAGAAATTAAAGTTCTTCTTTCTCAGATCCATTTTCCTGATTAGAATAGACAGTCTCCAAGGACAGAAAAGGACTGAATTCAAAATCCTGAATTTGGTTGGTGTTGGGTGTTCGATGTCCTCCTTAATTGTATTTCTAGCTACTATTTTGATTCCCTACTTGAAAACAAGGATTGCCAACTTTGGGTTTGCCTTCATCCCTTGGTTCACAACGGTTGTCAATTATGGCTATGGTATACCTTTCTGTTCCGACTTTTGGAAAGTCCAGTTCAACCTTGTGATTTTTTGTGCAAGGACACTCCAAATGCTTGTATTCAAAATTGTTTGCAAACTTGAAAGGGATGGCTTTCATAGCCCACAAACACTTCACATATATAGGACATCAAGTTTGATTGATGCTGGGAATAATTTTTCGAGATTGGACTCTACTTTTTCTTGTGTATAATGAATTCCTTAACTCCTTGCTGTAAAATTAATGCACATGTTAATCCTAGGTGTAGTAATAATGTAACAATAATATTTCATTATCATTATAACTCAGCTGTAGATAGTTGAAGAGACTAGGAAGATGAAGCTGAACGATCATCTTAGAAGATGAACTGAATAGTTATTTGCGATAAATAAATATGCACTTTGTGAAGTGTTGTAATATTCAATTTTGGTTTGCATCAATACACTTTCAAATTTTCTTTGCAGTTGAATTTCATGGCCTGACATTTGCAGTCAATAGAAAGAAACTAAACTTGTTTCTAATCTACTTAAACACTGAATGATTGAAACTTGAAAGTTAGGAAAGGAGTTTTACTCAAACAGGAGCTAAAGATGGGGAATCTCCCAATATAAATTGAAGTTCGCATCTGAAATTTTACAACTGCCCAACTCTTCCCATACATCCAGTGTCCATTAAAAAAACATTAATTCTATCTCTAGGATATATCTTAAGATAATTTTCTGGAAATAGCTTCTTGGTTTAAGGATGATAGTCATCTTCCATGTCACTGTCATCCATTTCGTGATTAGTTTGCTTGATCCAATGAGCTGACAGATCAAAACTGTCTTAGAATATTCGAATGGATTCTAACAAATATGTCAATTTCAGAATGAAAACCAGTCTCAGAATGCTGGAAAACTGTATTATTGTGATCCAGCTTCTCTTTTTTCCTTTGCATCAGTCCGGATAGATTCACATAGAGATTGGAGGGGAAGAGACATAGCTCTTCCTAGTTTGCAAAATGTGCATTAGCCTGTTTTGAGATCAACAATACTCTTATGGCTGACTGACCTAGAGCCTGTTTCAAGTCTCACAGATTGCTGTATTTATATGCAGATTATTAAGGATGTGAAAATATACAATCATATTAAAATATTATTCTTAATTTGTGGCCTAAAATTAATGAGCAATTGTAATATTTTCAAGTGAAATCCTAATAAAGAGCATACTGAACTTTAAGGTTCATAAATATCTCAAGATTGAGAACTGGACCCAGGAAACAGATCGGTTTCCATAAATTCCACCAGCAGAGTTCTGGAAGATACTTAGGCTGTATGTCTGTAGCTTGAGATGTTAAAAGCACAGTGTTATACCATCTCCACTCATTATATGAGTGATGACTTCCTTTCTACTGGTAATAAACAGATTTTGTGATTTCTTGGGAGCAGTGTGTGTTTGTTTGCATACATACATAATACATACATGCATGCATACATATTACATACATGCATGCATGCATACATACATGTATCTATTTATGTGGTGTCTGTGTGTGTATAGACACATACATGTCAGGGGTCCCAAGCCAAGCCAAGTATTGAGAGGATGGAGATGGGCAGTGAAGGCATTTGACTTTGCTTTCCTTTGCAAATTGAGAGTATGTACTTTTGTCCTCATCCCATCAGATGAGTGCCCAAGTTGTAGGATACGGGTGGATGAGCACCCTTGCCCCCTTCTTTCCCTGACCATGTTGTAAATACCCTTGCCTTGCTCCCTCTTCCTCTATTGAAAGGTGAGGAAAGGTGGGGGGATTAGGGGATAAAATGACTCATGAATGACCTTTTTTGCAACTAAACTATAGTAGGGCTGTTGGTTGAATTGGTCTCTCTCTTCCCGTTAGTATAGATATATGATCTCCTTGCAAGATCCTCTCTGTTTAGGGTTGAGTGGGGCACTGGATCAGCTAGAGAGCAAGTTGAGGGAAGGTCCGTTCTCTTAGTTGAGCAGTTTGCTACACTCACACCACAATTTATCAATTGAGAGCATATATGTGTATGTATGTATGCATGTACTTGAATCTTTATCGATCCTTTTGAGTGTATCAGTATCTACATGATCTATTTGATTGATGGCCATTAGCTCATCTCCGTAATATCAATTCACTATCTTAATTCCTTTGATTGCAAACTATTCTCAAAATATGAAAGCACAAATGAAAGTGTTGTGTTGGGATCTTTGTGATCTTATTCAATAGAACATTTCATTCATTAGTGTGAAAAGCCCTCCAGCTGAGGTACAATTTCTCAAATTTTCATTTGTATAGATGCTTGTGAAGCAAAGAGGGCAATGAAAATCCTCTTTGGTCATTTTCTTCAAATTAAAATTTATGTCGTAATCTGACCATTCCAGTGGGTTTAATCCTTGTTTGTTTTTGAGTCCAAACAACTCTACTTTTATATCTTTTTTGTTGGTGAAAAGAACAATCTCTAATCCAATTGTTAATCATCAAGGCTCCATTCAAGCTGCTACCAAATCGTGAGATACAAGACTTAGACTTCTGCAATATGAAAATTTGAAAATTGTATGCAAATCTGTAATTAAGTTGCCTTAATATGGAATTACCATGTAGATATTCAACCTCTTTATGATGCTTAAATCAGCCACTTTAACATGCTTAATACAACCATCTTAGATGAACTTAAAACGACAATAAAAGGAAGATAACATCACCATAAGATAGCAGCAACAAAGAGACAAAATTCAACAACATAAGAATGCAAGAAACACCAAAAGATCATCTCACAACACAAAATTTATGCAGAGAAACTCTTTCAGGAAAAAAATCCACCAAGAAAAGAGGCCAAGCATGTATTATTTCAAAATCAAGATTACTATACATCCACTTCCAAATCTTCTCTTCAGCGTTCAATCCAACAACACCTATGTACAAAAATTTTCTTCACATCTTACACACTCCCTAAAGCACCTGCAAAAGAAAAAGTTTCTTACTTATTAATTTCCTCCTCCTACATACTACCACCTTAAGCAGCTCTTAAATAGTGTTTTCATCCCCTAAATGGGACATTCAAGTTTGTTTCACATCCCAACAACTCTCCTTGGAAATCTACAAGCTTGCTTAACATAGGCCAATGTAGGTTGCAACCAAATTACTAACCTACTTCATTTAGGCACCTAGTTTGTTGTTAGCTTCAACGTGGTTAAAGACATTTAATAACCATCCCAAAATTGAATTCAAGTATCAAAACAACCTCATGGGAAGTTGGGTGCCCAAAACCACTATAACACCCAAGATCTTTACGTTGGTAAGTAATAACTAGCTTGTTAGTTTTAGGATCAGAAATGCAATAAGCAGAAAACACAACTTAGAGACAATGAACACACCAATTTACCCTGGGAAAACCCTCTTACTTGAGGGAGAAAAACCCAGCAATGAATATTCTCTTATATATCAGAATAATATCAGGCCCTAGAAAGGCCGAATACAATACAAAGGATCTGCACTTATATCTGGTGCAATTTCATGAATACACTAAGTATTGACTCTTCTGCTTGATGCTGATCTGTTGCTTAGAAAAATCGACTTGTTGCTAAAGTGCAAATTTGAGTGAATGAATTGCTTGATTAAATGAGAGGACTTCATCCTCTTTATATACAAAGCTAGGCACCCTCCTTTCTAGGGCCAACCTAGAGATAAATATAATTTTGTTTATGAAACAAGAGGCCGACCTGCCTTGATTACATTTATTTAAGAAAATAGCTCCCGAAGCTACAAAACGCTAACACTCCCTCTTAGCTATGGAGGTATATTCAAATATCCTCGTCATGGAGTCTCTCAACATGATGCCCACAATGGCTACACTCATATGTAAAAAACCACATCTCAGTCTCAGAGATGTACAAGAGTTCATCATGGAGTCTCTCAACATGATGTCCACAATGGCTACACCCATTTGTGGAAAACACATCTTAGTCTCAAAGGTTCATCATAGAGTCTCTCAACGTGATGTCGTCATGGAGTCTCTCAACATGACGTCCACAATGGCTACTCCCATGTGTGGAAAGAAACACATCTCAGTCTTAGAGATGTACAAAGGTTCATCACAAAGTCTCTCAACGTGATGTTTGTTGATGGATGTTCTAGCACTTCTCAGCGTAGGTAATGCATAGGTGCATCACCTTTCTTGAAAAGAAATCTCCAACAATGAATTCCTGAAAATTACCCCAAGGTCTCTCGGGTGTCAGGTCATGACAATGCTTGGAATATCTTAGTTGTTTTAATGTGATCTTGTTGGTAATCATAGGGTAGACTTACGTAAGTTAAGCTAGAGAAGAATTAGTCCTTTCAATGGAGTTCTTAAGATAGGAAATTATTGCATAATTGTTGTAGGTTCAAACAATAGTCTAAAACTCCTATTTCAACTTCATATTTGGCTTTACAATGTGCAATGAACCTTGTTCAAAGTCACTATTTAAAATAAAAAGAAAAGGGGGCAGGGGATAGAAGAAGTTCCTGGACCTGAAACTAGCAATGAACAGTGATAATGGAGGACCCTACAATGGACAGCCTTCCCAAAACAAAGTTCCACTTAACCAAATTAAATTACAGTCTCATGAAACTTGTGCAATTTTCTATGGTCTGCAGATTTTCAACCTTTCATTCACCATAAAGCATGAACAAGAGATAGAATTTAAGTGCAACATTCATATAATGTTCATATTAGCTTTACACTATAGTTTATCATCAATAAACAAAAAAAAGCATGAACAAGGAAGGGCATCAACACAACATAATTCTTCAAAACCAATGAACAACATTAACTAATCTACTAAAGCACATAAGAATACATAGAACAAAAAAGCTAATCTTCTTAAATTCACTAACTATGAGAAGAAGAATCATGCAACATGAAGTTGGAATTCAAGAATCCACCAAATCAATGAATTTTCATTAACATTCCAGCAGCATGTCATTACAACAACTCAACTCTCTTGAAAATGAGAGGAGACCCCCTATTTATAGTTTTCAAAAAACAAAATGAATGGCCAAGATTCAATCTTATTGTGTGGTCAAGATTCACTACAAATTAGGGTTTCACCTACCCCCAAATATATGGCAATATAAAATACATCCTTTGTCATTTAGCCTATTTTGTCTTCTTGTGGGGTAGCACTATAGCTCTTTTGTCTTCTAGCTGATTCCCTTTTGCTGTAGCTACACTGTGAGGAATTCATCATCTATTACAGACTTTTCGACCTCCTTTTGTGATGTGGCATATTCCACAAATTTGCCGATCAAATACTTGGAGCTTATCCCACTCCATTATATCAGATTGAAGAATCTGGAATGATAATTTCTTTGACCGGTCTGTCATTTGTTCCCAGTTCTTTAGGCACTTGGGCGTTGCTTTGGCCATTTGCTACGATTGGATGAAGGCATTAGCAGCGAACTCCATGAAATCTGCTGTTAGCACATTTGTAGTCCCTTTCTCCATCTTTCCATGGAAATACAGCCTGATTTTCCGTGCATCAAGCTCGAGAGCCGGTATCTCGTAGTCCGTCATTAGCTTGAGATAATCCTCCGCATCAGCTCTGTGTTCCTTGGCCCATTCTAAATCGAGCTCCACCTCATGGAGTACTCGCTCCAATACTTCTTTTCTGTGGTCCAAGCTCATTTTACATGTTTCAACAAGCCATTGATTAGCCTTTGCCAGACCTAGTTCCTTTTCCCATAATTTGTTCGGTATCTTGAGGATGGCTTCAAGCTTGGGATAAGTAATTCGGTATAGCTCTGTGAATTGATGGCAGGTCTTTTCGGCATCCTCCAATTGTTTTTGCAAATCTTGAAACTTGTTTATTGTCCTAACGACGTGACCAATGCCCATATCTCCGTTAGATATTACATGCTAGAACCAATCCTCAGTGGCCTTAGACCAATCCTTTCTTTTTCCTAACTTGTCCATGTGATCCTTTGACAGCAGCAACGGCGATGCCGACGATGTTGTTGGCAACTCCTCTGCAGAAGACCATTACTGTATGTAGGCAGAAAGATCTGCCACCTGTGCTTTTAATTCCTCCTTAGAGGATTGATCCTTGTTCATTTGATGGACAATGGTAGCCACAAAATCCTGGAGTTGATCAATCTTTTCTTCCCTTGTAGCCATGCCCAAGTCAATGGTGGAGACATTGTAACTTAACCCCTTCTTCTTTGTCTATCATGGGGGTGGCAATTTGAACTGTTTGGGATCTTGATGCATCCATTGTGATATGTGACCTGACCTTTGGCTTCTTTTCTTTTTTAGCTCCTGCTTGAGCTTGCACCAGGATTGCCTCCAGTCTTGCCTTGGGATCCATGAGTGCGGGAGTCTTCATTCGTATTTGTTTCTCTAGCCACTCAGGCATCTGAGATCCTTCCTTTGGTGATTCATGACCACCTTCTTCTCTTTGCATGTGCTGGATCTCCTTTTCTTCGTGATTTGAGACTTCCTTTTCTGTTTTCTCTTCATCCTCTTCATCTGAATCGCGGATGAATATGGCCTTTTCTTGTTCCCTGGGGCTATCTTCCCCTTCAAGTACCTTTTCTTCTTTTTCGTGCCTTGGCTCCGTATGACGTTAGCCTCCTCTTGAGGCTTATCTTCTTCTCTAGTTCCATCTTCCTTCTTTTCATGCTCCTCCCTCTCGGGAGGTACCGCTTCTTGGTGGCCAGGGCTTGCATCTTGCTCCTTTGATGGAGGCTCAATAGACATCTTCGTGTCCTTATCTGCTTCCTTCTCTCCTTTGAAAGACTGCCCCTCCGTTTCCTTTTTGACATTTTCGGGTTGCTTAGGCAACTCTTCTTCAATCTTTGGGTCGGAGGATTCTATTACATACTTTTCACCGCTGTACTCGACATCTTCTTCTTCCGAGGATTGTGACTTCTCCTCTTCATATACCACTTCATTGATGACTAGGTGTTGGTATTCTGGATGTGCATGGTAGTCATCTCTGAAGGGATCCTCAGGTTCATCATCCTTTTCCTTTTCGACCGTCTCCCTTTCTCGCCTTCCCAACTCTTTTGATATTTGTATTATTGCCTCCATTTTGGGGGGCTCTGTTACAGGAGGGGCGGGGAGATTGGCAACAACTTGAGCCAGGACAGCCTGCACTACAGGGTTCGTGAACATCCCAGAAAGCTCCGAAGGAATATTTTGCATTTACTTGGCAAAGGCCTCTGGGAGAGTGAGAGTGGGCATAGTTGTGGTCGAGGCTAAGGGCACCATAGACGAGGGTGACACCGAGGAAGAGGAAAGCGAAGAAGTAGTAGCGGAGGAAGAATCCCTTACCATGATGGGCGTTGTGGGTGAGGTGGAGGCAAGGTGAACTGAGATGTCCACTGTAAGTGGGGAAGAGACGACCATTGCTTGAGACACCGGTGGAGAAGTGACAGTAGCTGCGACGGTGGCAGTGGCAAGGATAGAGGCAGCAGGTGGTGATTTTGGTGGCTTAGCCTCTCCTTCATCTTCTCCTTCATGCACTAGGTCCTCCTGAATAGTTGGCATCTCAGAGAATTCGCCGGATTTCCTTGCTTTCTTCGAGGTCTCAACCTCTAACGGCTTCCTCGAGTATACCTTGTGCTTAGGTTGACGCTCTTGCACTTCCTTTCTTTTCTTTGACCTGGTTACAGGAGGAGACTTGGGTGCTTCTTCAGTTGTGGCTGCAGTCCCACTATCTGTCTCACTTTCGAGCTCGTCCTCGAGCTCACCATAGGTCAACTCGGCCCCTTGAAGCTTTAGTTGAGCAACTTGTGCATCGACCCACTGTCTAGTTCTATTCTCGATGGGCTTTGTCAAGGTATCGAGGTCATCGGCCTCCGCCTCGTCCTAGTCTATGGCTGGCAACAGAAGGTTGGTGACAACATCAAACCTCAGATCTATGACTGTGCTTTCATCCTCAACTACCTGATCCGACACTGGGAATAGTTTGACTGTTTTCACAAAGTATGCTGTCATACGCATGTAATGCCGCATGCGTACCTCTTTATCATTCTGGTAGTTGGCCCAAAAGTCTTCAACATTGTGCAAGTGGGTATATTCTCTTCCCACGAATTTCTTGAGTTTGCCATATGGGTCCATTCTCGACCGAGGAGTGTACTGACTCAAATTGTATTCCACGAGTTCCTTCTCAGAATAGTCAGCACTTTGGGCAGCGGGGAGAGCATACATTCCTTGCCCGAATGTGAGGGGATAAGGCACTGCTGCTCGGTGCTTGCCTGCAAGGAGAGTGTGGGCGGGTTTGAGTTGTCTTGACAGCTCCATCAATATCAACTGATCGTTTGGATACCAGGGTAGCTTGTAAGGTTTGCTGCTGAAGCCCTTGGTTCGGATGTAAGTGAATTTAGGAAATTGGATGAACAGGAATCCGAACCGTTGGATGAAGGCACAGTCGTTGTGAGTGACTATTCGCTCGAAGTCACCTCCGAGAAGTCTGATAACGTATCCAATGAATGCATCATTCACCCGACAATAATCTCTTTTAAAGTTTTTTGTATTGGATCTGCGGGAACTTGTCATATACTTTCAATTCCCTCCTCGAAATGGCGCTTTGTGCTACGAAGAGACCTCTTATGGTGTGGCATCAGCCAGTAGATAGACCAAATAAGATGTCATGCAAAATTGGCGGGATTTCTTCACCGCTAGGAATTGCTCGTGCAGATTCTTACTGATCATCCAAGCCCAGTCGAATTTAGTGGTGCCCCGGATGATCTCTTCGATGAAGTAGAACATCCAGTCAAAGAAGTAAGCCGAGGTTGAGAGGCTCGCGACCCTGCTCAACAAGGTTACCAAATCATGATAATCCTCGTAGAAATCACTCCTGAACAACTCTTGGGGAACCTTGTTTGCACTCCCCCTTTTGTCCTTTAACTAGTGTTGGTTAATCAGCTTCTTGCATTTCAAGGGGTCCACCTTCCACATATTGTTTGCATATTCTATTGTGGTTTGCTCCGTAGGGTCATGGGTAGGGATGTAGAATGTCTGAGCTATAGACTTGGCAGAGAGATCTACCAATACCCCACCATCCCGATCTACAATTCTTCTGGTTTTCTCTTGATAAGCCTCTCTACAAGCCATTACTAGTTCTGGGGCCACCTGAGCTGGCGGGAAGCCGATTGCTTTAGCCAACCCACTTTTCCTTATTCTTCTGGCATTCTCTGTGGTAGGGTTGACTATGACCCTTTGCCTGAATTCATCAATGTTAATGTGGCCTAGGTTTGTGTCTGAGACCTTTCTCCACTCTGTGGTGACTTTGGAAGTTACCTCCACCCCGTGAAACTGAAACTTTGTTTGATCCTTATCTTCTTTGCCTCTTGGGGCCTTAGCTGCTTTCTTTCCCTTTTCTTGCTCTGCGGATGCCCCTGATGACCTTGCAGCCGGTTCCATAAATCTTGCAAGCACAGGTGCAGTAAGCATACCAAATGAGGGGAGTGTTAGTGAAATCCTACAAAACAGTCGTTAGATCAAATAATTCATGCTTTAAAGATCATAAAATCTCTTAAAAATCATCCTTTGCCTTTCATTCGGAGGAGATTGGACAATGCGGGCCCAGGGGTGCGGGTTTCCTTGGGCTGGCGGTTGTTTTAGGGTTCGTCGTTAGGAAATGGCATTGGCAAGGTAGAATCCCGTAGACGGAATTCCGCATTGCAGGACCCGCAGGCATGAAGGACGACCATCGAAATTTCCCTTAAGGTTCGGGCTCTAGCAATAAGGCGGGCGGAGGACCGCAGAAGGCAGTTGGGTGAAGGATGTTTCAAACGACGAAAGCAAGATGACGACCTGCAGGAGGCAGTCCGCACCCTCGAGCCCGCAAAAGCCATCGGCATCCCATCTTTGTTGAACGGTGGCCTAAGGAGAGTCGGAATCCCTCGCACCAGGAGGCAGGCTGGGCACGATCATTTAGGAACGGTGCTCGTGAAACAGCTGTAGCGAAGCGGCGGCCCGCGAGGACCGACCCGCAACCAAGTTTACCTAAGTGTTGTTTAATTAGGCTAAACTGAGATCCCTAGCGCGGAGTCCGCATTACTGATGGGCAGAGGGAGTTAGCCGTTCTGCAACGACGATTGTTAGAGGGCGGCTTGCAGACGACGACCTGCATAGGCCGGCTCGCAGGAACCCAACATTTAGCTGTTTTTAAGCGTCACCCTGACGGCGAGGGAGGGGTCGGGGTCCGCACAACAAACGGACGAAAGTCACTTGGCATTTTGGCACGGCAGCAGCAAGACGAAAGTCTGTGAACGACAGTTTGCAAGAGGGATTTATCTTCCTTGTGAGTTTGGACGACAGACAGAGATGCAGGGTCCGACGCGCAGAAAGGCAGATCGCGAAGGCCGTTTAGGAACGACGAAGCCTGGACGGAGTCTCGTAGATGGAAGTTTGCAAGGAGAATCCCGCAGGAGGTTCAGGACTTAGTCATTTCGACAAAGTTTAACTTTGAAGAGCAATTGCAGAGGTGGGACCCGATGGTCGGAAGGACGCAATCAGATGGCCGATTAAAATGGCATGGCTCAAGGGGCATCCTCCAAGTGGAGGCCTGTGCTTGTGGACCTGAGAGGGTCGGAGGATCAACTCTCAATTTGGCGAAGTCTTTAAAAGGTTAAGTCGAGGGGGTGTCTCGCGGGTGCGGGCCTGGTGGAGGTGTTTGCCGTCCTGGTGAAGTTCAAATGTTTTCAAAGCGAAGCGACGGCGACGAGAAGGTGTCAGGCCCGTAGGGCATGAACGCCCTGGTTCAAGAACGATAGTCGAGAGGTCAAGTTTTGCCAAATCCAAATTGTTGATTTTCAAGGATTTCTTCAAGTTTTAAAACATCGGTTTTGCGGGGGGATGATTCTTCTATCTAATTTCAGGGTTTTTATCCAAGAATACTTATCCACTTTCTAGAATTTGGAGAAAAAGCACATAACTAAAGGAGACAGCAACAATGATGCATGAATTGACGAAGGCAAGCTGCGGGCGTGGAGGCGGCGATGGCAGGTGGCTTTGACATGTTCTTTGGAAGTCTGTAGGTGAAAATGACAGCTCGAACTGAGCTATTTATAGACTTTTTGGCATTTAATGCTCCTCATAAATGTGGGTATGACGTTTGGGGTTGGTGAGCAATCATTTGAAAACGGCAACGGGAATAGCGGAGTCTGCCAAGCAGACGACATCCAAGAGTTAGCCGTTCAGAATGGCCGGCGGTAAAAAGAGCGAACCAAATTGCGAGTCCCGCGAGGTGGGAGGACGTTGAGAGAAAGCCGTTTGGAACGGTGAAGACTCAAGGGAAACCCGTACAGGGTGGACCCGCGCCGCTTGGAAGATGCCAGTTTGAAGGGTTGAAGGCAAACAGCCAATGAAGTCCCGCAAAGACCTAACACCTTGGAAATTTGAGGGTAGAAAAATATGGTCGACCCAAGATGATGCAAAATAGGGGGCACACAAAACGAGGCAACAAAACAAAAGCGACTTGACGAAACGAAAAGAGAGGGTCCTCGTTCCGAACGGGGCATGTGTGCTCCAGGCACAACAATGTTGTCATGGAGTCTCTCAACATGACGTCCACAATGGCTACTCCCATGTGTGGAAAGAAACACATCTCAGTCTCAAAGATGTACAAAGGTTCATCACGAAGTCTCTCAACGTGATGTTGTCATGGAGTCTCTCAACATGATGTGCACAATGGCTACTCCCATGTGTGGAAAGAAACACATCTCAGTCTCAGGTATGTACAAGGGTTCATCACAGAGTCTCTCAACGTGATGTCGTCATGGAGTCTCTCAACATGACGTCTCATCTCAGTCTTAGAGATGAACAAGGGCTTGCACCTCATATTTCTCCATCTCAGAGAAACATACACTACAAGGGCTTTCACCTCATATTTCTCCTTCTCAGAGAAATATACATTACAACAAATCTTCATGATGATTTGACTCCCTATGGAGCTCCAAGTACCAGCATCAACCTTTTGACCTCCTCGTCCAAGATTGCCTGCAATGCTTGCCTTAGAGGAACGGTTTCCAATGCACACCTCCGACACTACTGACTTGCGAGAGTTCAAGACTATCCTTCTTGACCTCATCCCAGATCACCCTATTCTGAATAGGTTTGCGGAGCTACCAATGTCAAATCCAAATTGGCTGTCTTGTGCAATTATGTTCTTTGCAGCTGAAGAGGTCTTCCAAGGACTTTAGCACCTAGCCTTGCAACACTGCAACCCACTTAGTTGACACCTTCACTTCTTCTCAATGAGTCACATAACTCCCTCTTGATCCCTAATCTCAGAGCCTTGATCCTTTTCCCGGACATGCTCTCAACTCGTGTCTTGAATACTCGGAATTTAACTCCCTCTGAATGTCATTTCCTCCTCTTCGAAGTAGCTGATTGCAATGACAATCTGTATAGGTTCTCCATTGTTTAGTGTCTTCATCTTTCTCAATCTTCTTTGTTGATGTAAACTCTCCATCCAAGGCTGACCCAACCTTGTGCCCTCGAGAGATGTCTTCAGTGAAGAATCATGAGAGTTATGCGCCACCAACTCAGTCTCAAGGCTGCAAGCTATGTCTCCATGTTTGTTCATTTCTCTAGCCGACATGCCTTCCTCACAGGATGCCTCAAGCTCTTCCTCCCTTTGAATTCCTTATGCAATCTCGGATAATTAATCCATCATCCTTTTGCTCCTTGATCCATCTTGCATTTTAAAGAGATTAATAATAGTTCATGAAATCAAACTACTCTGAGACAAATGAAACATGTACACATCTAGCAAATATCATTAGATAGAACAATTAAGGAATGATAATAGAACTTATCTTTGTGGAATCTGATATATTTTTCTTTCGTATTCACTCAATTTCTGCTCTTGGAAATGCTAATCATACTACAGATTACAAAGACAATTTGCTCAACTCAGTTTTCTCAAACACATCATGCAACCAACATATTCAATATAGAACCAAGCCTCTCACTGAATCAAGGCACCATCACAGTCCATGCACATAGAGAATGGTATCGATGTGACCAACCAATCACAACCGAAATTGCAGTTCTCCTTTCATGTCAAAGCCACACTCAAAAATCTTCACAACTAGCATGAAACAACTCGCAATGAATGAATGCTAGCGATCACCGCTCAAAAGAAACCACAACCTCTCCTAAAAAAAATCACACGACTCAGCCATAATCAATATAAAATTAGCTGCCCCCAAATAAAAGATGGCAGATCCTCTTTGCACAACTCAGCAAAATTTTAGGAGAAAGAATAGAAACTGAATTTCAGCCCAGAAGAATGCGATTTCATTTTATTCAAAGATACAAACATAAAATACTTATCTCTTTTGACTTCTGCCTTCAAGGGATGAATTTACTTCAGACACAGATGCATCTGGTAGACCACTAGGTTGTGTAGAACTGGGAAGTGAAGTCGACTACAATTGTGAAGTGAAGTTGACTACTGCTGAGATTCACGTCCTTTCTGCGATACCCATGGCTAGCAATGGTGAAACGTCTCAATCATTAACTGGTCATGCTCTTCCAACTATAGTACCTAGGTTCCAGCAATCGCCTAGGTCATGGTGAGTCCTAGAAATTCACACCAAGCTTGAATGGTAATCCATGACTATGCTCAGACTTCCTGTGTAGTTCATTTGTCCATTTTGATAAAGTTCACGCTTAGACTGGTAGGCATTTGAAACTCCTTGAAGATGCAGGTTTGTCTTAGCAATCTTCACAATAATTTATAACTCCAACTCAACAACTATTATCCAATCAAATGAGAGCATACACTCCCACGTAGCCACCCAATGAAGTATCACGACTGAAAAACTTGAAGTTTTGAGGTAGTAAGCTTATGTCCACACTTCTTATGTCCATACGCCCTCTCTAAACAGCATATGGTATTCACAATTTCAAAATACGGGGTTCCTAGGTCAAATTATGCTAAGACTGATGGCCCCCAGGTATATGCAACACAAACCCCGAATAATGATCAACTCTGGAATTGATTTTCCAAATATATGTTAGAATAATAGAATTGAAGTCTTCTCTGTACGTTGGCGAGGAATAGGAACTGTAACCCTTGGTCGATTCTTTATGCAATGCCACCTCACTAGAAGCTTGACATCTTCCAATGCTTTCTTTTGGCTGGTGTTGACTTCAAACTGGCAGCTATAGATGTGAACCACTTCTGAGCAATGAATCTTCCGCTGGCCAATATTCTCCCTACAATATCAATATTCCTCAATGCTTGTCTTAGTAATCACGATATTCTTTATTCATGCATCGATCTTTCCTTTTAGATTGGAAGCTGTGATTGTCTTATTCTCCGTTCCCATTTATATGACTTACCACTCCATTCTATAACCCACAATATCCAACTATCTCTTATAACTGCGAACTCCTTGTCTGTATATGCCACGATTTTTCCAAGATACTTGGCTATATTTGAATGAGCGATTATTACAACTCACAACTACCTTAAAGGATTCGCACTCCCTTGAAATATTACGATATACAGACTCTCCTTATCTCCTAAAGGTTTCGTGGCAAATAAATATGATAGTGGCTCCACGAGAATAACCCCCACCTCTAATAATATGCTCTTGCCATAATTATCTGATGCCACCTGGTCTTTATTTGTGGCTTCCTTCTTAGTTTTCAACTCCAACCCTTGACTTCAAACTATATTGGCTCCTCCAGTATCGACACACTATGATCTCTAGTATGCTGCGTATAAAATATTCACGATTCCAATTATGGTGCGTCGACTATTTATTACTCAAACCTCCGATTGTCTTCTACTGTCTGTCTTCTTTGATGATAAGCTACAATTCACTCCAATACTGAAAAATTATACAAATATATACTTCCAAAATCGAATCTCACCACTCTATCAAAAATTGGTCTTATGACCATTGAATTTTGATAATGTCAGATGACCAACAGTGAATTCCTCCTTCCAGAATGCTTAATCAAATCTGATCAGTTCTTCCCTTGAACCCGCTCTGATACCATGCTAGTTTTAGGATCAGAAATGCAATGAGCAGAAAACACAACTCAGAGACAATGTACACAACAATTTACCCTGGGAAAACCCTCCTACTCAAGGGAGAAACCCAACAATGAATATTCTCTTATATATCAGAATAATATCAGGCCCTAGAAAGGCCGAATACAATACAAAGGATCTGCACTTATATCTGGTGCAATTTCATGAATACACTAAGTATTGACTCTTCTCTTTGATGCTGATCTGCTGCTTATAAAACTCGACCTGCTGCTGAAGTGTGAATTTGAGTGAATGAATTGCTTGATTAAATGAGAGGACTTCATCCTCTTTATATACAAAGCTAGGCACCCTCCTTTCTAGGGCCGACCTAGAGATAAATATAATTTTGTTTATGAAACAAGAGGCTGACCTGCCTTGATTACATTTATTTAAGAAAATAGATCCTGAAGCTACAAAACACTAACATAGCTTTCAGTAAATAATTTTAACTACCACTCAGTAAATAAAAGTTTCTGCTCCGGTAAAACCTCGATGGTAAAAAATAATTACCACTGTTGGTGAAACCTTAATCTCTTATGAGTGATTTACAAACAATATTAGGAGTAACTAAATACATTGGATTTACCAGGTTGATGGCACCTTAATCCTAACATTGTTAGGATCTCTTATACTAGTGCCAGTGGCAATAATTTGCAATGCTTTTTGGAGATCACCATGCATTTTCCATTTGTTAATGGCAATATAAATACTTTGAGCCTTGAGTTTCTTATGTATGTTTTGATTTCCTTCTTCTTGCTTCCATTTCATGTTAACTAGCCCCCCGTCTGGGTTTTAGTGTGTTGTATTGTTAAGCAATGCTCTGTGCCTTGCAATCTCTTGCACTGTGCAGGCCTATGAATCTGGCATCATATTTATAGCTGTGAATATTCAGAAAATTATAGAAGTAACTTAAACTGAACTAAGCCCTCAAACGAAAACCTGTGTTAAGAAATTGACCTTATCAAAGCAGTAAGATCTTAATATTTTTGTAACTGTATGATAATTACTGCCTCCCTAATGATTTTTCTTAAAATAATTTGATTAAACAGTATCATTTTCTGCGAATTTAACTTTGATTTCCCAGTTATCTAGCGTTGAAATGGATTTAAATTTCAATAGATTTAGGTTTGAGTCAAGGTTACCCCAAGTTTCCGGGACGGGGATGGCAGGGGACGAGTCCCAAGTTTCCGATTTTTGAGGCCAAAATTAGGGACGGCAGGGGACGGCTATATATAAAATATAGGGAAAATTTAAATATTCATATGAAAACATGGATAAAACATACATAATATACATTATAGAACCTTAACATATAACATTTGGGTTCAATATTCTTCGTCAATACTCAATACACATTGAAAATTCAGAATTAACATACAGGAATCATAATACAGCCTCCAAGTTATACTTTATAAACTTATATCAAATTACATAAGGTTATTTCCAGCTCACAAATTGTTGCACTCAAGGAGTTTTGGGCATCAAATTGCCTTAATATTCAGCTTATTCCCAATTGTGAAGAACTGTTTAAAAAGGTCAAAATCCTAAGTCTTTGTCTCTAAAACCTGTTAGTGAGCAGCAAGCAAATAAATTCAAGTTTACACACTTTTGGAATAATTTTTTGTTATTTTTATATATCTCTAATAGAGCATCAAATATTTATCTTGTGAGTGTTCCAAATATTGTGAAAGATATATGAAAATAATTTAAACGAACAACTCATAAACCAGAAAACTGAAAACTATTATATATATATATATATATTTTTATTTTTAAAACATGCTTTGACGTGGGGGACTGTTGGGGGACAGTTGGGGGACCGGTCAGCCGTTC
The DNA here is from genome assembly GCA_007115665.2 of Sequoiadendron giganteum. Taxonomy (NCBI): domain Eukaryota; kingdom Viridiplantae; phylum Streptophyta; class Pinopsida; order Cupressales; family Cupressaceae; genus Sequoiadendron; species Sequoiadendron giganteum. The sequence continues at coordinate 280,590,050 of CM021101.1, forward strand.
CCCTGTCCCCCTGTCCCGGGGACGTTTCCTAGGATTTCTGCAAAAAGAGAGACGGTCCCCTGCCGTTCCCCAGTACCCGGGACGTCCCGGGAACGGGTACAGGGCATTTGGGGGGGGGGGACGCGTCCCTGGGTTTCCCTGGTTTGAGTTCTTAGGAATCTATAGACAGATCCCTTAGTCATGGATTTTGATGATTTGAAGGAATCTATAGATAGGTTCCTCAGTCAAGGATTTTGACGATTTTTCTCATGAAGTTTTTTCAGTGATTTCTGAAGGCGAAAAATTTGTTTAAATTTCTGAATCTATGCCACTGTTTCAAATGCTATGGTCTCCATAATGCATTCTCAGGTTTCATAAAAACTAATGAAATCCCAGCTCAGATTTGAGTCTTCAACAGACTCCAAAGCAATTTCTTTTCAAGCACCTCAAGTTAACTGTCCACTAGTTTCTTTTATCACAAGCACTCTACTATCTCTATTGGTTGAGGATGAAATCATGGAAAAATCAATTTGAGCTTCATTCCTAAAGTCTTAGGCTGTGAATGTATTACAGGTCCGGAGTATTTCAATGGCAGCTACAGAATTTGCATTTTTTGACAGCGGCTATAGAGTTCAAAATTTGTAGTTTTTTTTTAATAGAGCTATGACATTGTTGTGCATATTCTGGAGGAATGTGGTTTCACTCTGATAAGGTCAATAGCTATTATTCTAAAAATTACTACATAATGTAATAATTTTTAAAACATTGAAGTTATTACATATAAATTATAACAAAGGTTTTAGGGATTAATATTATAAATTTATATAATATAAGTGTAGGTATTAGATTAAGAAATTTACTTCAGAATCTAATCAAGTTCACACTTAAATACATTATTAGCTATGCTAACACATTTTGGATTTAGAAATGCTCATAGTGATACTAGAAATGACCGACCGAAAATATAAGTTATTCATTATATAGTATAGTGCAGGTTTTTAGAAAGGTAATCTACAAAATTTAATTATGTTAGGGTATAAATTTTTTTTTTTTTTTAAAACATTCTAAAATTTTACTCTAATCACAGATCTTTGGCCTATTTTTCCACTGTTTTTTTCAAATTGTATTCTCACCAAACATGACCATGAATTCAAATCTAGTAATTCATAATGAATAACAATAGATCCCATAATTGGTAATTGTTACTGTTTGATCTTGTTGTATTCAGTCTGCACATGGGCCCATATTGCAGTTTTGGTGGCCTCTTCCAGATCATTGGCCTTGGAGTTTAGAAGAGGATGGAGTCACTTGGGACCTTCCAGGATAACTGTATCTACTCTGCTCAATCTAGGTCATAGTTACAAGGTTTGAAAAATTCATTTTGTTTGGGAGTTCAAGAAAAATTCAGAAATATGGAACTTAAAAAAAATTTGGTAAAATTTCTTTAGCAATTGAAAAATCCAGACAGAGTTGGACAAATCCCATTGGTCCAAAAAATCTGGACCAAACTGGATTTGGTAACAATGATCTAGGCAATTCTCACAGCAAAATTATCAGGCTCTGTATTAGGGACTATTCAGTGTTTGGTTTTTCTAAAACCAATGCTTCTAAAGACACTCACAAGCAGTCTCTCTTATGCAACTTTATTTCTGTATTCAAATTTATAACTATTTGCGTCTTGTGTGAGGTAGTGTTTCTGGGTACCACCTCACCATGTATGCTTCTACCTTCACTGGTACACTTAGAGTCCCAGAGGCTGTCTTTGCTTAACCATGAATATTGGTATTATTTCTTTGTTTCTGTAGTTCAAGCTGACTTCTAATCTCTTCCTATATTCACAATTGAGTCAGTCTAGGATAAAGTAGTAAAAAATGTTTAATGGCCTTTGGAAACCACAAAACAGAAACCTCAAATTCAATGCTCAGATAGCTATATGATAATCATTTAATCAGGCCATTGCTCAGTTTGATGTTGTGTATGCTATAGGTGCCCATTCGGAACTCCAAAAAAGTTGCCAACAACTGTGTGGATTGGAAACTAGAAATTATTAGAAAATGAATTAGATGGACAAGTTTTTCAATGATAGTTTAACAGTGCAATATGTTTTTTATTTTGCAGGGTGGGCGGAAATCACTAGCTGACAAATATGAATATGTCATGTATGGCAAACTCTACAAGATCTCTGAGGAGGGCTCTGGAGCCAATGTCAAAGTGTATGTCCCTGATCTAGCTAGCATCCTTACAGCATTATTACTATTTGAATTACTTTTGGCTGCAAGAATTGGTAATTTTGGGAAGTAAGCTAATGTTCAAGTCAATGAATTATAACATGTCAATGTACATATTCAGAAGGAATAAGATTTTTTAAACTTTAGCCAACCATGCAGGCCCACGTATTTTTTTTTCTTTCAAGATTCCATGTAATGTCAATTATTTAATGCATATCAGTTCTTCTATTATACTTGTTCATTTTGGCTTCACAAATTGGTATTCTTGGGAAGATAATCTGGAAGAGAATGATATATGTGTTGTCATGGAAGTGTGCACCCTTTGCTGAGATGATGAAATCACTCAGCCACCTCGTGAAACATGGGATGATCTCCCTGAGTGTGGGCTCAAATTTTGGAGATCAACCTCTAGAGAGGGCTGGTTCCCTTGGAACTTCACCTAATGTAAGTAAACTAATGATGCTTGCTGACAAAAGAGAGAAGAATAACATATAATGGGATCTAAACTTTAATACGGTGATGCACCAAATGGTTTTTTCAAATCCTATTCTGTTGTTTGGACTCAAAATGACCAACAATCTAAACCCAACACATACACAACTCATTATTTTGTACGTCTTTGCAAAAGTATTCTACAACAAGGCTTGGTATGCTAAAATAGCGTTTAGAAGGAGTTATGTATGCTATCACAACATAAACTCTAATCTTAACTAGTTAACACAAGTTATGACCTGCAAAAATGTGTAGTTTTTGCTCAAAGGCAAGGAAAATAGGACATAAATCAAGGGGAAAGATATCACCACAAGATAACTTATCTACTATCTAGAAGATTTGCACAATAAACAGCAAAATGAGAAGGTAAAATAGCTTATTTTATTGACCAAAAGTGTTACATACAGCTGTTTACAAGCTTGAAAATTGAGTTACAATACAGTCCCAGCTTGAAAGAACTTGTAATGTCCCCTTTTTGGCTCCCTTGGGTTTTGCCTTTAGATTCACGGATAGGAGTATTAAGGTGTGCCAAGAAACAATAGTTTTAGTAGAGAGAGTGTTTATGAACTGCTTAAGAACACTAGTTCTATCACATCAACCCTTGATAGATAAGATTTGTTGAGGTAATGATGAGAATGCCAATCTTCAGACTTAATCCTTAAATGGGTATTCAACTTAGGTTTGTCTTTAGATCTTATAGCAAAGGAATAAGCAAGACTGAAGTTGATGAGTTCAATCGGTGGGTCCTCAATGTGATCTAAGATGAGTATGAAAGACTCTGATTGACTTTGTTATTTGTTTACATATATATTTGGATAAAATCTGATGGGAATACTAGCGGATATAAGAGATCTCCAGATATAGAGTCTGCTGTGTATATTATCTAAGAATGATGGCTTGCTTGCTGTATTGATATATCTAATCTATGTGATCTGCTAAAGAGGGCAAACTCCTCCTTCAAATTGTTCAATGATGCCTTCTGTTCTTCGCTTCTTACCAATTTTATACCCTAACGTTTGAATTGGAAGGACATGTCTTTTTGACAAGAAATGTCCATTTAGGGGGGGCAGGGGGGTGTCTTATAGTTAGGTGGTTAGCATGATTATTGTTCGTTGAACTATCAATCGCCTCCTTAGATTTTATTTTATGAACGCCAGCTTGTGTTTATTAAGGAATCGCTGCTATTATGTTCTTCCTTAATTTAATCGCTATCTTACTTGGGTTTGGTCGAAGTTATTATTTTCTGTTTCCTTACTATAATAATCGCTGTTCCTTTGATTGTGGCATATTAATGGTTGTTTGCAATACTCATAACACATCTTGATTCTTGTAATGGCTATTCCTTTAGTCACCGGCGGCGATCAACCTCACCATATCCTTGTTAACGCTGATGCTCACATGTATAGAATGTTTGAAGTTATCACCGAATGTTAGATACACAGTAGACAATGGATTTGACCACTTCACAGTCTCCCTAAATATTAATTGATGCTCTCTCAATATTTGTCGTTGCCTAACATGCTCTCAAGGAATCGTGGCTACTCCTTTATATAATTCCATCGTTCCTCTTCTAGTGCGATAGTTATCGGGTAGAGCAGACAGCCAAGAAGGTCCCGATAAAAAGATCAAACTGGCTTTATCCATCCCTTGTTATAATTCTATATGATCATAATCATAATTGTTTATTTATAATTTTATATTTGATAATTTATATAAATTGATTTTATTGTGTATTGTTGATATTTATATATATTTATAATTGCAATATTATCTTATGATAATTGTAATTATAAAAGTATTAAATCGATAATATTTTCTCTTATAATTTTAATATGTATTTTGTTATTCATTTTCACTTATTTGTATTTCAGGGTGTTCTAATTTCGGGGACATGACAGAACTCAAGAAAATTTACAATACAGCAGCTAGAAGAGAAAGAACTAACTCTAAATCTGCTCCTTAAGCTTGCTTTTATGCTGCTCAACACCTGCTTAATGATAGGAACATGTGCTTGAGAAAAAAGACAAGTGTTTGCTTGAGTTGGGCTGAGTCAAACTCATTTAGGCGTCCAAAACTGAAAGCCTATTTTGCAGCCCTCAAAAATGCTCCAAAAAGGTGTTGGAATAGAGAAGAAGTCTCCCCTTGACCCTTTCCACCATTAAGGCTCCTAAAACAGCCCCTATATGCTTGTAAATGCTTCAAACTTGGTCAAAACTGCCTCTTACATTCCCTCCATTTGTTTGCACAACTCAACAAACTGCCCTATATGCTTGGAAGAAGGCATAACTAACCTCCACCTCTATAACTGCTCATGAATGCCTTTAAACTGACTCATAATCCATGTGGAAAATTCTTGGAAATGATTATGACACATATTTCATGTCTTTTAAAAACCTCTTTATGTTGATCCCTGTCACTATCTTTCAGTGTGATGCGCAGCCTCAACAAAGGATCCCTTTTCCCCTGCCACGAGCTTTATAATCTGTTCATTAGCACTGTCATCTGATCTGTAACATTTCTATGCCTCTGCTCCTCTCAAAATTCTTACTTTTATAATCCCTGTGATCAGTAGAGTCATAAGATGAGTTTATCCAGGTATTGACAATCACAATGTTTAGCAAAACTGACAAATATTGACAATATCAAGGTGTTGATAAACTTTTTCCACTTGAAAGCTTATGAGAATGTCAATAAACTCCGAGCTTAATAAAACTGACCCTGCCAGACTGCCCTCAAGACTATAAATGATGACTACAGCAATATCTACTCAAGGTCTTTTAAAGGTCTGTACCACTGGACTGTCTTCTTCACTATATGACCTCTCCTCCTTAATCCATTGACTGTCCTTTCAGACCAAAGTGACTTGTAACAGCAATAGTGCTCCCTTTTACATGCAATCACTCACCTAAGACAACTCTTTCATCTTGTCATTGATGCTGTCCTTTTATGGGCACTGTCACATGTTACTCATGACTTTAACCCTGCTACGTTGTTGACTACCTTCAGTTTGATCTCTTTTTAGTGTTGCTCTTGTCTTGAGTCTTTGACTAATTGAAAGTATCATGCCCTTCCTGCCAGTAATCACCTTCAACAATAGAGATTAGCTGCCCTGTCACTGTCTATAACTATGGACTGTCACTGTTATGGCAGTCCTTCTCACAGGTCTGCCAAAGTGTCATGCCCTTGTGATTAGTATACTGCACTGTGTCTCTTGAACATCTGCCTACTGTACACTATTATGCCAAACTAACTTCTTCCTGCATTCCCAACCTGAAATACCTTCATTCTTGCCTTGAGATACATTAATATTTGTAATCTGCTTGCAGGTCACTGTCTATGGCATCGGTCTATGGGACAAACATAGGAATACTGCCCATGCAATCTTAGATCTGCCTCTCTTGACAGGTTTGCCCTTATTTTTAGCTGTCCAGCTATGGGATGGATGGAAAACTAATCAAGCACAAACAACTTCTTGAAGAATACTCATACTGCAAATTGTCTTTTATCTCCCCCCCTTCAACACTATACTCTTTTCAGCTATCACTGAACCTTAACAAATCCTAACTATAAGCCTCATATTTGCCACTTGCTAGTGTTATCAAAACATGCATGTTTCACCTTAGCCACTTGAAAATTTATTCTATCTACTGATCAAAAGCAAAGCATACCCTTCTACTCTGTCAACAAAATCACCATTAGACTGCTAGGCACACATTTTGACCAAGACTGTCATTTGAAGTGCTACATGATGTCTTCACTAAATTGTAATTTTCCCATACTATCCCTGGACCCTTGTCAACTGTTGCAAAGATCTCAGTGTCCTTATCTGTCAGCTTTGATGATTGTCTTTTAGATCTCGTCACTACAATCATAACTATTTTTAACTTGATATAGCCACAAACCTTTGGAAAGAACTGTCATACACTGTACATTGTTGCCCTCTCCATATTTCCTTGTTCAATGGAAACACCTTCTTTTACAACTTTGTCCTGCTTTAATACAGATTCTGAGTCTTGCTATGAAACTGATAACCTAGTCAGCAATAATATGATTAAGCAACAATCACAAAAGCCTACTCAACATTGTCAGACCTATAGATTTAGCAAAAATTGAAACAAACAAACCACCTCCACTTGGCTTGGTATATTCATCATGTTTAATAGTGGACTCAACAACATGCTCCAAGATGATCTGTGCTTTTCCCATATTATCACTTTGGAAACCTTTTCTTATGTGACTGCCCTTGACTGTGGTCATTGTCTTTTGCTGTGAAGACTGCTGTCAAGACCTCTTATAACAGGTCTGAGGTCTGCCTTTTCATTAGTAGCTGTGCATCATGCCTGTCTTTTACCATGAAGCTTGTGGAGACTTATACCACTGTCTAGAGTGCTTACTCTGCCATTGACAAAATTGGCATGTTGGGTCATGCACTAAGACACTCTCATCTTCCTTCTACCATTGATATTCATGTCTTTCATTGTGCATGGGTCTGTCTTTTACCAGATGACTGTCACTAGAAGGTTACCCTTCATTTTGCATGAAGTCTTTATTGCATTGATGGTACTGCCTCCCATGACTATCTCCAAATATGACTGTCCTCTAACCTATGGAAGACTCACTTATTGCATGCGCTCCTTGTGGCTACACCTTATTGCTCTTGACCTGCATTTATGCATTGTCCTTCCTTACCATGAGCTGTCTTCAAAACTCTGCCACACTTTGTCTTTTCTGAGGTCTTCATGTCACTGTCATAATTAGTTCTTGTTTACTATCACTGTGACCGTCTTTAAAGAACGACATTGCTGTTTTTTGTCTCTCATTCATTAAACAGCCAACAGATTTATACTCAAAATTTGCCTTACCTGTCCTTGGAACATGCCCTTGAATCAATGTGCATTTATTACTTTCTGATTCATCAACTTCATACATAATTTCACATGGCAATGGCTCCATCTTTTCAAGGTTTGAAACCTTGACAGAAGTTCTTTTAGACATAGCTAGTAAAAAGTAGAATATCTCTTTCAAACATTGAAGCCCTGCATTCAACATGCAATGCTGATTTGCGATTGTGCTCATTGAGAAAAAATCCCTTTGTAATGTGATAATTCATTGCTGCTGTTATCACTACACTACACAAATTCTGCCTCCCTCTTTATAATCTGCTTTGTGTCATGCATTCTCTCTACTGCTCTCTTATGCACTGCTTTATTTTCTATCTTCAGCATCCTTGGAATGGATCAGAATGCATGCTCTAAGAACAACTCAGTTGATTCAAGCAGATGTTCTAACATTAATGCAACAGCTGCATCGGTAATAGCAAGATATACCTCACCAATAGATGTATGCTCACATCTTTCATCAGGAATGTTACCAAGAGTGACCTGTAGAAGCACTTTGGAAAGTGCTCTAGATATTGCATCCCTGTTGTTGTTGCATCTTCAAAACTAACCAGATCAACCAATCTAATTTACCCATAAGCATTCTAAACATAGTAATGGCTCTATCAATTTGATATACATCTAAGTTGTCTCTCTCATTTGTAAGATGATAGATTGCTCATATTTCAAAATACCAAATGATAGACTAATGTTTTCCCTTCCATTCAAATCTTCATGCATGCCCCTGTATGCTCTGGGTCTCTGTCATTCTCCTTTAACTTTTGAACTAACTTCAGAAATTAAAACTGCTATATGACAGAAAGGTAAGCTGTCTTCTTGATTTGTAATATTAATATTCAAGATCCTTAATCTTAGATTTAAAATAGTCCATATAATCTTCTTTATACTTTGCTCTAAACAATATTCTTTGTAGCATAAGAGTCATGTTTTCTGAGTAGGCAGTGCTGAAAACTTTTTCAAACATAGCCAAACACCCTTGACTATCATGAAATCACTCCTACAATGCCCTTGTGATTACTCTAAAGTTCTAAACAACCTTCTTTGATAACACCCCATGCATCTCAAAAAAAATCTCAGACCTACATACACATTCTTGGAATTTGACAAGATGGAAATATAAAGAAACCAAGACTATTCTCTTAAAAACTTCTCAAAAGACATCTATATGCGCATATACATGCACATGGTGTTGAGCAGGAATGTAGGCTAATATGCATAAATTATGTGAGTTTTTTGGCATACCTGTCGAGATAAATATAAAAGGTTTGCAACGTGGGTAAAACTCAAGCAACAAAGTGCCACTTTCTCTTTAGCTGGAGACTCTTTCAAAATTCTTTGAACATGCCATAAAATTCTGCTCCTTTACTGTAACGTGGCATGAATGCCTCCTTTTCCTGCGACGTGCAAGCATTCATGGACCCAAAACCTCCTTAACACGCTTGCAACGTGGATGAAACTCTTAGCAGCAAAGTGTGGAGAACTTCTTCAATGCAGCATGAACAGCAACAAAACTCCTTGCTTCATGGGAAAATCTTGACTCGTTGCAAAAGAAAAAGACTTCGTTTTTTCCCTTTTTACATTTTGACGCCTTAACATTATTTGTACTTGATTTAATATTTTTAACAATGCTGATACTATTTTAATCTTGAGAATTAAAATAGGCTCAACAATATGACATATGAATGTACGTAAGTATAACTATATATACCATGGGAATAGGAATCATTCATCTGCCCCCCTATGCAGTTTGTTACTTGCAAGCTTGCATGTGGTATTAATTTTTTGACATGCGTTAAAGCTTCTGTGGGGCCCAAATTTCCCAACTGTTAGTGCAACTATTTAGATACAATTAACTACAGTATCATGCTGCTATATGACACATATATCCATATTATAGTTGGTCCAGAGGGGTTTGCATTTTGTGCTGTTTAAACAGATGATCTACACTGAGTTAGGGTGCTTGTTTTCTTATTCTTTTCACTTCTCAATGCCATGCATCTTATATCAAATGGAATAAAAAATTCAAATGGAAAAGATTCTGGTTGGCTGGGTTCGCTACAAAATTGCCAGAAGAGTTAGTATTTTTGCTTTAACTCCAGCTTACAAATAATTCTCTTTTAATTTTTTAAAAATAATTTATGCTAAACATAATATAAACTGCTAAACTTGATTGAAAGACACAAAAGTCATCCGACTGAAGGAGTAGAGGGCTCTCCTTGAAAGGAAATTTGCATGTATCTTTTCACAGAAACAAGACTCCTTCAGTTCTTGTAATTTCTCAAATATCTGTCCAATCAATTTGTTCTCTAGTATTCTTTAGAGGGGCTGAATAGAGCAGTCTATATTGAGTTCAAGTTCAATTGTAAAAAATCTATAGCTACTATGCATTGCAAGAAAGTATGCATCATGGTTTCTTTATGCATAATTCTCCTTTAATTTTTTTAAAAGAATTTATGCTAAACATAATATGCTAAACTTGATTGAAAGACATAAAAGTCATCCGACTGAAAGAGTAGAGGGCTCTCCTTGAAAGGAAATTTGCATGTATCTTTCCACAGAAACAAGACCCCTTCAGTTCTTGTAGTTTCTCAAATATCTGCCCAATCAATTTGTTCTCTAGTATTCTTTCTTGCAATGCATAGTTCTCTTTTAATTTTTTTAAAAGAATTTATGCTAAACATAATATAAACTGCTAAACTTGATTGAAAGACACAAAAGTCAACCGACTAAAAGAGTAGAGGACTCTCCTTGAAAGGAAATTTGCATGTATCTTTCCACAGAAACAAGACTCCTTCAGTTCTTGTAGTTTCTCAAATATCTGTCCAATCAATTTGTTCTCTAGTAAAGTATTCTTTAGAGGGATTGAATAGAGCAGTCTATATTGAGTTCAAGTTCAATTGTAAAAATCTATAGCTTCTATGCATTGCAAGAAAGTATGCATCATGGTTTCTATCTTCTGGCTGCTTGTTTTGGTATTTTATTTGGGTGGTAGAATTTGTACCTGATGTGTTGAGTTTTTACTTGGTCAGTTATATTTATCTCTAGAAGCTCAATTTGGCTTTCAATTATTTGGTTGCATATGCATTGTTCTTATTTGTAGGGAGATTTATGCTTCATACGGAGGTCTTCTGATGCTGTTGAAGGGTGATCCTTCAAATGCTACGAAGTTTGAGCTGGACCAAAGATTGTTTCTTCTGATGAGGAAGGTTTGGTGAGTAGATTGTTTCATATTTCATGCGTAGGATTTTTTTTTTGTGCATATGTTTTTCTCCTTCAAACTTTCAAGGCATTCTTCAGTTACAAGTGCATTTGTGTATCTAAATTGATTATCACAGTTGAAATGCTTGTGTTTTTTATGATCTGAAAATGTACATTGTTTTTTGCAGACATGATGAACAACTTTTGAAGTACAGCTTTTTGACAGTCACAGGAAACATTTACGTACATGGATAAAAAGGAATCACATGAAGGTGAATCATGTGACGAATATGTGTAATGGTTTCTGACTTTGTGTGGATGTTTGTTATAGTGTCGAGGAGAAATTACAAATCCTTTCTCTTAATTTATGTTCCAGGCTGGTATTAGAATGTCTAACATTAACATGTATTTTGCTTAAATGCAACTGGTTAAGCTACACTGCATTTGAGGTTTCATTTCTAAGAGTTGATACAAGCATGTGTGTACGTATGGACAGTTGGAAATACTTTTGCACGGGAGCACTTTATATCTATAGAAGTTTCATTAATCAAGTTTATCTTCCTTTTTGTGCGTTTATGTACATTTGAAGTCTAAACAATGGTAGTCCTTGTAACTAAAGTTGTTTGTGATTATGCACCAGTTTTTGATTGACTACCAAGATACTACACAAGACAATGCCTTTTTATGTGCCCCATTTTCTTTTTCTGGTTTGAGGATAAAAGGGGGTTTTTGAAAGGGGTCCGAATTCTTGTACAAAAACAATATCAGAAAACAGTACTCTGAAGCCTTTCAAACTAAGAGCTACAACAAACAGGGAATAATCAGAGAGCCCAACCGCACACATCTAAATAGGCAGAATTAAGGAGATATTTGTGGAAGCTATTTCAATTTTGATTCAATGTTCTAAGAATTTGGTCTAAGTTTACTTAAAACTAAGAGCTACAACAAACAGGGAATAATCAGAGAGCCCAACCGCACACATTTAAATGGGCAGAATTAAGGAGATATTTGTGCAAGCTATTTCAATTTTGATTCAACGTTCTAAGAATTTGGTCTAAGTTTACTTAAAACTTAAAATATCGGTTCTGCTTCAGATCCTGGTTTGGGTTCACGGATTTGGTTTGTGGATCTGGCAAATTGTTTTTGGGGGCTGGGTGTTTTGGGTTCGTCCATACAAAAACATGTACTCATTAATATATATTTTATATTTGGAACAGAAACACCATATATATTTCTTAGTATTTTTTTTTTTTTATATACAGAAATATTTATAAATCTTATAAAATGTTTAGAAAATTAATTTATTATATGATAATAATTAATTATAAAATATATTTATATAATAATATATCTATAAGATAATAATATTATAAACATTACAATATAATATATATAGGTATATTATTATAATATATAATTAATAATAATTTAATATAAATAAAATAATACTATGATAATATAAATATTAAATTATAACATATAACTATAATATTACATAGAAATATTAATAATATAATATATAATAATTATAATATAAATATACAAATATTATATTTTTTTAAAATAATAATATTATTGTCGATTCATTTTGAAGTCGAAGGATGTAGGATTGATTCAACTTGACTATAGTAGGCAAATGTTCGAGCGAGACCAAACGATGGCTTCTTCATGTTAAAGGATCAGGCATTCAGATAGCTTAGTTTGTAGACGGCACAATGGAGCATCTTGAGCGGAGGGATTACAATATCTGTCAGTGGCGAATGCTTCACAGATCTCCAACGCCACAAACCCAATTCTTTAAACGCGATCACTCGTCAACAAAATAATATTATAAAAACCTTCGATGGATCGTTGTCATGTTGGAATCGGATCCCAAATCCGGCAGGTTGGCCCACCGATCTTGTACATGGCTTAAAACGATTGGAGTTTCAATCTAATTGTTGGATGGAATGGTGAAAAAGCTTCATTTAAAATTTTCCAACTACATGATCGCTTAAGGGCTAGATTTGAAACACGCTTTTTTTTCGCATTAAATAAATTCTTGAATCTTTGTTTTGAAAATTGAGTGACCATAATTTAATCCTTGTTTGTAATATTGAACAATAACTGTGAAGTCTTTCAGCTGTTGGACGGATATAGGTGCACATCCTAGTACATAGTTCCATGCCAAGTAGTTTTGCTATATTAACTTAACAAGATTGGTTTGGATTAAGTTGTAGGTGTGTGTTTGGTTTGGGGCATTATGGATATATAGTTTGGTTTAATACATTTAAATGTATATATGTTGTTAGTAAAAGAGCATTTCATCACATAGAAAATATTTGATGCTTTAGTCTTTGTTTTGTGTGGAGGGAGAGGTGGGGGGTTGGGGAGGGGATGGTGCAGTAGATTGTTGAATCTTGGCTTATTATACATCTTTTATACAACTGTTTGGTAGTGGCTTCAAAGTTCAATAAATAGCAATCCAAAGGAATACATACTAAGAAAGTCGCATGTATGATATAGTCTAAAACCTAAGTTGTAAATCGATCGTTGTTTATGTAGTTATTAGATTAATCTTGGTAACAGTTGGATTTGGCTTGCATGGCTTGCACTTATCCTCCTATGACTACATTGTGTTATTGCATGATTGAAATATGAATTTTGGGCACAAAATTGCTTTTCATGGTTGGAAAACCCACCTTGCATATGGGGGCTATTGACACCTCTATAGTCCATATTGACTACAAATTGGACAATGTCTTTAGTAATTTTTACTCGTCCTGTAAAAGAACTACTTGATTGGTTTAGTAATTTAATTTGCCCTAAAAAAGAATTGGATGAACGGTTTATGTTTTTTCCATTAACGTCTCCATGTTTTATGTTGGTTGTGTAGAAGACTAGATCAGTTGCTCCTCCATGTTTTATTTTGGTTGCTTAGAAGTCTAGATCAATGGCTCTGCCATCTCTTGGGTTTGAACTATTCAAAGGAGGGCTTAATAGATTATGTTGACATGTACATTTTTGCTAAAAATCAATTTCAAATTGGATCTTAAACTCTCTTAATATAACGAGTGATTTATAGAAAGTTATTTGTGTATCGGACTATATATTGAAATTTAATCAACACAATATCGATAATCATTGAATAGTTAAGTAAAAAAGAGTATGAAGACGAGTAGTGATAGTGTTGGTGCATAGGAATAGAGGAAGGAGGGGAAATAGGAGTCACCCAATTGTTGGAAATGGCCACAAGGTAGGTGGGGTTGTGATAGGATCTAGATAATAGGAATGTTGACATCTAAGGTAGTTGTGGCAAGTTCAGGTGGGCTCAAGCATGAATTCCTCTCCCACCTTATTTAGTGCCTCAGTTGTGACACCTTAGATACTTATGGTAGATGGTTTGAAGGGCCCTAAAATATATAGGGAATGCAAAAACATGAAAAACCCTTTCCATGGTTGTGGTGATTTTTGTGAAAGGAAGATCTCGAAACATCTCTACTCATTGTTGGTTGATAGAAGTTTGGCTACGACAAATGGAACATTTCATTGTCTGTTGTGGTGGATGGTGTTTCAAACCTTGATACCCCGATATTTTCTACAAGGCTTGATAAAAGTTCCTACTTTCTTTTCCTTGGAGGACATACATGTAGGTAATTTTAGTGACTAATCCTCTCGAATTCCATGTTCTTGATGACTGTGTTTTGTAATTTTGGAAAACATTGGAAGTCAATCTCTTGTTTTCAAATGATTTGGAAGTGTCTCAAAAACTTTGCTGTGAACTAAAATTCCCTCGAGCAGTACAGATGTTCCTTCAGTGGTGATCTTAGAACATGTTTTTTCCTTTCAAAAAATTGGTTTGCTAAAGATTATGATTTTGTACAATATGAGGACCCATGGTTTTTTGGAAAGGTTGGATTGGTCCTCCAAGATTTCTTTTGGTTTTTCTCAATTTGTTAGCCTTGAGAAATAGGTGAAGAAATTAGGCAGCCTTAACAATGTTTCCTTTTGGTGCGATCACAGGTGATTTTTCAAGTTGTTTAAGTTGCCCACTTCATTGCCTTAGGATCAAAATGAAGGGCTTGGAATTTCCTCTATGTTTCTCGTGGTCTTAAATAAAGAAACAAATCTTGTGCTCTTGTCCCCCATGCATCGTTCTCCTGAAGAAGCTCTATTTTCACATGGATTGGTTTTTTTTAATGAGGAAATTCTTTAGCACTATGTGGAGCAGAGTTTTGAAGATGAGGATCACTTCCCCTAGGCACTTTTAGAAGAGTAGTTAGATATGATTGGTTTCATTGAGAATGAATTTTTTTCCCCAAAATTATGATTGTTTCTCGAGTAGAGAGAAAAATAACAAAACCAGATTGTTGGACTTTGGATTAGTGGAGAAGAGGGAAAACATAAGCTAAAAAATTATGCATGGAAGCTCCTGCTCTCACTAGAAGTAGAAGTAAGTAATCTTCAAAACATTCTTGAGGCTATGTGACTCATCATGAGCATTATTGTTTTCTTCAATTTTGGATGGATTTTAGGTTTTTGGGTGGTTTCTTTGAGTAGCGTAGGTTCTTTTCTTTTTTTGGGAAGTTTCAATACTGGTTGATTCATCTATAACCTCTTCTTTGTAAAGGGTTACGTACCCCCTTAAACTTGTTTCAGTTTAGAAATCTTAACACATTATTGATAAAAAAATGCATAGCTAAAGGTATATACAAAATAGACAAACTTTTCAAGAGAGATGTATGACTTATATTTTGATTATATGTTTTGATTTCAACTAACATATAGTTTTATTATACAAGAAAGAAAACACTTAAAATAGTAAGGTGCTTGCTGAGAATTTAAGTCACCACCCTTAGTAGCAATTGGTGTCTTTGTTTCTTGAAATGTAAAGTTAAATAAGGATAAACTATAAGAGAAGTGAAAATGTTTGTTGGAGTTATTTACTTTTGGTACGCATGCTTGTTAAGGTCATAACACTTTGGCCTTTATTCAAAATAAAGTTTTTATATATGTTGGAATATTTTGTTACAAGTTAATTATTTAAGGTCAAACCATAACATTAACATGGTTTAATTGTTGTATTGCCAAACTCAATTTCGGAAGGCCTTGAAAATATTGAATGTGAAAACACAAAAAATGATTAAAAAAAGATAGATTTTCAAAAATTTCCATAATATTGTTTGAAATTGCCATTTGAAGAACTTAGGATGTTCTTTGGATGATTAGTTCCTTATTGAAAAGTTGAGCCTTATTGCTCTTAGTTTTTGAACTTGGATGTTTAGTTCCTTATTGAAAAGTTGAGCCTTATTGCTCTTAGTTTTTGAACTAGATGAGGAACTATTGATGAATTTAGTTCTTACTAAACCACTTTCCTTGATGAAGAAATTGTGATAAGTTCACCACCTAATAGAGTGGAATTTGTCAATTGTTCATCTTCTTGACCAATGCATAAATAATTAATTTGTAAGAATGAGAATAGTGGTGTTAGGGTATAGTTTTGTGCTATGTAATTGTTCACCTTTTGATATGTCTAATAATAGTACAAAATATAGTTAGAGGAATTCTATATTGAAGATTCGATTTGAGATATGATGATAAATTGAGTTTAAATGCATTGCCACTCACTTGTCTAGTAATTATGGATAAAATAACCACAAAGGCTCACACACATTGTTAGGGACAAAATATTGATAATGGTGTTGTTTGCATTTTAGTGGCCCACTACAAGATCTCATGAATCTATTACTTGAATGTGTTGGATCTTAAAAAAAAAATAGTAGCATTATTTGATTCATTATATGCATGCAATGATGCCTTATTTTAACACAATAGGAAGTTCTACATCAATTACTGCCAATGATTGGAATCCGAGGTAGACATAGATTGTGTCTTGTCATGTGGAACAATGAAGAGCTTAGTTGTAGTTATGTTGGACATAAGGAAATCTCTCATCCCATATGTGAGGATGCATAATCATGTAGTTGACAACCTATGTTTGTCCATGTGTTTGTAGATGGAATGTTGCATATTTTGTTAAGTTTTTGTGTTCACCATAGAACAAAGACAATAATCACTGAGAAACTATCATTTTTTGACATAAGATTATGTGCTAGTCCAAAATAGATCCATATGTTTTGAAAAATTTTTGGTAATATCTTCTAGAAAGACCATTTTCTTGTTGGACATTAGAGTTGCCATTTTTGAGAGCTTTTCAATTACAAGATACACACAATAATGACGATATTGATCACTAAAAGACTTGACATGAAATCCATAACAAACTACTTGAGCTTGTTAGGGATTGGCATGGGTATGTACAAGTCTTGTGGTTGGTTGCCTTTGCAATGACCTAAGTTGTACAAGATCTAAGAGATAACAATGCAATGCAATTCAAGTTAAAAGTACTAAAAAATTGCCACTCTTTATTCTAAAATGACCTAGCACTTAATCGTAAACATCTCAAATAATCTTTTCACACTCCTTAGTATGAATATAGACACGCTCCACGTGGCAAAAGAGTTAATTCTCTAGGTGATATTCAATAACCTGTCACATAGTTTTGATTAAGGTAAAGACGGGAAGGGCTTGTACCCATTATAGATCAGCCATAAAGGCAAGCGAAAAAAACAAGTCTCACTAGCAGTGAGACAAGGAAAAAACAAGGAGAACAAGACCAATAAAGCTTTTGATTGGAGCAAGGAATTGGAAACAAGTTTTGGAAGGACCCAAAATAACAATAGATAGTCAAGGAGGTTTAAACCCAAACTTCAACAAAGACTTCAAAGTAGGGGTAGGGCGGGATTGAAGACACCAATCAATATTCGGATCTGGCAAGCTTCTAATCACATCAACAAAATTTCTCTTGATCTTGCAAGAAACATCATCCTTTTTGAAGATTTCAACGTGATCCTTTTCTTTCCCCTTAACAATAGAGCGACACAATTGCACTTTGGACTACACCATATCATGGACATCTTGGCACAACAAAGTGAAGAAACCAACATTATGGAAGTGGTTCAACTGTGATGGCTCATATTGCAAATTTTGATCCCAAACACCAAGCTTGGAGTGTAGTTTAACATTGTTGGGGAGCTCCATAGCAGCCTCTATACAAACACAAAATCTAGCAAACAAGAAGCACAATCTATTCTTCGTGACATCGTCCATGGTAATGAATTTTCCAATCGCCTCAGTTATACTTTGGATGATACACCCGTCCCAAAATTCCAATAGGAGTTTTGGGAGGCAAACTCAAATAGGAACAAAATTTATCTTTTAAGAATCAAAACCAATAGACCATCTTTGTAAGTAAAGAAAATCCTTACCCATAAACCAAGGACCTCCCGAGAGAACTTGAGAGCAGTCCACAATACATTGAAGGATAATAGAAGAAAATCATTCATCATATCCTTTATAGACAATAGCCCAAAGGCAAACCAATAGTCAGAAGCCCATCTACAAATATCAATATTAGATCTATGACCCAAAAATCTACCAATAAGGGTGTGTTGCAAGCTCGCGAAGGCTCTTCCCACACAAGCATTAGAAATAGAAAGAGCAGGGGTCTCAACATTAGTTACATTGTTGCCATTTTATGAAGACATTTTTGTAACAATAGTAGAAGCACTAGCCCAAGGGGGCCCAACACCATAAGGGTGATAAGTTTTTAGGAAATAAGGTTGATGATCCTCAAAAACCCCAAAACACAATTCTCCAACAACCCATTCTGAAGAGGACCAAGACTAGCTGGAATGGGGTTATCTCTAAGGAAGGAGATCCCAAAGAGCCCACCCTAGGAATAAGAGAAGGCACATAATTATCCTCAATCCCAACAACAACATTGATTGAACCAGAAGAAGGATTCTACAGAGCAACCAAAGATTGAGGAGAAGAAGGCAACATAAAACTCCTCTTGAGAGCTTTACTCAACCCATTCTGAAACAAACAATCAAAATCCTTTCCATGCAACTAAAAAATTGAAGCTTTATGGACTAAACATTGGGCATCCAACCAAAAAGTCATAAGAGGAACATCATCCTTGTGATCCAACTGATCACTCCCCCCCTAAAAAAACCCAAGCTCCTCACATTTTTGGGCATTCAAACAAACCTCCAGGAGAATGTCTAGGAGCTTCCCCATTAGATCTCTAAGAGAACTTTGATGAGCCCACAATCTCATCCTCTGAATCCATACCGTAACCAACTCTAGCTTTGTCCCCTACCTCAATGCCAACACAGATCTTGGAGCAAGTTGCCTCCATAGTTAGAGAACACGAAGCAAAAGGAAACCCATAGATAGTGCCATCACCATCATCTCCTTCTGCATCTTCACCCTCAGAAATTTTGTCGCTGCCATCTCCCACTGGCACTCCAACTAGGGTTCCCATAAGAATTATAGTCAATGGTACTATTGTCATTTCATGACACCCTTTGATGACCCATCATTGATAACTGATCTGAGAGATCCTACATGGGTCATCTTGCATGAATTCTCCTTGAGGGGCCCAAAAAATTAGCCATCTAAGGTTTCAAGCTTTCAGGTTGTCTCTTACTTGCTTTTCTACATACCTTCTTCGTCATTTTTTTTCTTTTATTTATTCCTCCCACTCCTCTTAAGCCTCTCGCTTTCCTTCCTTTTTCCCCAAAATCTGTTTTCAAAAATTTGACTTTGTGAATTTTTTGAATTTCAAGGGTAAGCCCTAACCCTTACTTTCGATTTTGGGGTTTAGGGTTTATGCTTCCCTCTTACTTCTTACCTTCTTTAAGTAAGAGGTAAAGCTTCTTCTTGATTTATGAAAGTTTGTTTCTTATGGGCTTTTGTTCTTCCTTTTTCCTTTCCTTTTTAGGAGGTAAACCTTTCTTCCAACCACCCTTTCCTCGAAAGCTTTTTTCAAAATATTGACTATGTCAAGTTTTTGGATTTCGGGGGTAAGGCTTCAACCTTCAACCTTACTTCCGATTTCGAGGGTAAGGCTTCACCCTTACTTTTGATTTCGGGGGTAAGGCTTCTCTCTTACCTTTGATTTTTGGAGGTAAGCCTTCTTGCTTACCTTCAATTTTCGGATTTCGACTTTTTCTCATCCCTTCTAAGCACATGGTATGAGGTAAGCCCGATGCCCAATTCCTGACAATGTGCTCTTTCGAGAGTTTGGACCATTTAATGCAAAAGCAAGGGTTTATTTTCGAGCCCGATGCCCCGACCTTCCCGCGGATTTGGCGTGTTTTCTAGATGACACCATTAATGTTTGAATCATTTTTTAGGTGCCCAGATTTTATTTTTAGGGCTTCAAGGACAACATTAAATATTTTCTCTGATTCCTGCAAGTGGATTTGTGTCGGCCATACTCATTCATTACTGCTGCTTTATTCTTTTTGACGAACTCCATAGTTATATCCCTAATTTCATGGGGGATTTAGATGGATTTTAGAAAAATATTTATGGCATGGGGATGGTGTGCAAACCTTGTTCTCTCCATGATCGTCTTGGCACAAATTTCACAACAGATATTTCCTTGATTGGATCTCTTCAACTGCTAACCCTAGCTGGGTTAGGGTTTGAGTTGTATTCATCTGAGTTATGCTTGATCTATAAAAGAAACACTTGTATATTTTCTAAGGGTTCTTCCTTCGACACCTCTAGGATTTTTCTATTATAGACTCTGCATTTTTTGCATTTTTCCACTATAAAGATTGCTTCTAAGCTTTATGTTAATAAAATTCAACTATTATCACTGCAATCTCTTGCATGTTTGAGTAAAATCTATTTACCTTCATGTATGAGCATTTGTTTTAGCTGTTTCATTGATATATTATGCTATTCTGAAGTAGGAAGAAACAAATTCTATCTTGGTGCATCACCTTTTACATTTCATGTCTCTTTCTACCCCTTTTCTCCATGATCTGTTAGAGTAGAGTGGTAATAGGTTTCATGTGTTGGGTTAGACAAAAAATTTTGCACTTAGCTTAGAAGAGGAAGCCCACCTTCTTTGGAGCTTCAACCTCATTTGTGCAAGGTCCCACACCTTGAGGTTGTTTCCATTATGTCATTAGAACACTAAAATTTTGTTCAGTAGGGTGCAGTTTTATGTGACATTAGTTTTTGGCACGCTCGGTGAGACTCCAGAAGAAGTTTCATTTCATCTTGTTGAGAGAGTGGTGCTATTCTCAACATTCCAGCCTTGAAGAGGATCTCAAACAAGTACCTGGTGAATCTGCAATCAAGGAAGAACTCTGCATACAAATTGGTGACTTTACTGCTTTCTTGTATCCCTAGTTCAAAATTAGACCTGCAAATTCATGCCAAGAATCCAAACAAGTACATCTTCTAGAGGTAATTTCCAATACATCCAACTCTCATTTTCCACTTCTAGAAGAAGAAATAGACATTCTTTGTCACCTATAAGAAGAAATAGGAGTACAAGTCCTTCTTCTAGAGCTCTATTTACGCCACCTATGGGGAGATTTTTTCAAGCTAGAACACTTGCTGCCCATACAAATAGAAATTTATTCCATATGGCCCTACCCAAAAATCAACCTTTTGTGTCTTTTAGTGGTGGCAACCCCTTAATTTTAGCCTAAAAGAATGATATACTAGTCAATGCCTTGAAAAGTATTCCTCATTTTATTGGTGAAACATCTATAACTCCAATAGAACACATCATAGATGTGACAAACATATGCTCAGTGCATGATTTTATAGAAGTCAATATGGTTGTTAGGTCTCTTGCCACTTCCCTTAAACGAAAAACATTGCAATGGTACATGGGTCTACTCTTGAGAATTAAGGTGTTTCAACCTTTGCAATTTCCTAGCATTAAAATATTAATTTATTAATGCTTATGCTGCATTTTCTTGTTCATATTAGGGTGTGCAAAAAGATGGGTCCCAAAAAGGGGGCTTAAGTGGCCACTTTTTTTTTTTATGAAATCAAGAAATATTGACCTTGGACGTGAAATTGAGGATAGTTACACTCAAACTTTTGAGATGGAACAAAAACAAGGATTGAAGTCCTTTGAGTCTACTTTCTAAACTACTAATTTATTTTGAAAATGGTTGAGATTAAGGGGTTCAAAAGAGGGATGCACATAAATTGGTGTTGTTTTTGTCAAAAAAAAACATAACATAGCAAGTCTTGTATGTCCCTAGCACAGTGAATTTTTTTAAGTATTTTTAAAATTGCTCTGGTGAGAAATTAGCTAATAGTATGTAGTTGATGCATGATTTTTCTGATAATTTTTTAATGAATATTTGACTTTTTACTAATTTTCTAAGTGGACACTTCTTGAAAAATAGAATATTGGCTGTGCTACCCCTACAAATTTTGGAAACTAATTGATTTTTTTTTTTTTTCTGTAGAATGGAGTTTAGTTTCTAAAAATATAATTTATTTGAAATTTTGATGAATGGTTAATTTATAATGAAAAAAACACGAAACACTACTTTTTGCCAAAAAAGAGACATACAAATAAAAAAATTTATAGATGAAAGGCTTAACATTGTCAAAAAGTGAAAAAAATTACATCGTTGCATAGCTAAGAGAGAACCTAACATTACCTAGGTGTTCGATTTGTTCGACATTGAAGCACGTACAATCCTGACAGTGAACACGAACCCGATTATGTGAAATATTGTAGAATTTGCAAAAACACGTCTCTAGTCGTTGTGAGTGCCCTGCAAGCCTTTGGGTTGGTATTCCAAGGCAAATACCAAACCCAAGGCTTGGGGATTCCCAAGGCAAGATATAACACGCGCACGTTATAACACGCTCATGTTATATCTTAGTCTTGACATGGTTTTTGCGTTTGTGAGGGACATCTCTAGCAAGACATAATGTGAGCGTGTTATACCACACTCACGTTATGTCTTGCTTTATGTTAAATGCTACTCTATTGAATGCATGTATGTCATGTATGTATGTATGTATTATTGTATGCATGTATGTATGTACATATCAATGCATGTATATTATATGTATGCCTATATGTATGTAAGATTGTATCTACACATGTACATGTATGCTTGTATGTATGTAGGATTGTATGTACATATATATTATTCTTGTATGTATGTATGTCTTTAGAGGGAGGGAGAATTTCAAGAGAGAGAGAGAGTCTGGAGAGAGGGAGAGGGGGTGGAAGTGAGAGTTTAAGAGAGAGGGAGAGGGGGTGGAAGTGAGAGTTTAAGAGAGAGGGAGTGGGAGAGAAGGGGTTGGAGTGAGAGGGACTTAGCTAGGTAGGGAGAGGGAGAGAGAGAGAGAGAGAGAGAGAGAGAGAGAGAGAGAGAGAGAGAGAGAGAGAGAGAGAAGTTGTATAGGTAGGGTGCAGAGGGCACAAGAGTGTGAGAGGCAGTGGAGGGAGAGCTTACTTGAGAGATAGGTAGTGAGAGGAGTGGGAGAGAGAGGAGTGTCGTGAGGAACCCCAGAGAGGGAGAGGGTGTGGGTGGGGAGTGACTGAGAGAGGAGATAAGAAGGGATGGAGTGAGAGGGGCCTTTCTGAGTAGAAGTGGGATGGAAAAAGAGAGAGAGTTACCTATGTGAGTTGCTAAAAGGGAAAGACACGAGAGAGAGAGGGGATGGGTGGGAGGACACGAGAGAAGGAGAGAGAGTGGGAGAGAGTGGGAGGGATATAGAGAGATAGATAGAGGGAGTGAGAGAGGGTGGTAGGGATTGATTGAGTGAGAGGTACATAGAAAGAGGGAGAGGGTAGATAGAGACAATTAGAGAGGATAGGAGAGAGAGGTGAGATGTATAGATAGAGAGAAAGGGATAGGGGTTGAGAGTATAGGGTTGAGGGATTAGGGTGGAGGATTTATAGGGTTGATGGTTTAGGGTATTAGGGTTTAAGGGTTGAGGGTTGAGGGTTGAGGGATTATGGTTGAGGGTAGAGGGTATTAGGTTGAGGTATAGGGTAGAAGGTTTAAGGGTTTAGGGTTAAAAGATTTAGGGTTGAGGGTTTAGGGTATAGGTTAGAGGGTATATGGTTTAAGGATTAGGTTGAGGGTCCAATGTAAAGGGTAGAGAGTATAGGGGTAGAGGGTTTAGGGTGTAAGGGTCGAGGGTTGAGGGATTAAGGGTTGAGAATTGAGGGTTGAGGGTTGAGGGTTTAATGTGTAGGGTAGAGGGTAGAGGGTAGATGGTTTAAGGGTTGAGGGTTGAGGGTTTAAGGTTGAGGGTAGAGGATTGGGGGTATAGGGTTGAGGGATTAGGGTTTAGGGTCCAATGCATAGGGTAGAAATTATGAGGTTGAGAGATTAAGGTTTAGGGTTGAGGTTGAGTTGAGGATTAAGGGTTGAGGGTTTAGGGATTAGGGTAGAGAGTTTTCTTGGATTTAAGGGTTTAAGGGTTGAGGGATTAGGGTAGAGGGTAGAGGGTAGAGGGTAGAGGGTAGAGGGTTTAAGGGTTTAGGGTTTAAGCGTTGAGGGTTGAGGGTGTAGAGTTTAAGGTTGAGTGTTTAAGGGTTTAAGGGTTGAGGGTTTAGGGTTGAGGGATTAGGGTAGAGAGGGAGGGGTGAATGGATAGAGAGATGGAGGGAGAAGTGATATAGAGAGGAGATAAAAGGAGGGAGGGACAAAGATATATGAGGGTTGAGGATCCATTGTATAGGGTAGAGGGTTGAAAATTGAGGGTATAGGGTTAATGACTTATAGGGTTGAGGGATTAGTGTATTGGTCTAAGGGTATATGTTTGAGGGATTAGGGTTGAGGGTACATATGGTTGAAGGATTAGGGTTGAGAGTCCAATGTAAAGAGTAGAGGGTATCAGGGTTGAGAGTCCAATGTAAAGGGTAGAGGGTATCAGGGTTGAGGGTTTAGGGTTGAGGGTAGAGGATTGAGGGTATATGGTTGGGGGATTAGGGTTGAGTGTCCAATGTATAGGGCAGAGGGTATAGGGGTTGAGGGTTGAGGGTAGAGAGTTTACTAAGTGGGTTTAAGGGTTGATGGTAAAGGGTAGAGGATTGCAGGTAGAGGGTTTAAGGGCTTAGGGTTTAGGGTTGAGTGTTTAAGAGTTGAGGGTATATAGTTGAGGGTTTAGGGTAGAGAGGGAGGAATGGATGGAGGGAGAGATGGAGGGATAAGTGAGATAGAGAGAATTAGAGAAGAGGGGGGTGGAAAAACATACATAAGGGTTGAGGATCCAATGTATATGGTAGAGGGTTGAGGATCTATAGGGTTGATGGTTTAGGGTATAGGTTTGAGGGATTAGGGTTGAGGGTACATATGGTTGAAGGATGAGGGTTGAGGGTCCAATGTATAGAGTAGAGGGTATCGAGGTTGAGGGTTTAGGGTTTGAAGGTTGAGGATTAAGGGATTAAGGGTTGAGGGTTGAGAATTGAGGGTTGAGGGTTTAATGTAGAGGGTAGAGGGTAGAGGGTTTAAGGGTTAAGGGTTGAGGGTAGACGATTGAGGGTATAGAGTTGAGGGATTAGGGTTGAGGGTCTTATGTATAGGGTAGAGGGTATAAGGGTTGAGGGATTAGGGTTTAAGGGTTGAGGGTTGAGGGGTTAAGGGTCAAGGGGGTTGCAGGATTAGGGTAGAGAGTTTAGTAAGTGGGTTTAAGGGTTTAAGGGTTGAGGGATTAGGGTTGAGGGTTGAGGATAGAGGGTAGAGGGTAGAGGGTTTAAGGGTTTAGGGTTTAAGGGTTCAAGGTAGAGGATCAAGGGTATAGGGGTTGAGGGATTAGGGTTTAAGGGTTTAAGGGTTGAGGGTTGAGGGTTGAGGGGATAAAGGTATTGTTGGCAAGAGAAACTATAAATATCATTTGGTGTTTTCATTGATGGCAACCCTAGTCGGTGATTGGATCCATGCATCATCATTTGATCACACCGAAAGTCAGATTGCAAACAGTTAAAGAAGAATAGTGCATCCGACAATTTTTTGTTCATTAATTCACATGAAGACTTTATTTTAATATTTTGTATTGCATATCTTAGAGAAGGTTGATCGATGTATGTTTAGTGTTATCTGTGAATCTCAGTGCCTTGTATTGATCTGTGTGTGAGTTAAAAGATCCGGTTGGCTAATTCTCTATTTTATCAGTACTGGAGCTAACTTCGTGAATGTATCATGTCGCAGATGTTTGGGAAGAAATAATTTAAGTATTTATGTGTTCGAGCATCTTTTTTTGGGTCCTAACTAAGTTGTGGTCGACCATTGTGGATGCACATTAAGGTTTACTCATGATTTGAATCGACAGTTGTGAATATTATTTTATTCTATTGAAGTCAACATATTGCGATTAAATTCTTGGTTGCAGATATATATATGAGGCCGTTCATATGATTTTAAGGAAAGTATGAGGTGTGTGGGTGTGAATTGCGAATAAGAGCAGAGTAGAAAGCAATAATGCACAGTTTCACTTGTGCATGAAGGATTTATGTTGCGAGTCTGAGCATAACATAGTAGAAGTGCATAATCAGTCTGAAGGATAGAAGATCGAGTACTGAGCCTAACCAAAACTGTAATCAAGCATATATAGATTCTATTTTATCAATTTAAAATCTTAGATGGTTTTAATCTAAATTTCTTTGTAAGACAGTGAGTCTTCTTGAGTAGTGAGCTCTAGGCAGTGCACTTGAATGCAAGTGCATTCCCCATATTGTAAACTTTATTTGAGTATACTCAGATCATATTGTGGGTTGGCCATCCACCGTGGTTTTTCCCCTAACAGGGTTTCCATGTAAAAATTCTTGTGGTATGGTGTTGTGATTGTTTTCTTCTTGTTCATGCATTTTGGTTGAACGTTACAAGTTCTTTGAAGATAAAAGTTAATAAAGTTAATTTTTGCACAACATTGATTCATGCCCCCCTCTCAGTGTAGCTTGTTTCCAACAATTGGTATCAGAGCTAGTTCCTCAGAAGAAGAAGTCTAAAAACTTGGGGAGATCTTGGAAAGTGTTTCAATGGATTCAAGCAGTGTTCAACAACTTTTGGTGGCCCTAGATGATCTTGATTAGTCAAAGTCTGAAGTTCAAAAATTGCAAGAAAACCTCATGGATGCCGAGAAATTAATTGAGTCCTTGAAAGACAAAATCAATAAGTCTAGAGAGAAGAGAAAGGAACTCTGTGATCAGATTAAGTAGAATTACAGTAAGAACATTGAAGATGAACAACTCAGTCAAGCCCTCAAGGAAAAGATAGTAGAATGTGAAAAGCTTACCAGAGATAATACAATCCTTAAGCATGAAATGGAATCTATCATGATGAGGATGACCAAGGAGATTGAAGAAAAAAAGAAGAATGAAGAGAACCTAGCACTGTCTCTAAAAGAAAAATCTGAAGTATGCAACCATTTGGACAATGAATTGGAACAATATAAAAACAATGAGTAAGTACTTGAAAAATAGATTGATGATCTCAGAGATGAACTTGCTACTACAAATGAGTACAAGGAGAAGTTAAAAGTTAGCTTAACCAAGCTTGATGAACTAATTAGTAGTCAGAGGACAAATGGTGACAAGCGAGGTCTTGGATATGAAAAAGGAGAAAGTTCCAGGTCAGGACAAAGGACATTCATGCAAGAAAATCAAATGAACAAATCTGGAAGGTCTCCGATAAGGAAACCTAATGCTCATAGATTTAATGGATATTGTTTTAGTTGCAATAAATTTGGACACATGGATACACAATGTATAAGCAAAATGAATCATAGTAATCCATCATTCTCAGGTCAGTGTTTTAATTGCAATAAGTTTGGTCACAAGTGAAATGAATGAAGAAATGTGATGAGAAAATTTCATAGAAATGTCAGATGCTATACATGTAATAGACTTGGCCACATTGCTAACCAGTGTAGATCAAGATAAACTAAGTGGAACAATTGGTCTAGACAGAAAAATGTTGTGTGCTATAACTGCAATAAATTTGGTCACATTGCTAGATTCTGTTGGAACATAAAAGGTTCGGTAAATCAAAGGAGAAACATGCAGAAGGATGTTAAGGGAAAAGGAAAAGTCACTATAGATGTGGTTAGGAAGTAAATGCAAAAGAAATGGGTGAAGAAGAGTCCCTCTAATGAAGAAAATGCACTAGCACCAGAACCTACTTCTGGTAGTTCATCTAGGAATTAGTCTCAGGCCTTTGGCCTAGGGGGAGCTCTCAAGAAAATATCTTAACCCCCCAATCGGTAACCGACACCGGATGTGGATAAGTTCAGTAAGTGCATAAATGCTCTACATATGCTATTGAACCTATTGGAGAAAGTATTATGCAATGTTGGAGGTCCGTAGAAGATTTATCTATCACAACACATGGAAATAGTAAGTGGATGAGTTAGGGTAAAAGAATTTATTGTGTCAAAAAGTTTTAAGTATGCAAGTGATAAAAAGTCATTTCTATCTTTCATTTGTCACTTTGCATTTGGAAGAAAAGAAGTTTGGAGAGCTCTGAGGTGAACCTTGGCTAATTGAGATGAAATTCGAGTGCGAAGAAGCTTTCAGAAATCAAACTGCAATCCGACGAAAAGGTATTTATCGACAAAACCCTGTGAACTTGTGAATTGGTAAAAATGGCTACTCCATTGGTAGTTGAAGTTAAGGACATACCCCATCCCAAATTCAAATGGAATCCCTACAAGTTTGTTGAGACTGACCCATTAGGAGCTTTTTCATCCATTCCGTACAATGTGTTACACATAGAGGATATCAAGGCTTATATTCATGCTAATATTGAAGAGCTAGGAAGCTCACAACTGCTAAATCTATGTAACAATCAGATTATAGGTGAAGATTTCTGTGTGAAGCCGGAATATAAAATCCTAGAAGAAAATAAATTTACACAGATTGTTAAATTTCCCATCTTTGAAGAGTCTGAATGGGTCTGTTAAATATTGAGTTGAGTTCATGATGAATTCATGTGGTTAAGTATACCCTTAAAGATTACAAAGGAGGCTATCAGTGTTGTAATAGGTCTAAATTCTTCCGATGGATTACCAATTCTGAAATCAATGAAGAATCAAATGATCACTGATGCAACAGGTTCTAGGTATGATAGAAGAGATATAACAATTGATGAAATTGTTGATGTAGATGTCAAATTTTCATCTATGGTTATTGGGTACAAAATCTATCATTCCAGCTGAGACAACTCTGTGTCCGGTACAACCATTTATGCAGTCTATCAAATGGTAAAGGAAAATGCAAACTATGATCTTTGTGAATTTCTCAGGAGTCAGCTAATGGAAAATCTTGTGAAGATCAAGATGGATAAGAAAAATTATTTTAAGTATGGTAACTTACTATTATGATTATTCTTTTACTTCATGGATGAGGTTCCGAGATTCATAAAGGTTCATTAGCAAAAAGATAAATCGGTAGTTGCTTAGATCAGATATCTCTTTCAGAAATTTGCAGACATTAAGACAAAGAATGCTACTATCTGGGGATATTTCAAAAGTTTTTAGAGTATGATGCAGGCCAAAGAGAGGATTACCACTTCCATTGCAGAGAAATATAAGGATACAATTTTCTTTATGGTAGATATTGATCAATGCATGATAGAAGCTACTGATCCTAGAACAATTTGGATCATGCCGATGGGCTATGAAGTTGAGGAGCACATTCTAGAAATATATGCAAAACATTTATTGAGAAAGCCTCTAGATCCATTAGAAGAAAGATTCAACACTTATGTAGAAAAGAATATATAGGTACACAATGAACTCATGAAACCTATAATAGTTAGAAGAGTTAAAAAAGTGGTGGAAGTCTTAGTAGAAAGTATGGGAATACCGGTATAAAAATTAAAAGAAGCTAGAAGGAAAAGAGAAGAAGCTCAAGAAGAAAAAGAGGCAGTAAAAATTGAATCTATTGGTCCGAAAAAACCATCCGCCCGAGCTAGGTCAACTAGAAGCTCTGCATCCCTATCCTCCCCTACAACAAAGCCAATCTCTATGAAAATTCAATTTAAGGGCTTCGGTAAGGAAGGAAAAAGGAAGAAAGATAAAAGAAAAAGAGTCTATATAGCAATTTATGAGGATGAAGAAACAAAGTCTAATGAAGGAGTTAGAGAAATCAAGCATCAAGGCACCAAGGCAACAACAATTACTAAAAGAAATCCCTCCGGTGGAGATGACCAAGCAAAGCAGAAGGAAACAACCGACCAACCAGGTATGTTAGTAGAAGAAGTTGAAAAAACTTTGGTTAAGGATGGGAATCTCAAGCTACTTTGCAAATGGTATGAATCTTTTGGTAAATCTGATCAGAGAATTCTTGATGAGGAAACAATAAATTTTTTGAATATTTTCAATAAAATTTTGATTGAAATAATGCCTAATTTACCTAAAATCTTATATGACATTTTGGAGATGAGGAGAGTTAATGCCAGATTAGAAGAAGAGCAGGTGAGAGAAGGAATTCTTGCTGAATTGTGTCTAGTAGTATCTATGGAAGAAATGAAGTCAATACTGAATAAAGCCAAGAAATAATTCAAAAGCAAAACAAGAGTGAATAAGCTAATGATTGGTCAAACCAAAGAAGTCGCTGAAGAGACTGAACTAATTTTGAGAAAAGTTTTGTTAAGCAGCAAGATTGATGTTGTACTTGAAGGAACTCATAATGTTTCACCTAGTTCGGGAGAAGAAGAAGAGAAACAAGATGCAGCTAATTATTCAGATCCCTCTTGAAGTGGACAATGCATAAATACCTATGGAAATTGAAGTTCTAGAAAGTGTATCAGTTGAGAAAGTGGAGTTCCCTGAAGATAAGTTAGAACCTGCAACCGAGGAAGCAATGGCTGAAGAGAAGAAGGTTGATGTAAAGGAAAATCCAGTAGAAGGAAGAGACACTGCAGAGGCATTGAAGAAATTTTTGGTAGAGTAGAAAGAAGAGTTTGATCCTGAATTGATTGATGGTTCGATTGACCTATCTACCCTGAGTCCAATTCAAAAAATGAAGGTAGCTTAATTTTCCCAAGAAAAAGCTAGAGAAGAACTATTGAAGTCCCACATTGAGGATAGTGAACTTCTAAATCTTGCATCTAGAGTCCTTGAAAAGATAATGCCCACTCATGTGAAAGATCCGACCGGTTCCTCCTTTGGTGAACTAAAGAGGCTCATCAATTTAGTAAGTACTCACTTTGAGTCACTTGAGAAATCAAATATGATTAAAGTTCAAAAGGAATTTGATGCTAAAAGATTAAATGGGATGAAGGAAATGATAACAAAGGATAAAAATTTGCTAGCCACCTATGTAGAAAATATCCAAAATGCTCTATCTGAAGGTGGGAAGATTTACAAGTCTTTTTTGTCTTTGAACAAATTCACTGAGGTAAATGAGAAGCAGGTTAAGGATTTGGAAAAAAAATTAGCTACTATTTTTGATGCTTTTGATCCTTTAACTGGTAGTGTTGGAAAGTTAGAAGGAGAAGTGATATATTTTGCTTGACAAAATAAAGAGCCTGAAACATGAAAATGAAAAAATTATTGCAAGAGCATGTGAACTTAGAGGCCTAATTGGCCCAAAGATAGAAATTATGTCAAGTGCATTGAAGAAGTAGAAGATGCTAAGGCAATGGGTGATCCAACAACCCTTGAATCTGCAAAGACACAATCCTACTTGGTTTGTGGACACATAACAATCTTGGAGAGTCTCAAAAGAGTTTGGGACATGAATTTGACCATGTTGAAGAAAGACTTTTCAAATATTTTCAAGTTTATGTAAGTTGAAGAATCTTATTTGTACATAAGCAACTTGTTCATAATAGTTTTATTTTTGTTATGCAGATTCCTTCCTTTTCCATTTATGTCAGAGGGGGAGAGTATTAGAGTGAAAAATACATAATCATCTTAGGGGGAGAATTATGTTTTGGAGAAGAGTTTTGGTTTTTGAAATTTTGGATAGTGTAATTGATGTTGGTACTAATCCGACATTTAGTCATTTTTCACTAAGTGTTGCCATCAATGCCAAAGGGGGAGATTGTTGGCAAGAGACATTGCGAATATCATTTGGTGTTGTCATTGATGGCAACCCCAATCGGTGATTGGATCCGTGCATCATCATTTGATCACATCGACAGTTAGATTGC
The DNA here is from genome assembly GCA_007115665.2 of Sequoiadendron giganteum. Classification (NCBI taxonomy): domain Eukaryota; kingdom Viridiplantae; phylum Streptophyta; class Pinopsida; order Cupressales; family Cupressaceae; genus Sequoiadendron; species Sequoiadendron giganteum. Next base: position 280,621,841 of record CM021101.1, read on the forward strand.
AAATAGTTAAGGAAGAACAATGCATCTGACAGTTTTGTGTTCATTGATTCACATGAAGACTTTATATTAATATTTTTTGTTGCGTATCTCAGAGAAGGTCGATCAATGTATGTTTAGTGTTATCTATGAATATCAGTGCCTTGTATTGATATGTGTGTGAGTTAGAAGATCCGGTTGGCTAATTCTCTGTTTTATTAGTACTGGAGCCGACTTCGTGAATGTATCATGTCGTAGATGTTTGAGAAGAAATAATTTAAGTATTTCTATGTTCGAGCATCTTTGTCTAGGTCCTAGCTAAGTTGTGGCCGACCGTTGTGGATGCGCATTAAGGTTTACTGATGATTTGAACTGACAGTTGTGAATATTATTTTGTTCTATTGAAGCTGACATATTGCGATTAAATTCTTGGTTGCGGATATATATATGAGGTTGTTCATATCATTTTAGGGAGAGTATGAGGTGTGTGGATACAAATTGTGAATAAGAGCAGAGAATAAGAGCGATAATGCATAGTTTCACTTGTGCATAAAGGATTTGTGTTGTGAGTCTGAGCAGAACATAGAAGAAGTGAAAAATCACTCTGAAGGACAAAAGATTGAGTACTGAGCCTAACCAAAATTGTAATCAAGCATATATAGATGCTATTTTCTCAATTCAAAATCTCAAATGGTTTTAATTTGACTTTATTTGTAAGACAGTGAGTCTTCTTGAGCAGTGAGCTCTAGGCAGTGTGCCTGAATGCAAGTGCATTCCCCATATTGTAAACTTTATTTGAGTATACTCAGATCATATTGTGGATTGGCCATCCACCGTGGTTTTTCCCCTAACAGTGTTTCCATGTAAAAATTCTTATGTTATGGTGTTGTGATTGTTTTCTTCTTGTTCATGCATTTTGGTTGAATGTTACAAGTGCTTTGAAGATAAAGGTTAAGAAAGTTAATTTTTGGACAACACTGATTCACCCCCCCTCTCAGTGTAGTTTGTTTCCAATAGGTATAAGGGTTGAGGGTTGAGGGATTAAGGGTCAAGAGGGTTGAGGGATTAGGGTAGAGAATTTACTAAGTGGGTTTAAGGGTTGAGGGTATTGGGTTGAGGGTAGAGGGTTTAAGGGTTTAGGGTTTAGGGTTTAGGGTTTAGGGTTTAGGGTTTAGTGTTTATGGGTTTAAGGGTTGGTGTATACTGTTGAGGGATTAGGGTAGAGAGGGAGGGATGGATGAAGGGAGAGATGGAGGGATAAGTGAGACAGAGAGGAGAGAAGAGGAGGGAGGGACAAAGATATATGAGGGTTAAGGATGCAATGTATAGGGTAGAGAGTCGAGAATTGAGGGTATAGGGTTGTATGGTTCAGGGTATATGTTTGAGGGATTTGGGTTGAGGGTACATATGGTTGAAGGATTAGGGTTGAGGGTCCAATGTATAGGGTAGAGGGTATCGAGGTTGATGGTTTAGGGTTTGAGGGTTGAGGATTGGGGGATTAAGGGTTGAGGGTTGAGAATTAAGGGTTGAGGGTTTAATGTAGAGGTTAGAGGGTATAGGATAGAGGGTTGAGGGATTAAGGTTGAAGGTACAGGGTATTGGGTTGAGGGTAGATGGTAGAGGGTTTAAGGTTGAGGACCTAGAGGATTGAGGTTATAGGGTTGGGGAATTAGGGTTGAGGGTCTAATGCATAGGGTAGAGGGTATAGGGGTTGAGGGAGTAGGGTTTAAGGGTTGAGGGTTGAGGGCTGAAGGGTCAAGAGGGCTGCAGGATTAGGGTAGAGAGTTTACTAAGTGGGTTTAAGGGTTGAGGGATTAGGGTTGAGGGTAGAGGGTTTAAGGGTTAAGGGTAGAGGATTGACTATACAAGGTTGGGGGATTAGGGTAGAGGGTATGGGGGATTAGGGTAGAGGGTATAGGGGTTGAGGGATTAGGGTAGAGAGTTTACTAAGTGGGTTAAAGGGTTTAAGGGTTGAGGGATTAGGGTTGAGGGTAGAGGGTATTGGGTTGAGGGTAGAGGGTAGATGGATTAAGGGTTTTAGGTTTAGGGTTGATTTTTTAAGGTTGAGGGTAGAGGGTATTGGGTTAAGGGTAGAGGGTATTGGGTTGAGGGTGGAGGTTATTGGGTAGAGGGTAGAGGGTAGAGGGTTTAAGGTTGAGGACCTAGAGGATTGGGGGTATAGGGTTGGGGGATTAGGTTCGAGGGTCCAATGTATATGGTAGAGGGTATAGGGGTTGAGGGAGTAGGGTTTAAGGCTTTAGGGTTGAGGGTTGATGGATTAAGGGTCAAGAAGGCTAAGGGATCAGGGTAGAGATTTTAATAAGTGGGTTTAAGGGTTTAAGGGTTGAGGGATTAGGGTAGAGGGTAGAGGGTAGAGGGTAGAGGGTAGAGGGTTGAGGGTTTAGGGTTTAGGGTTGAGTGTTTAAGGGTTTAAGGGTCAAGGGTTGAGGGATTAGGGTAGAGAGGGAGGGATGGATGGAAAAAGAGATGGAGGGAGAAGTGAGATAGAGAGAAGGATACAAGAGGAGGGAGGGACACATATATGTGAGGGTTGAGGATCCAATGTATAGGATAGAGGACCTATAGGGTTGATGGTTGATGGTTTAGGGTTTAGGACCTACATATGGTTGAAGGATTAGGGTTGAGGGTACATATGGTTGAAGGATTAGGGTTGAGGGTCCAATGTATAGGGTAGAGGGTATCAGAGTTGAGGGTTGAGGGTTGAGGGATTAAGGGTTGAGGGTTGAGAATTGAGGGTTCAAGGTTTAATGTATAGGGTAGAGGGTTTAAGGGTTCAGGTTTGAGAATTGAGGGTTGAGGGTTTAATGTAGATGGTAGTGGGTAGAGGGTTTAAGGGTTGAGGGTTGAGGGTAGAGGGTATTGGGTTGAGGGTAGAGGGTAAAGGGTTTAAGGGTTGAGGGTTGAGGGTTTAAGGTTGAGGACCTAGAGGATTGAGGGTATAGGGTTGGGGGATTAGAGTTGAGGGATTAGGGTTGAGGGTAAAGGGTATTGGGTTGATGGTAGAGGGTTTAAGGGTTTAGGGTTGAAGGGTTTAGGGTAGAGGATTGAGGGTATAGGGTTGGGGGATTAGGGTTGAGGGTCCAATGTATAGGGTAGAGGGTATAGGGTTGAGGGTTTAAGGTTTGAGGGTTGAGGGTTGAGGGATTAAGGGTCAAGAGGGTTGGGGTATTAGGGTAGAGAGTTTAATAAGCGGGTTGAAGGGTTGAAGGGTTGAGGGATTAGGGTTGAGGGTAGAGGGTATTGGGTAGAGGGTAGATGGTTTAAGGGTTGAGGGTGGAGGGTTTAGGGTTTAGGGTTGAGGGTTTAGAGTTGAGGGTTGAGGGTTGAGGGTTGAGGGTTGAGGGTTGAGGGTTTAATGTATATGGAAGAGGGTAGAGGGTAGAGGGTTTAAGGGTTTATGGTAGAGGGTATTGGGTTGAGGTTAGAGGTTAGAGGGTAGAGGGTTTAAGGTTGAGGACCTAGAGGATTAAGGGTATAGGGTTGGGGGATTAGGGTTGAGGGTCCAATGTACAGGGTAGAGGGTATATGGGTTGAGGGAGTACAGTTTAAGGGTTGAGGGTTGAGGGTTGAGGGTTGAGAGAGGGAGAGGGGGTAGGAGGGAGAGAATTGAGAGAGAGAGAGGGAGTGATAAGTGAGATAGAGAGGAGAGAAGAGGAGGGAGGGACACATATATGAGGGTTGAGGATCCAATGTATAGGGTAGAGGGTTGAGAATCGAGGGTATAGGGTTGAGGACCTATAGGTTTGATGGTTGATGGTTTAGGGTTTAGGACCTACATATGGTTGAAGGACTAGGATTGAGGATACATATGGTTGAAGGATTAGGGTTGAGGCTTTAATGTATAGGGTAGAGGGTATCAAGGTTTGAGGGTTGGGGATAGAGGGTAGAAGGTTTAAGGGTTTAGGGTTGAGGGTAGAGGGTTTAGGCTTTGAGGGTATAAGTTTTAGGGTTGAGGGTTTAAGGGTAGAGGGATTAAGGGTTGTGGGTTGAGGGTAGAGGGTAGAGAGAAAGAGAGAAAATAAATCTATAAAAAAATCAACTTTCTCATTAGCGAGCACATATTGAATTAGTAGAGATATGACAGTTCTTTTAGCAAGACATAATGTGCTCACATTAGTTATAACGCGAGTGCATTTTGGCTTGCTCTAAAAATGGTAAAAACTCAATATACCCATGATCTCAAGGCCCACATTTAGCATATTCTCCTGGTTCTGCATGTGCTTTGACAAAAAAGAGCTTTTTGATGATGTTGTGAAGTATGCATGCATGTTTTTCACATTCCACGACCTTTTTCATGATCTTTCCACCAACTTTGCATGAAATAGTATAGTTTTCACGTTGAAAGACATATAATATCAATTCAGATCTGAATTCCATTCAAAAGTGATATACAATTGAAGTTTGGAGGGGAAAAAGCTTTTCAAAAAGTCAAATTGTTGAGGAGTTTGAAGAAAGAAGAAGAAAGGCTGCATAATTGGGTAGAACTCCATTTGAAACTCTAGTTTTTTAGGTGTGTGAAGTCTTTACACATTTTCATTCATTCTATTATGGATTGCTTTAATTTTTGTTATTTTGCATATTCCATGTTGATCATTGGTTGTTTGTCATTATAACCTTAGCTTTTCAATGCACATTTTAAATTACACAATTATTTACACTTGCCAATTACATTTTTAAACCACATCTCTTAGAGGAATTTTGTTATTTAACAATTGACTAACCCTGTGTATGCTTCCAAATTTTGTATACACATACATATGACATAAGTTATAAGGAAGTAAAATAAAATATCATTTCTCAATCCTTTATCATGGATGTGCATAACACTCTCCAAAGCTTTCATTTTGGTGTAAGCATGGGGGATGTTGGAAAATGTAGTTGAATTTGGTTTTACACCTACAATTTGCATATGCTTGAAATTTTCTAAAGCCTTTTCAATAAATCTATTATTTGCATATCTTGCAATCATTATAGTCCATGATGACATATCTCACTGAGGTATTTTGTCAAACAGTTATACCAAGCAGCTGATTGCCTTGTCTATGCTACCAAATTTTTCATACATGTCTCTAAAAAATTGGAATATACTCCTCTCACATTGATAGATCTTTGAATCTATTTTGGTTTTCATCTTTATTTCTAAATTTACTTCATCACTAAACCTACCTCATCACTTATGTTGTGATATATTTGAAATGTTTCCTTGATTAGTCTATCTACAAGGGATTCTAACCCTTCTCTCCACTGTTTCAAGACTCTTTATTCTTGAGGCTAAGTTAGCAACATGGGGAAAGGTGCAACCTATCTTGTAATCATGGATCAAAATGGAAGCATAGATAATTAATTTGAATTATTTGACATTAATGTTTTCACATAAATGCATGTAAAATGTGGTAGCATTGAAAAGCTAGTGATCTTGGCAAGATAGTGAGCTCACTCACTAGCTTGTCTATGCTACCACATTTTGCATACATTTCTACAAAAAAATTATTGTCAAACAATTCAAATTCCTATTCCATGCTTCCATTTTGAGCCTATTTTGCAATCATGGCATGCCACATTACCACATTTCTTTAAGGAATTCCATCAGAAAAATCATGTGTGCAAATTGGCAAGCTACTGGAGCACCACTAGCTTGCTAATGCGGTGGGGTTGACAAGGTAGGGGCAGTGTATGCCTCATAGAAATGGGGTCTCATAGTGATATAGATTGCCAATGCGGTAGGGTTGACAAGGTAGGGGAAGCGTATGCCTCATAGAAATGGTATATCATCATGAGATCCCATTTATATGAGGCATACATTGCCCCTACCTTGTTAACTATACCACATTGACAAGCTAGTGAGCTTGGCAAGCTATTGATCTCATTAGCTTGCCATTGCGGTAGGGTTGACAAGGTAGGGGTAGTGTATGCCTCATAGAAATGGGGTTTCATGGTGATCACCATGAGACCTCACTTCTATGAGGCATACACTACCCCTACCTTTTCAACCCTACCGTATTGGCAAGCTAGTGGTGCTCCACTAGCTTGTCTACGGTAATCATACTCTTCTACATGATGATTGTAAGTATTTTGTATGAAGCCTTGTATGACATATATTTCATTTATTTGTACGGATTCATTTTTTAGGAACTAATATTTGTCTCATTACCATGATACAAGTAAAATTATCTGCCATGCTGAGGAAACAAACAAGGAAGCAACTAATAGATGAAGATTATAAAACCAATAAAGAAAAGGAAAGACAACGGGTGAGGACATATCATGAGAAGAAGAAATTGGATTCGATTGACGAAAATAATCCAATTGAAGATAAACCTGAACCATCAAAAAGAGAAAAGGCATTGGAAACACAAAGGGCATGAATGCAAAAGCATCATGGTAAGACAACTTTAGATACCATAGTTGAAGACACACCCTCTACTGCAAGTGAATATGGAGGGACACCATCTACCGCAAGTGAATATGGAGGGACACCATCTACTGCAAGTTAATGCGGAAGGACACCATCTACCACAAGTTACTATGAAGGGACACCATCCACCACACTAGAAGTTGAAAGTACATAATCACTCAGAGCTGATGAAGAAGGTACGCAATCATCCCCATGTCAACCTCAAGGTATGTCATCTATCCCACCCTCGATCGAAGGTATGCAATCTAGCCCACCTCACTTTAATATTGATGAAATTCCTAATGTTGAGGAGTATGTACCTAAGAGAACACCACCTAGAATTTTGCGTAGAAAGCCAAAGTATTTGATTAATATTGATGGGGATATTTTGCAGCACATGGAAGGTAAGATTCCAACACACACTTGTAGAAGATATGCTGATAAGATTTGGAAATCGTTCTTTGAAAGGCTAAATGAGACCACAAGATGTCAACTATTTGTTGAAATGATGCAGGTTATAAAGTATAGAAACATCATGAAGACTCTTGGATTGAGAACATCAAATGCTTCCAGTGAAAGCACTATTGTGAAGAATCTAATGGATGCTTATGAGAGTGTGGGTAAGACCTCACGGTCAAAGGATAGTAATGTCACCTGAGATGTCATTACACCAACTTTGGTAAGTAGTCAAACAAAGAGAGCTCATCTCATTAGAAAGATAAGGGAAAAAATGAGAATTAGTAGAAAGAGTTTATCAAGAGCTGTTCAAAGGCGACAAAGAATTGAGAGCACAAATTCAAATGAATTATGGGCATTCTTAGGGAGACTGACACACGAAAAGATAAAAAAGTTGTTGAAGCATTGAGAACACTAATTGAAGAGTATTGGAAGAATAACACAAGGCCATCTCCAAATCAAAGGGATGTGGTAAGAAGGAGAATCGGTAGTCAGAACTGTAAGCCACATCCAAAGCATTTTTTGGATACGACTCAAACCCAATTTTTTCATAAATTTCAACAGGCTTATCCTCAAATTAGTATTTGTCAAAGATATTTTGAAATGATTAAACCTTTTTATGTCAAGATAAATCACACATGCATGAATTTTTGTTGTAGAGTACATATTGAATTCTCTAACCATTGTGATGTTTATCGTTCTATATGTTTAGATTTGCATACTAACGATGTTTTGCAGGATTGTGGGATAAAAGCCGCACAAAAATCTTCAAGAGAGTTCTTATCAAAAGTTTTATGTGAAATAGAGGATGGTCAAATATTCTACAGGACAACATTCTTGGATGGTTCATACGAGCATTGCGGTGGCTTACAACGTATGCTAGTATATCAACATATGGAAAACATAGATGAGGTGGGATAAAAACTAGTAGAGTTTGAGAAGTATAAAATAGTGGCATATGCTACAAAAGATGGTAATCAAGAAAAAAGGTGTGATTTGGTTATTCAAAAGATTCCAGTGTATCAATTATGTCCATGTTTCATGACAATATACTATATGAGTATGCAAGGCATACCCATAGAGCCTGATTGTTGAAAATGAAAGTCAAGCTATGCAAGGACACCTTTCTAGTTGGCAGCATAGTTTTAGTGATTGAATTTGTAGAGATCTACACTCTATAGCCACAATGTGAGGTGTAGTCACAATATTACAACTCCACACATGTTTCGATATTTATGCACATAGCATTCATTCATGTAGCTAATAGTACAGAGGACCAAAGGAAGGTATTGAGGGAGTATCACTTTTATATTAGTGATTATCACACACATTCTCCAGAGTTCGTGCAAGGTTTCTTCCAGATGTTCTATAGTGATTTGGCTTAGAGGGGCATAACATATGGTCGGCATATAATATGGTCTGAAAACTATGCAACACAGTTCAAGAACTTGTTCATGTTCTATTGGTTGAGCAGGATGCATGTCATTATAGGTGTTCAACATATGTGGAACTTTTGTGAGGCCAGGAATGGAAAGGGGGAGCATGATGGTGCAAGAGCATGTGTGAAAAGAGCATTAGCATGAGAAGAGTTAAAGTATAAAGACAATGCAAAGTTGATAGATGCAAAATCAATTGTCGAGTGGTGTAATGCTTTGATGGGTCTAGGTAATGAAGGTACATCTTTAGTTCATAGGTTTTTTTGGTTGATGGATGAAACTAATAATGCACCATATGAAGATTGTTGTACACTAACAAGATCAAGTGAGCTACACTCTTTCCTTAGCTTAGATGCAGGTTCATGGAGTATCAATACATGAAATATGGCATGCTTTTTTTCTTCATGTACAATGCAAGCCTGGAATGATTGCGAGTCAAAGAAGTGGGTTGAGAAATGGTCGTTAAGTTATCTTATCCCACTTCACATGTATCGCCCTTTGATGGCGTTGGAACTAACACAAATGGATTCATTGGTTGACTTTGACCACATATTAGATCTAGTTCAACTAGGTAATATATCTACTTGCTTAGTTTTTGAAACTCCTATTGTTATCTTACTCTGTAGTGTATTTGTAATGGAGTAATTTCAAGAAATTTGCCACATATCAATGCAGGGCATGTTTATGCAATTATTGTAGATGAAGACAACGAAGAGGGGACACAATATTACTTGTGTCATTGTGTTGAGGCCAAAAAAAAATTGGAGGCCCCAGTTATAGATGGAGAAAACATCAAATAACCTACAGGCTTAGTTGTTACTGGAACGTGGCTTAGAAGGTACCCATATAAGAGTGTTAAATATTGGCTGTTTGAGGACTTTGACACACATCGTAAGATTCTTCATTATTCAAACCTTGTTATGGAATCCAATGTTTATTTGACCAAATATGGGGGTAGACCTTTGAAAAAGACCTTGTGGAAGGTCCGTGAGTCTGACCATGAGGCAATACTTGACACAATAAAGAGTAGAGTAGACCCAGATGGTTCAATGGATTAATTTGTAAGTATGCACATTGGTTCTTATTAATTTATACTTGTATGCACATTAATTTGTATGATGCCAATACTATGATTCCAATGCTATCATCTTCTTTTACTTTACCTATTTGTAAGTAACCTACCAAAAATTGATTGGTGTCCTGTTGCAGAAAATGTTGATTTATGAGCCATCGAAGACAATCTCAGCCAAAAAAGCAATGCAAAATCCTTATTTTTGATGATCTTGAAAAATCTCAATTATGATTTATAGCCATTATAAAAGTGTGTGCAAAGATTGGCGAGGGAGTTTCAATTTATTCATTTGAAGTTAACCTTATCATGAGCACCTATGATGTAGACATGATAAGAGCATCTTGAATTTCAAGTTATTCTATTCATGAGAGGTGTTGTGTGCAGTACGTATCTTGGAACTCCCAGTGAAGATGTATGACTAGGAGTGACTAAGTTGAGAGACTGACATGCCTATCCTCAATGGAAGCATCAAGATTTATGCCTTGTTGGAACCAAATGGTGTGGATTTGTTGTCTGTAAGTGCCTTCCATCTATTTTCATTTCATTTCCATTTTGGATGCTCTTTCTTTTTCTTCTTTTACTTTGCGTATTTGTAAGTAAACTACTAAAAATTGATTGGTGTCTCCTTGCAAAAAATGCTGATTTATGAGCCATCGAAGAGAATCTCAACCAAAAAAGAAATGCAACATCCTTATTTTGATGATCTTGACAAATCTAAATTCTCTCCCTATTATAACTAGCACCAATTGACTAACTTATTATAAAAACTTCATTTATTAAAACAAATCAACCTAATGATTATATATCAATATCAATATAGCATACAGTCTATTGAAATAAACACTTGTAATGAGATTTACTCAAATATTCAAATTTATTGTTGCTTTCAAACATTTGTAATTTAAACAACGTAATCCCTTAACAATCCAAATTGCAAAAGGGAAACAATATTTGACAAACTATTACTCAGATACCGTGTCAATTACGAGCATTCTGGTTGAGGCAACAAGATCATGTAGGGAACCTCTACAATAACCTCTCTCAATTTTTGTTATCTCAGAGTCATTTTTTCGTGGTGTCCAATTTTTACTTGATGGAAAAAGTGTCAATTACAAGTAATGTAAAGTTGCAAAGTGGTGCAACTTTCATTCTGCAACTCATGTGACCAAACAGACTATTCCAATGTGTCCAAATGTGTATGTTCATGCTATGCATGGTCCTCTTTCACACCCAAACACGCGGAATTGCTCTGAGCTACGTTCAATTGACTCGATCCCTTAAGGGTCCAAAGTGCAAAAGGAAAACAATCTTTGACGGGCTATTACTTAGAAACCATGGTGCTTAAAATTTTTTTTTTGGGCCTATGTGATCATGTTGAGACCCTCTACAATAACCTCTCTCAGTTTTTGTTATCTCAGAGTCATTTTCCCGTGGTGTCTAGTTTTCACTTGATGGAAAAAGTGTCAAATGAAAGCAGTGCAAAGTTGCAAAGTGGTGCAACTTTCATTTTGCAACTCGTGTGACCAAACAAACTGTTCCAACACGTCTGAATGGGTTGGTTTATGCTAGGCATGGTTCTCTTTTGCACCCAAACACGCGAAATCACTTCGAGCTACATTCAACTGGTAGAATCCCTTAAGAGTCCAAAAAGAAAAATGGCTACAAACTTCAGCATGTTGTTAATCGGATACTGTGATGTTTAGAAATTTTTTTATCTAAGCCTATGGGATCACATTGGGCCTCTCTACAATAACCTCTTTCGGTTTTCACTATCTCGGAGGTGTTTTCCCGTGGTGGAAAATTTTCACTTGGGGAAAAGGTTGTCAAATGCAAGTAGTTGAAAGTTGTAAAGTGGTGCATCTTTCATTCTTCAACTTGTGTGAATAAATAGAATTTTCCAACATAACCGTATAGGTACATTTACACTAGTAATGGTCCTCTTTTGCACCCAAACATGCGTAATCGTTTCGAGCTACATTCAACTGACAAAATCCCTCAAGAGTCCAAAGTGCAAAATGACTGCAAACTTCAACATGTTGTTACTAGGATACTGTGATGCTTAGAAAATTCTCATCTAAGCCTATGGGATCATGTTGGGCCCATCTACAATAAAATCTCTTGGTTTTCACTATCTTGTGGTGGTGATTTTTCACTTGGGGAATTTTTTTTCAAATGCAAGTAGTTGAAAGTTGCAAAGTGGTGCAACTTTCATTCTGCAACTCGTGTGACAAAAAAAAATGTTACAACACATTCAAATGGGTACGTTCACACTAGGCATGGTCCTCTTTCATACCCAAACATGTGGAATCGCTCTGAGCTACATTCAACTGGCATAATCACTTAAGAGTCCAAAGTGCAAAATGGCTGCAAACTTCACCATGTTGTTACTTAGATACCATGATGCTTAGAAAATTATCGTCTGATTCTATGGGATCACGCTGGGCCCTTCTACAATAACCTCTCTCAGTTTTCACTATGTCAAAGAAATTTTTCCGTGGTGGCGAATTTTCACTTGGGGAAAAAGTTGTCAAATGCAAGTATTTGAAAGTTGCAAAGTGGTGCAAATTTTATTCTGCAACTTGTGTGACCAAAAAAAATGTTCCAACACATCTAGATGGGTATGTTTACACTAGGCATGGTCCTCTTTCACACCCAAACATGCAGAATCACTTCGAGCTATATTCAACTAGTAGAATCCGTTAAGAGTCCAAAGTGCAAAATGGATGCAAACTTCAGCATGCTGTTACTCAAATACCGTGATGCTTAGAAACTTCTCATCTAAGCCTATGAGATCAAATTGGGCCCCTCTACAACAACCTCTCTCGGTTTTCACTATCTCTGAGGCATTTTTCTGTGGTGGTGAATTTTCACTTGGTGAAAAAGTTGTCAAATGTAAGTAGTTGAAAGTTGCAAAGTGGTGCAACTTTTGTTCTACAACTCGTGTGACCAAACGAACTGTTCCAACGCATCCAAGTGAATATTTTTACACTAGGCATGGTACTCTTTTGCACCTAAACATGCTGAATCATTCTGAACTTCATTCGACTAAGAAAATCCCTTAAGGTAAATGTTAGAAATCTGTAGAAAAATAGGGGTTTTTACTAAATTCTCTCCAAAATACAAGTCACCAACCTTGGGCTCACTTTCTCAAGGCCAATTTAAACATATTACATCAGTTTTCTAATTTCCCTTTGAATTCCAATGACCAAAAACCTTCTTTCCAACCGACGACCCTTGTGGTGTAGGGGCACCAAGTTCATTTTGCAAATTTGGTCAAGCAAGGTCTAAATGATAGGTTTCTAGGGTTTTTAGTTATTTTTGTTCAATAAGGTCATAATAGATAATATTTTAATGTATTGAGTCATTTTGGTTGGTTTAGAGTTCATATGGTCACATTTTACAAATATTGTCAAATGTTGTCATGTAAAAGTGCAAACAAATGCAAAATTGGGAATACCAACGCTCAAGGGAGTTCAAAGGTTAGTTGAGTAGTTTGAATAAGTTTTTTTTGATGTGGAAGGGTTTAAAATAGCCTCACACAATTTGAGGCAAGGTTAGAAGCTTTGTACTGAAGATTGGAGCAATAATAATACAGTTTTCCTTGTAATTTTTTTGGTAAATTGCTGCTCCAGCACTGTACGGTTTTGTACAAGAAGATTATGCTTTAAAATGCATTATATTTTGTGAGCGAATGTGTTATCTTTGTTTTGGATTTTGAGTGACTTAATTTCATCAATTTTTGAAGTGTTTACAAGCATTCTTCTGGGAATGGGTCTGTAACACCTTGTTGAGGGTTTGAAAGTGTTCAAAATGCAAATTTGATCCATTCCACTAGTAGAATAGGCTGTAAATTGGTGGAATGAGTACTTTTAGATAGTTTTCAATGTTGAAGTAGGTTTTTGGAGCAGGGAAGGCAATTTGTAGAGTTTTGTGTGATGCCCTATTTGTATTTCATGAGGTTTTAGGGTTGAATTTGATGGTTAGAGGTTAGGGTCTATTGTAAAACCCTTGGAAAAACATTTGTGAATGATGGAATAGCTTAGGAAGACATATTAGAATATTTTTGAGGTGTTGGAAAGGTGAACCAAGGTGTGGAGTGTTGATTTCCAATAAACCCCTATGAAACCTAACCTAGAATGGCTTAAACAAGGGTTTAGAGCTTTGATGGATTAGTGAAGGTTTCAGTGACTAAAAGTTCTTGATTCAATGCATTTGAAACCTATTGAGAGTGTTGGAGTTGAGTTTTGGAGTTTGGGTGAAGAACTTCACTAAGTTTCTTTGTAAAAATGGCTTATTTAGGCTAAGGGGCAGCGTAGCAACAGTGTTTTGAAGAATATGTTCCAAAGGAACCATATGATATTTTGGGATATGTTTTGAAAAGGCTTAAAGGGTGTATAAAATATCTTTTGGTTTATGGGTTTGTGGCTTTCTCTAAAGGATATGGCCCATTTGATCTATTTGGAATGCTACAAAGCAAGAATGGTGGAATTGTGGAACAAGGTCAAGATAGGGTTTTGTTGATTGAAAAAGTGTTCAAATCAGTTTAAATTGTGATTGTTTTGAGGTTGCCTCCCTGCTCTACATCACCTTCATATTCCATTTTTTTCATAGTTTGCAATTTTGCAACAATGACAACATTTGTAAAGTTGACAACTTGACCCCCAAAACCACCTAGCAACCTAGTCAATGAATCAATACACATGTGACATGGTCAGTACATGAAATTATTATAAAAGAAAACACAACCAAACCAAAAATGACAAAATTTCCTCATGGAGGCAAGAAATCAACTAGGTGCTCCTACACCAAGAAATCAACTAGGTATTCCTAGAAATATTGAAGTTGTTTAGCAGCAATCAATAAATATTCAAGACAAAAAATGAAGGACATCAATGATCAATTCTATGGATAACCAATTAATAAGTATACACATGAATAAGTCAAGCATACATGTGAATAAGGGAAGCACAAGTACTCAAAGACACGCAAGCCTTGAAGTATAAACACGAATACATAGTATACACAAATTAATACAAAGTATATGCATGAAAACACGTAAGTCACAAAGTATACACCTAAATTGTAAAGTATACACTTGAATACACGTAACTCATATCTATTGAACCATGGATTTATAATGCAAATATGAACACCATCGATAAAAAAATATTTGTATTAACCAAATAGCCATGTAGGCATACATCAATATATGCCGATATAAGTATAAAATATATACAAAATAGCCATATAGGCTTACACGAATGCCATATAGGCATACAATGTCAAATATATCTAATATGTAAAATATGTACAAAAATGTCATATAGGCATACAATGTCAAATATATCCAATATGTAAAATATGTACAAAAATTCCATATAGGCATACAACAAAGGGCTCTAGAATCAAAAGTCATTGCTCTGCATCCTCTCGAAATAAATTCTCGCCCTTTGCTTGTCGACCAGATGGCGATAGGTTTATCACTCATTTATTTTGAGGCTGAGGAGTGCTCCTAGTGCTCCTCCTAGTGTTTAGCTTATGGTGAAGCTATAACTATTACAATATGAAGTAAAGACATTAATATATAGAAATTACATAATAAAAAATGATATATTTAACAAAATAATCACTTACCACCATTTGATGATCTCTCTCCTCGTGAGAAATATTCACATGCTCATGCTGTGGTGTGCTGAAGCCCTATAGAAACCATTCAAAGAGAAATTCAACTACGAATCAATAATGGTTTGATTATTCACTAACTAATAGCTATAACAACAAATGTAAGTTGAAATTTAGTAATCTACCTCATAGCTCCTCTGCGAGAGCCATCAAGGACTCTATAGTAGATGAAACACCGAGCTCCATTTCCCTATGAAAATTCGAAGGTGTATCCACTTCCAACATTTGAAAATAAAACAACAAATTATTCAATCACGAAAACTACAATAGCAATCCACGTCATGGCTTATAATGTATGAGATAATGAACAAAAATTTTAGTACTTATTAAACTATATATTTATGACTATCATGCTTACTATTTTCCCTATCCATAGCTTGTTCAAAATCACCTATTTTTACGCTTTTACCCATAACAGCAAGGCGGTGAACCATTTGATAAAATGATTTTGTAGAAATGTACAATAACTATGGTAGCATAGAGAAGGCAGTGAACTATTTGAAAAAATGCCTCAAAGAAATGGGGTCTCATGGAATGATGGAATGCCATTACAAAAAAATGTGTCATGGAATTCCATCACCATAAGACCACATTTCTTTGAGGCATTTTTTCAAATAGTTCATTGCCTTGTCTATGGTATTATGCTGGGATGGGGTGGATGGTATAGTGTGGTCCTGGTTATGAGATGGAGGGCGATCATGACATGAAGAGGGAGGGGTGGGGACATGAACAAGTGGAATAAAAGGTGGAAGGTTCCATGGATTGGTAAATTGAGGATGAGGACCTTGAAAAGAATTTGGAGGGGAATTTTGGCTAAAGGGTTGGTTTCTATTCTTCAAGCAGTGAGCTGTTTGAAAAAATGCCTTAGAGAAATGTGATCTCATGGTGATGGAATGGAATTCCATCACCATGAGACCACATTTCTTCAAGGCATTTTTTCATACTACTCACTGCCTTGACTATGATATTTCTTACTATTATGCTTTGATAGATTTTTTTCCAAGCATCCATAGTTTGTTGGAAAGCACCTATTTTAGGCTTTTAGCCATAGCAGCAAGGAAGTGAGTAGTTTGATAAAATTCTTTGGTACATGTATGTATGGAAAATGTGGTAGCATAGAAAAGGTGGTGAGCTGTTTGAAGAAATTCCTTGAAGAAATGTGGTCTCATGGTGATGGAATGACATTCCATCACCATGAGACTGCATTTCTTTAAGACATTTTCTCAAACTACTCACCGCCTTGTCTATGCTATTGCTTACTATTATGCTTTGATAGATTTTTTCCAGGCATCCATAGTTTGTTGGAAAGCACCTATTTTAGGATTTTAGCTATAGCAACAAGGAAGTGAGTAGTTTGATAAAATGCTTTGGTACACATGTATGGAAAATGTGGTAGCATAGAAAAGGTGGTGAGTTGTTTGAAGAAATATCTCAAAGAAATGTGGTCTCATGGTGATTGAATGGAATTCCATCACCATGAGACCTCATTTCTTCAAGGCATTTTTTCAAACTACTCACTGCCTTGTCTATGTTATTGCTTACTATTATGCTTTGATAGATTTTTTCCAAGCATCCACAGTTTATTGGAAAACACCTATTTTAGGATTTTAGCCATAGCAGCAAGGAAGTGAGTAGTTTGA
Organism: Sequoiadendron giganteum; assembly: GCA_007115665.2. Taxonomy (NCBI): domain Eukaryota; kingdom Viridiplantae; phylum Streptophyta; class Pinopsida; order Cupressales; family Cupressaceae; genus Sequoiadendron; species Sequoiadendron giganteum. The sequence continues at coordinate 280,638,518 of CM021101.1, forward strand.
TAAAATGCTTTGGTACAGATGTATGGAAAATTTGGTAGCATAGAAAAGGTGGTGATTTTTTTGAAGAAATTCCTTAAATAAATTTGGTCTCATGGTGATGGAATGGCATTCCATCACCATGAGACCTCATTTCTTCAAGGCATTTTTTCAAACTACTCACTGCCTTGTCTATGCTATTGCTTACTATTATGTTTTGATAGATTTTTTCCAAGCATCCATAGTTTTTTGGAAAGCACCTTTATTAGGCTTTTAGCCATAGAAGCAAGGAAATGAATTGTTTGATAAAATGCTTTGGTAGACATTTATGGAAAATGTGGTATCATAGAAAAGGCGGTGAGCTGTTTGAAAAAATGCCTCAAAGAAATTGGATCTCATGGTGATGGAAATCACCATGAGACCACATTTGTTTGAAGCATTTTTTTAAACCACTCATTGCCTTGTCTATGCTATTGCTTACTATTATTCTTTCATATATTTCTTCCAAGAATCCATAGCATAGACAAGGCAGTGAACTATTTGAAAAGATGCCTCAGTAAAATGTGGTCTCATGGAATGCCATGACAAGAAAATGCAATTGGAAGTTGCTCCTACTTATTACTTATGCTATGTGAAGTGATTGCATCACTACTTATGTTGACTTTCTAAACAACTATATTGTAGTTGAAATTCTGTCATCTATTAACATCTAGCTATTAGTTATGGAATGTGAAGTAATGCTTTGAGTTTGAAAGATGTGCAATGCAATGTAATCAATGATATGAATATAAACTACATAAATCTATTACTTGTACAATTCATTAGTTAAACTCTTTATTCTATTATCTGCATGTAGGTTTGTGTAAATCCATTGGCACTAGGAGGTGTTCCCATGAAACCTCCAATATTATCCTACTCAACATCCAAAATCACATATTAGAATACCATTCATAAAACAATGCTATTAACATGTAATAAATTTATAATTGTTTACTAGTTACATACCTCAACGGTAGATGTAGTGGAGTAATAAGTGGGTGTAGGGCTGCTGTATCCAGTATCAGCACTGTGACCCTGAAATTTTACCAAAATCATAAAACTAAATTAGTTAATCTTGCATTTCAAAATTGAAATTTAATAAATTAAACTCAATGAACATTCTAACATTTAGCTGAGTATCAATTCCGTAGGCCTCATTCTAAATGTCATCAGCCCTTAGCATCCCCATAGTTGCAGACGTATCCTACGTAGAAGCCTCTTGAGTGTTGGTGGGGTCATATGAACAAGTTGCCCTGCAAGCCTAACACAAATGTGGTCGAAGCCCACCACTCAAAGACTCCCCTGGATGGCACTGTAGTATAGAGATGGCATGTTGGATGACACTCCGGGTCAAATAGTTGATGTCCTGAAAAGTGTCTACCTCGACACTCTCCTTCAAAATGGAAAGGATAACGATGTGCTCATGAGATGGCCTAGTGAGAGGTCATCTCGCTTGCCACCAAGGATCCTGTTGTGCACTGGGTCTATCTTGAGCTGACCCCCCACCTCTCCCTTGGAAGTCCCTCATATCAAAATAATTCAAGATTTTGTTCAAGATGAACTCAAAGTATAGTTTCCTCAAGAAACATTGTGAGACTTCACAATTTTTGCATGGTGGGTAATCAAACACAATGTACCACCTATCCCCAAAAAAGTTCCTAATATGTTGGTGGTGGCACCAATGGATAGGAAACCTCTTTGCATTAAGGGTAAGATTTGTATTTGTGTGTGGGTCAGTGAATAATGAGCACAAATCTAATCTTGTAATTTTTTTATCTTTTACATCTTTATATGATAATTTATCTCGACCTAATAATCCCTAGTCGCCTGCCTCCTATCTTGCTAGCCAATTAATTGTTTGGTTATTGAATCTACATGTTTTAACATTTATTTGAGTGAAGTTGCAAGGGTCTTTATTTCCATGGTTGAAATGTTTGGATCATTCAACCTCATGATTAACTCCTCAATTTTTTTTTTATTTTTTTAATTTCACTCATTAAGTTTTGCTAAGTGCCAGGAGGATGTTGAGGGATTGGTGGAGGAGATTGTTTTTGTGGTTGTGCTTGTTGAGGATTTTGTTGATGTTGTTGTTGTGCTTGTTGAGGATTTTTTTCCTCTTGTTGTTGTTGTGCTTGTTGAGGATTTTTGAGGAGGGTTTGCAGGTTCATTAACATCTCCTACAAATTTAAAAATTAAATATAAAAAAAAACCTAAAACTAACAAGTTCACAACAAAAAATACACAATCCTTACCTCTCAGACCTCCTCATCGATGTGGCAACATCCTAGTGATGAAAAAACTTGCTAGATGGATCCTCCCGGAATGCGAGCGCAGACATGAAGGGTTTTGGCTGCAAGCACAAAAAAAACTAGTCACAACGAAAGTGATTTCAAATTGATTTTTTTGTTTTAATACCTCATAATGCAAGCACATTATA
>CM021101.1:280641069-280867107 GCA_007115665.2 Sequoiadendron giganteum
AGTTTTTTAGGTGTGTGAAGTCTTTACACATTTTCATTCATTCTATTATGGATTGCTTTAATTTTTGTTATTTTGCATATTCCATGTTGATCATTGGTTGTTTGTCATTATAACCTTAGCTTTTCAATGCACATTTTAAATTACACAATTATTTACACTTGCCAATTACATTTTTAAACCACATCTCTTAGAGGAATTTTGTTATTTAACAATTGACTAACCCTGTGTATGCTTCCAAATTTTGTATACACATACATATGACATAAGTTATAAGGAAGTAAAATAAAATATCATTTCTCAATCCTTTATCATGGATGTGCATAACACTCTCCAAAGCTTTCATTTTGGTGTAAGCATGGGGGATGTTGGAAAATGTAGTTGAATTTGGTTTTACACCTACAATTTGCATATGCTTGAAATTTTCTAAAGCCTTTTCAATAAATCTATTATTTGCATATCTTGCAATCATTATAGTCCATGATGACATATCTCACTGAGGTATTTTGTCAAACAGTTATACCAAGCAGCTGATTGCCTTGTCTATGCTACCAAATTTTTCATACATGTCTCTAAAAAATTGGAATATACTCCTCTCACATTGATAGATCTTTGAATCTATTTTGGTTTTCATCTTTATTTCTAAATTTACTTCATCACTAAACCTACCTCATCACTTATGTTGTGATATATTTGAAATGTTTCCTTGATTAGTCTATCTACAAGGGATTCTAACCCTTCTCTCCACTGTTTCAAGACTCTTTATTCTTGAGGCTAAGTTAGCAACATGGGGAAAGGTGCAACCTATCTTGTAATCATGGATCAAAATGGAAGCATAGATAATTAATTTGAATTATTTGACATTAATGTTTTCACATAAATGCATGTAAAATGTGGTAGCATTGAAAAGCTAGTGATCTTGGCAAGATAGTGAGCTCACTCACTAGCTTGTCTATGCTACCACATTTTGCATACATTTCTACAAAAAAATTATTGTCAAACAATTCAAATTCCTATTCCATGCTTCCATTTTGAGCCTATTTTGCAATCATGGCATGCCACATTACCACATTTCTTTAAGGAATTCCATCAGAAAAATCATGTGTGCAAATTGGCAAGCTACTGGAGCACCACTAGCTTGCTAATGCGGTGGGGTTGACAAGGTAGGGGCAGTGTATGCCTCATAGAAATGGGGTCTCATAGTGATATAGATTGCCAATGCGGTAGGGTTGACAAGGTAGGGGAAGCGTATGCCTCATAGAAATGGTATATCATCATGAGATCCCATTTATATGAGGCATACATTGCCCCTACCTTGTTAACTATACCACATTGACAAGCTAGTGAGCTTGGCAAGCTATTGATCTCATTAGCTTGCCATTGCGGTAGGGTTGACAAGGTAGGGGTAGTGTATGCCTCATAGAAATGGGGTTTCATGGTGATCACCATGAGACCTCACTTCTATGAGGCATACACTACCCCTACCTTTTCAACCCTACCGTATTGGCAAGCTAGTGGTGCTCCACTAGCTTGTCTACGGTAATCATACTCTTCTACATGATGATTGTAAGTATTTTGTATGAAGCCTTGTATGACATATATTTCATTTATTTGTACGGATTCATTTTTTAGGAACTAATATTTGTCTCATTACCATGATACAAGTAAAATTATCTGCCATGCTGAGGAAACAAACAAGGAAGCAACTAATAGATGAAGATTATAAAACCAATAAAGAAAAGGAAAGACAACGGGTGAGGACATATCATGAGAAGAAGAAATTGGATTCGATTGACGAAAATAATCCAATTGAAGATAAACCTGAACCATCAAAAAGAGAAAAGGCATTGGAAACACAAAGGGCATGAATGCAAAAGCATCATGGTAAGACAACTTTAGATACCATAGTTGAAGACACACCCTCTACTGCAAGTGAATATGGAGGGACACCATCTACCGCAAGTGAATATGGAGGGACACCATCTACTGCAAGTTAATGCGGAAGGACACCATCTACCACAAGTTACTATGAAGGGACACCATCCACCACACTAGAAGTTGAAAGTACATAATCACTCAGAGCTGATGAAGAAGGTACGCAATCATCCCCATGTCAACCTCAAGGTATGTCATCTATCCCACCCTCGATCGAAGGTATGCAATCTAGCCCACCTCACTTTAATATTGATGAAATTCCTAATGTTGAGGAGTATGTACCTAAGAGAACACCACCTAGAATTTTGCGTAGAAAGCCAAAGTATTTGATTAATATTGATGGGGATATTTTGCAGCACATGGAAGGTAAGATTCCAACACACACTTGTAGAAGATATGCTGATAAGATTTGGAAATCGTTCTTTGAAAGGCTAAATGAGACCACAAGATGTCAACTATTTGTTGAAATGATGCAGGTTATAAAGTATAGAAACATCATGAAGACTCTTGGATTGAGAACATCAAATGCTTCCAGTGAAAGCACTATTGTGAAGAATCTAATGGATGCTTATGAGAGTGTGGGTAAGACCTCACGGTCAAAGGATAGTAATGTCACCTGAGATGTCATTACACCAACTTTGGTAAGTAGTCAAACAAAGAGAGCTCATCTCATTAGAAAGATAAGGGAAAAAATGAGAATTAGTAGAAAGAGTTTATCAAGAGCTGTTCAAAGGCGACAAAGAATTGAGAGCACAAATTCAAATGAATTATGGGCATTCTTAGGGAGACTGACACACGAAAAGATAAAAAAGTTGTTGAAGCATTGAGAACACTAATTGAAGAGTATTGGAAGAATAACACAAGGCCATCTCCAAATCAAAGGGATGTGGTAAGAAGGAGAATCGGTAGTCAGAACTGTAAGCCACATCCAAAGCATTTTTTGGATACGACTCAAACCCAATTTTTTCATAAATTTCAACAGGCTTATCCTCAAATTAGTATTTGTCAAAGATATTTTGAAATGATTAAACCTTTTTATGTCAAGATAAATCACACATGCATGAATTTTTGTTGTAGAGTACATATTGAATTCTCTAACCATTGTGATGTTTATCGTTCTATATGTTTAGATTTGCATACTAACGATGTTTTGCAGGATTGTGGGATAAAAGCCGCACAAAAATCTTCAAGAGAGTTCTTATCAAAAGTTTTATGTGAAATAGAGGATGGTCAAATATTCTACAGGACAACATTCTTGGATGGTTCATACGAGCATTGCGGTGGCTTACAACGTATGCTAGTATATCAACATATGGAAAACATAGATGAGGTGGGATAAAAACTAGTAGAGTTTGAGAAGTATAAAATAGTGGCATATGCTACAAAAGATGGTAATCAAGAAAAAAGGTGTGATTTGGTTATTCAAAAGATTCCAGTGTATCAATTATGTCCATGTTTCATGACAATATACTATATGAGTATGCAAGGCATACCCATAGAGCCTGATTGTTGAAAATGAAAGTCAAGCTATGCAAGGACACCTTTCTAGTTGGCAGCATAGTTTTAGTGATTGAATTTGTAGAGATCTACACTCTATAGCCACAATGTGAGGTGTAGTCACAATATTACAACTCCACACATGTTTCGATATTTATGCACATAGCATTCATTCATGTAGCTAATAGTACAGAGGACCAAAGGAAGGTATTGAGGGAGTATCACTTTTATATTAGTGATTATCACACACATTCTCCAGAGTTCGTGCAAGGTTTCTTCCAGATGTTCTATAGTGATTTGGCTTAGAGGGGCATAACATATGGTCGGCATATAATATGGTCTGAAAACTATGCAACACAGTTCAAGAACTTGTTCATGTTCTATTGGTTGAGCAGGATGCATGTCATTATAGGTGTTCAACATATGTGGAACTTTTGTGAGGCCAGGAATGGAAAGGGGGAGCATGATGGTGCAAGAGCATGTGTGAAAAGAGCATTAGCATGAGAAGAGTTAAAGTATAAAGACAATGCAAAGTTGATAGATGCAAAATCAATTGTCGAGTGGTGTAATGCTTTGATGGGTCTAGGTAATGAAGGTACATCTTTAGTTCATAGGTTTTTTTGGTTGATGGATGAAACTAATAATGCACCATATGAAGATTGTTGTACACTAACAAGATCAAGTGAGCTACACTCTTTCCTTAGCTTAGATGCAGGTTCATGGAGTATCAATACATGAAATATGGCATGCTTTTTTTCTTCATGTACAATGCAAGCCTGGAATGATTGCGAGTCAAAGAAGTGGGTTGAGAAATGGTCGTTAAGTTATCTTATCCCACTTCACATGTATCGCCCTTTGATGGCGTTGGAACTAACACAAATGGATTCATTGGTTGACTTTGACCACATATTAGATCTAGTTCAACTAGGTAATATATCTACTTGCTTAGTTTTTGAAACTCCTATTGTTATCTTACTCTGTAGTGTATTTGTAATGGAGTAATTTCAAGAAATTTGCCACATATCAATGCAGGGCATGTTTATGCAATTATTGTAGATGAAGACAACGAAGAGGGGACACAATATTACTTGTGTCATTGTGTTGAGGCCAAAAAAAAATTGGAGGCCCCAGTTATAGATGGAGAAAACATCAAATAACCTACAGGCTTAGTTGTTACTGGAACGTGGCTTAGAAGGTACCCATATAAGAGTGTTAAATATTGGCTGTTTGAGGACTTTGACACACATCGTAAGATTCTTCATTATTCAAACCTTGTTATGGAATCCAATGTTTATTTGACCAAATATGGGGGTAGACCTTTGAAAAAGACCTTGTGGAAGGTCCGTGAGTCTGACCATGAGGCAATACTTGACACAATAAAGAGTAGAGTAGACCCAGATGGTTCAATGGATTAATTTGTAAGTATGCACATTGGTTCTTATTAATTTATACTTGTATGCACATTAATTTGTATGATGCCAATACTATGATTCCAATGCTATCATCTTCTTTTACTTTACCTATTTGTAAGTAACCTACCAAAAATTGATTGGTGTCCTGTTGCAGAAAATGTTGATTTATGAGCCATCGAAGACAATCTCAGCCAAAAAAGCAATGCAAAATCCTTATTTTTGATGATCTTGAAAAATCTCAATTATGATTTATAGCCATTATAAAAGTGTGTGCAAAGATTGGCGAGGGAGTTTCAATTTATTCATTTGAAGTTAACCTTATCATGAGCACCTATGATGTAGACATGATAAGAGCATCTTGAATTTCAAGTTATTCTATTCATGAGAGGTGTTGTGTGCAGTACGTATCTTGGAACTCCCAGTGAAGATGTATGACTAGGAGTGACTAAGTTGAGAGACTGACATGCCTATCCTCAATGGAAGCATCAAGATTTATGCCTTGTTGGAACCAAATGGTGTGGATTTGTTGTCTGTAAGTGCCTTCCATCTATTTTCATTTCATTTCCATTTTGGATGCTCTTTCTTTTTCTTCTTTTACTTTGCGTATTTGTAAGTAAACTACTAAAAATTGATTGGTGTCTCCTTGCAAAAAATGCTGATTTATGAGCCATCGAAGAGAATCTCAACCAAAAAAGAAATGCAACATCCTTATTTTGATGATCTTGACAAATCTAAATTCTCTCCCTATTATAACTAGCACCAATTGACTAACTTATTATAAAAACTTCATTTATTAAAACAAATCAACCTAATGATTATATATCAATATCAATATAGCATACAGTCTATTGAAATAAACACTTGTAATGAGATTTACTCAAATATTCAAATTTATTGTTGCTTTCAAACATTTGTAATTTAAACAACGTAATCCCTTAACAATCCAAATTGCAAAAGGGAAACAATATTTGACAAACTATTACTCAGATACCGTGTCAATTACGAGCATTCTGGTTGAGGCAACAAGATCATGTAGGGAACCTCTACAATAACCTCTCTCAATTTTTGTTATCTCAGAGTCATTTTTTCGTGGTGTCCAATTTTTACTTGATGGAAAAAGTGTCAATTACAAGTAATGTAAAGTTGCAAAGTGGTGCAACTTTCATTCTGCAACTCATGTGACCAAACAGACTATTCCAATGTGTCCAAATGTGTATGTTCATGCTATGCATGGTCCTCTTTCACACCCAAACACGCGGAATTGCTCTGAGCTACGTTCAATTGACTCGATCCCTTAAGGGTCCAAAGTGCAAAAGGAAAACAATCTTTGACGGGCTATTACTTAGAAACCATGGTGCTTAAAATTTTTTTTTTGGGCCTATGTGATCATGTTGAGACCCTCTACAATAACCTCTCTCAGTTTTTGTTATCTCAGAGTCATTTTCCCGTGGTGTCTAGTTTTCACTTGATGGAAAAAGTGTCAAATGAAAGCAGTGCAAAGTTGCAAAGTGGTGCAACTTTCATTTTGCAACTCGTGTGACCAAACAAACTGTTCCAACACGTCTGAATGGGTTGGTTTATGCTAGGCATGGTTCTCTTTTGCACCCAAACACGCGAAATCACTTCGAGCTACATTCAACTGGTAGAATCCCTTAAGAGTCCAAAAAGAAAAATGGCTACAAACTTCAGCATGTTGTTAATCGGATACTGTGATGTTTAGAAATTTTTTTATCTAAGCCTATGGGATCACATTGGGCCTCTCTACAATAACCTCTTTCGGTTTTCACTATCTCGGAGGTGTTTTCCCGTGGTGGAAAATTTTCACTTGGGGAAAAGGTTGTCAAATGCAAGTAGTTGAAAGTTGTAAAGTGGTGCATCTTTCATTCTTCAACTTGTGTGAATAAATAGAATTTTCCAACATAACCGTATAGGTACATTTACACTAGTAATGGTCCTCTTTTGCACCCAAACATGCGTAATCGTTTCGAGCTACATTCAACTGACAAAATCCCTCAAGAGTCCAAAGTGCAAAATGACTGCAAACTTCAACATGTTGTTACTAGGATACTGTGATGCTTAGAAAATTCTCATCTAAGCCTATGGGATCATGTTGGGCCCATCTACAATAAAATCTCTTGGTTTTCACTATCTTGTGGTGGTGATTTTTCACTTGGGGAATTTTTTTTCAAATGCAAGTAGTTGAAAGTTGCAAAGTGGTGCAACTTTCATTCTGCAACTCGTGTGACAAAAAAAAATGTTACAACACATTCAAATGGGTACGTTCACACTAGGCATGGTCCTCTTTCATACCCAAACATGTGGAATCGCTCTGAGCTACATTCAACTGGCATAATCACTTAAGAGTCCAAAGTGCAAAATGGCTGCAAACTTCACCATGTTGTTACTTAGATACCATGATGCTTAGAAAATTATCGTCTGATTCTATGGGATCACGCTGGGCCCTTCTACAATAACCTCTCTCAGTTTTCACTATGTCAAAGAAATTTTTCCGTGGTGGCGAATTTTCACTTGGGGAAAAAGTTGTCAAATGCAAGTATTTGAAAGTTGCAAAGTGGTGCAAATTTTATTCTGCAACTTGTGTGACCAAAAAAAATGTTCCAACACATCTAGATGGGTATGTTTACACTAGGCATGGTCCTCTTTCACACCCAAACATGCAGAATCACTTCGAGCTATATTCAACTAGTAGAATCCGTTAAGAGTCCAAAGTGCAAAATGGATGCAAACTTCAGCATGCTGTTACTCAAATACCGTGATGCTTAGAAACTTCTCATCTAAGCCTATGAGATCAAATTGGGCCCCTCTACAACAACCTCTCTCGGTTTTCACTATCTCTGAGGCATTTTTCTGTGGTGGTGAATTTTCACTTGGTGAAAAAGTTGTCAAATGTAAGTAGTTGAAAGTTGCAAAGTGGTGCAACTTTTGTTCTACAACTCGTGTGACCAAACGAACTGTTCCAACGCATCCAAGTGAATATTTTTACACTAGGCATGGTACTCTTTTGCACCTAAACATGCTGAATCATTCTGAACTTCATTCGACTAAGAAAATCCCTTAAGGTAAATGTTAGAAATCTGTAGAAAAATAGGGGTTTTTACTAAATTCTCTCCAAAATACAAGTCACCAACCTTGGGCTCACTTTCTCAAGGCCAATTTAAACATATTACATCAGTTTTCTAATTTCCCTTTGAATTCCAATGACCAAAAACCTTCTTTCCAACCGACGACCCTTGTGGTGTAGGGGCACCAAGTTCATTTTGCAAATTTGGTCAAGCAAGGTCTAAATGATAGGTTTCTAGGGTTTTTAGTTATTTTTGTTCAATAAGGTCATAATAGATAATATTTTAATGTATTGAGTCATTTTGGTTGGTTTAGAGTTCATATGGTCACATTTTACAAATATTGTCAAATGTTGTCATGTAAAAGTGCAAACAAATGCAAAATTGGGAATACCAACGCTCAAGGGAGTTCAAAGGTTAGTTGAGTAGTTTGAATAAGTTTTTTTTGATGTGGAAGGGTTTAAAATAGCCTCACACAATTTGAGGCAAGGTTAGAAGCTTTGTACTGAAGATTGGAGCAATAATAATACAGTTTTCCTTGTAATTTTTTTGGTAAATTGCTGCTCCAGCACTGTACGGTTTTGTACAAGAAGATTATGCTTTAAAATGCATTATATTTTGTGAGCGAATGTGTTATCTTTGTTTTGGATTTTGAGTGACTTAATTTCATCAATTTTTGAAGTGTTTACAAGCATTCTTCTGGGAATGGGTCTGTAACACCTTGTTGAGGGTTTGAAAGTGTTCAAAATGCAAATTTGATCCATTCCACTAGTAGAATAGGCTGTAAATTGGTGGAATGAGTACTTTTAGATAGTTTTCAATGTTGAAGTAGGTTTTTGGAGCAGGGAAGGCAATTTGTAGAGTTTTGTGTGATGCCCTATTTGTATTTCATGAGGTTTTAGGGTTGAATTTGATGGTTAGAGGTTAGGGTCTATTGTAAAACCCTTGGAAAAACATTTGTGAATGATGGAATAGCTTAGGAAGACATATTAGAATATTTTTGAGGTGTTGGAAAGGTGAACCAAGGTGTGGAGTGTTGATTTCCAATAAACCCCTATGAAACCTAACCTAGAATGGCTTAAACAAGGGTTTAGAGCTTTGATGGATTAGTGAAGGTTTCAGTGACTAAAAGTTCTTGATTCAATGCATTTGAAACCTATTGAGAGTGTTGGAGTTGAGTTTTGGAGTTTGGGTGAAGAACTTCACTAAGTTTCTTTGTAAAAATGGCTTATTTAGGCTAAGGGGCAGCGTAGCAACAGTGTTTTGAAGAATATGTTCCAAAGGAACCATATGATATTTTGGGATATGTTTTGAAAAGGCTTAAAGGGTGTATAAAATATCTTTTGGTTTATGGGTTTGTGGCTTTCTCTAAAGGATATGGCCCATTTGATCTATTTGGAATGCTACAAAGCAAGAATGGTGGAATTGTGGAACAAGGTCAAGATAGGGTTTTGTTGATTGAAAAAGTGTTCAAATCAGTTTAAATTGTGATTGTTTTGAGGTTGCCTCCCTGCTCTACATCACCTTCATATTCCATTTTTTTCATAGTTTGCAATTTTGCAACAATGACAACATTTGTAAAGTTGACAACTTGACCCCCAAAACCACCTAGCAACCTAGTCAATGAATCAATACACATGTGACATGGTCAGTACATGAAATTATTATAAAAGAAAACACAACCAAACCAAAAATGACAAAATTTCCTCATGGAGGCAAGAAATCAACTAGGTGCTCCTACACCAAGAAATCAACTAGGTATTCCTAGAAATATTGAAGTTGTTTAGCAGCAATCAATAAATATTCAAGACAAAAAATGAAGGACATCAATGATCAATTCTATGGATAACCAATTAATAAGTATACACATGAATAAGTCAAGCATACATGTGAATAAGGGAAGCACAAGTACTCAAAGACACGCAAGCCTTGAAGTATAAACACGAATACATAGTATACACAAATTAATACAAAGTATATGCATGAAAACACGTAAGTCACAAAGTATACACCTAAATTGTAAAGTATACACTTGAATACACGTAACTCATATCTATTGAACCATGGATTTATAATGCAAATATGAACACCATCGATAAAAAAATATTTGTATTAACCAAATAGCCATGTAGGCATACATCAATATATGCCGATATAAGTATAAAATATATACAAAATAGCCATATAGGCTTACACGAATGCCATATAGGCATACAATGTCAAATATATCTAATATGTAAAATATGTACAAAAATGTCATATAGGCATACAATGTCAAATATATCCAATATGTAAAATATGTACAAAAATTCCATATAGGCATACAACAAAGGGCTCTAGAATCAAAAGTCATTGCTCTGCATCCTCTCGAAATAAATTCTCGCCCTTTGCTTGTCGACCAGATGGCGATAGGTTTATCACTCATTTATTTTGAGGCTGAGGAGTGCTCCTAGTGCTCCTCCTAGTGTTTAGCTTATGGTGAAGCTATAACTATTACAATATGAAGTAAAGACATTAATATATAGAAATTACATAATAAAAAATGATATATTTAACAAAATAATCACTTACCACCATTTGATGATCTCTCTCCTCGTGAGAAATATTCACATGCTCATGCTGTGGTGTGCTGAAGCCCTATAGAAACCATTCAAAGAGAAATTCAACTACGAATCAATAATGGTTTGATTATTCACTAACTAATAGCTATAACAACAAATGTAAGTTGAAATTTAGTAATCTACCTCATAGCTCCTCTGCGAGAGCCATCAAGGACTCTATAGTAGATGAAACACCGAGCTCCATTTCCCTATGAAAATTCGAAGGTGTATCCACTTCCAACATTTGAAAATAAAACAACAAATTATTCAATCACGAAAACTACAATAGCAATCCACGTCATGGCTTATAATGTATGAGATAATGAACAAAAATTTTAGTACTTATTAAACTATATATTTATGACTATCATGCTTACTATTTTCCCTATCCATAGCTTGTTCAAAATCACCTATTTTTACGCTTTTACCCATAACAGCAAGGCGGTGAACCATTTGATAAAATGATTTTGTAGAAATGTACAATAACTATGGTAGCATAGAGAAGGCAGTGAACTATTTGAAAAAATGCCTCAAAGAAATGGGGTCTCATGGAATGATGGAATGCCATTACAAAAAAATGTGTCATGGAATTCCATCACCATAAGACCACATTTCTTTGAGGCATTTTTTCAAATAGTTCATTGCCTTGTCTATGGTATTATGCTGGGATGGGGTGGATGGTATAGTGTGGTCCTGGTTATGAGATGGAGGGCGATCATGACATGAAGAGGGAGGGGTGGGGACATGAACAAGTGGAATAAAAGGTGGAAGGTTCCATGGATTGGTAAATTGAGGATGAGGACCTTGAAAAGAATTTGGAGGGGAATTTTGGCTAAAGGGTTGGTTTCTATTCTTCAAGCAGTGAGCTGTTTGAAAAAATGCCTTAGAGAAATGTGATCTCATGGTGATGGAATGGAATTCCATCACCATGAGACCACATTTCTTCAAGGCATTTTTTCATACTACTCACTGCTTTGTCTATGCTATTGCTTACTATTATGCTTTGATAGAATTTTTTCCAAGCATCCATAGTTTGTTGGAAAGCACCTATTTTAGGCTTTTAGCCATAGCAGCAAGGAAGTGAGTAGTTTGATAAAATTATTTGGTACATGTATGTATGGAAAATGTGGTAGCATAGAAAAGGTGGTGAGCTGTTTGAAGAAATTCCTTGAAGAAATGTGGTCTCATGGTGATGGAATGACATTCCATCACCATGAGACTGCATTTCTTTAAGACATTTTCTCAAACTACTCACCGCCTTGTCTATGCTATTGTTTACTATTATGATTTGATAGATTTTTTCCAAGCATCCATATTTTGTTGGAAAGCACCCATTTTAGGCTTTTAGCCATAGCATCAAGGAAGTGAGTAGTTTGATAAAATGATTTGGTACACATGTATGGAAAATGTGGTAGCATAGAAAAGGTGGTGAGCTGTTTGAAGAAATGCCTCAAAGAAATGTGGTCTCATGGTGATGGAATGGAATTCCATCACCATGAGACTACATTTCTTCGAGGCATTTTTTCAAACTACTCACTGCCTTGTCTATGCTATTGCTTACTATTATGCTTTGATATATTTTTTCCAAGCATCCGTAGTTTGTTGGAAAACACCTATTTTAGGATTTTAGCCATAGCAGCAAGGAAGTGAGTAGTTTGATAAAATGATTTGGTACACATGTATGGAAAATGTGGTATTATAGAAAAGGTGGTGAGCTATTTGAAGAAATGTTGCAAAGAAATGTGGTCTCATGGTGATGGAATGACATTCCATCACTATGAGATCACATTTCTTCGAGGCATTTTTTCAAAATACTCACTGCCTTGTCTATGCTATTTCTTACTATTATGCTTTGATATATTTTTTCCAAGCATCAATAATTTTTTGGAAAGCCCCTTTTGTAGGATTTTAGCCATAGCAGTAAGGAAATGAATAGATTGATAAAATGCGTTGGTAGAAATGTATGGAAAATTTGGTAGCATAGAAAAGGTGGTGAGCTGTTTGAAAAAAATCCTCAAAGAAGTTGGGTCTCATGGTGATGGACATCACCATGAGATCACATTTGTTTGAGGCATTTTTTCAAACAAATTATTGCCTTGTCTATGCTATTGCTTACTATTATTCTTTCATATACTTCTTCTAAGCACCCATAGCATAGACAAGGTAGTGAACTGTTTAAAAATATGCCCCAATAAAAAGTGGTCTCATGGAATGCCATGACAAGAAAATGCAATTGGAAGTTGCTCCTACTTATTACTTATGCCATGTGAAGTAATTGCATCATTGCTTATGTTGAATTTCTAAACAACTATATTGTAGTTAAAATTTTGTTGTCTATCAACATCTAGTTATTAGACATGGAATGTGAAGTAATGCTTTGAGTTTGAAATATGTACAATGCAATGCAATCAATGATATGAATATAAACTACATAAATCTATTACTTGTACAATTCATCAGTTAAACTCTTTATTCTATTACCTACATGTAGGTTTGTGTAAATCCACTGGCACTGGGAGGTGTTCCCACAAAACCTCCAATATTAGCCTATTCAACATCCAAAATCACATATTAGAATACCATTCATAAAACAATGCTATTAACATGTAATAAATTTATAATTGTTTACTAGTTACATACCTCAATGGTAGATGTAGTGGAGTAATAAGTGGGTGTAGGTTTGGTGTATCCAGTATCAACACTACGACCCTGAAAGTTTATCGAAATCATAAAACTAAATTAAAGTTAATATTGCATTTCAAAATTGAAATTTAATAAATTAAATTCAATGAACATGCTAACATTTACCTGAGTATCGATGCCATAGGTCTCATTCAAAATGTCAGCTGCCCTCACCATCCCCATAGTTGTAGACGTATCCTACACAACAGCCTCCTGAGTGTTGGTGGGGTCATATGAAGAAGTTGCCCCACAAGCCTGACACAAATGTGGTCGAAGACCACCACTTGAAGATTCCCCTGGATGGCGCTGTAGTATAGGGTTGGCACGTTGGATGACACTCTGGGTCAAAGAGTCGATGGCCTGCAAAGTGTCTACCTCAACAATCTCCTTCATGATGGAAGGGATAACAATGTGCTCATGAGGCGGCCTAGCGAGAGGTCATCTTGCTTGCCACCTAGGATCCTGATATGTACCGGTTCTATATTGAGCCGACCCCCCACCTCTCCCCTGGAAGTCCCTCATATCAAAATAATTTGGGATTTTATTTAGGATGAACTCACACTATAATTTTCTCAAGAAATATTGTGAGACTTCACAATTGTTGCATGGTGGGTAATCAAAAACCACGTACCACCTATCCCAAAAAAAGTTTCTAATCTGTTGGTGGTGGCACCAATGGATAAGAAACCTCTTCATATTGAGGGTAATATTTTCATTTGTGTGTGGGTCAGTGAATAATGAGCAAAAATATAATTTTGTAATTTTTTCATCTTTTACTTCTTTATATTATAATTTATCTCGGTAATAATCCCTAGTTGCCTGCCTCCTATCTTGCCAACCAGGTAATTGTTTGCTGATTGAATCTACATGTTTTAACATTTCTTTGAGTGAAGTTGCAAGGGTCTTTCTTTCCATGATTGAACCATTTGGATAGTTCAACCTTGTGATTAACTCTATTTTTTTTTATTGTTTTCAATTTCACTCTTACGTTAATTTTGCTGAGTGCCAGGAGGATGTTGAGGGATTGGTGGAGGATATTGTTGTTGTGGTTTTGCTTGTTGAGGATTTTGTTGATGTTGTTGTTGCTGTTCTTGTTGAGGATTTTGTTCCTCTTGTTGTTGCTGTGATTTTTGAGGATTTTGTGGAGGGTTTGTAGGTTCATGAACATCTCCTACAAATTCAAAAAATAAATATTAAAAACAATCTAAAACTAACAAATTTACAACAAAAAATAAACAATCCTTACCTCTCAGACCTTCTCGTCAATGTGGTGGCATCCTGGCAATGAAACAACAAAAAAATGATGAAAAAAATTGATAAATGGCTCCTCCCATAATGTGAGCGTAGAAATGCAGGATTTTGGCCATGAGCACAAAAAAAACAATCACAAACAAAGAGATTTTTTTTTTCTTTTTTCTTTTAATACCTCATAACTCGCTCACATTATAACACACTCACATTATGGGATTGTTGTGGTCGAGCCTTAGGCTTGACACACCGAGCTACAACGTGATCACATTATAACATTCTCACGTTATGAGCTTTCAAATTTTTTTTTCAAACTTGGCCACAAATTGGCCACCCATCTTTTTGCACCCGCCCATTAGTTTTTCATCTAATGTGACTTGGCACGGTGAGTTGTCAGCATATTGGGAGGTGAAATAGGATGTGACATGGATATTGTGGTCTCTACATGGCAATGTAGACGTCCCACTTTGGGAAGAGATTCCTTGACATGTGTCAACATCTTTAAGGGATTCTATGACAAAGGATGACAAATTCTTATGATGGATACCTATGATGATCTTATGACATGTAAGAGCCAAATTCTATTATAGGTTGGATAAGTGTTGGAAATAATATTTGCATGGGGAAGGTAGGTGCCCAAGTTTAACCTATGGTAGGTTGTAAGAGAATGTAAGAGACGTCTTCTATATTTAGTTAGTTATGATATATTCTCTTACAGTTGTAAGAGTTGTCATATATAAAAGATTCTATGACATTGCAAGGGATATGTCATACCTATAAGGGGAAAATTTGGGGCGTCCAAGTATGAAGGAATGTAAGAGGGATTAGGAATCATGTGACAAGTGTCACAAGATCAAATATGTGTTTGAAAAATGTGCCACATGGATTTGGACGCCCATCTCTTGTAGCTTGTTCTAGAAGCTACCTTCATGCTCGTATTCTCTATAAATTGGGTATCTTGGAGTGGGTTTAGTACGTTGTTTTTCCAGGTATTGTTATGCTATCAAAATCACTCCAGAATTCAACACTCATGTATACTCTTGAAGAAATTGCATTGCAAGTGTGTTGTAATCACCTTCAAGATTTTATATTACTTTGTGTAGGTTTTGGAGTGGGGTTTTTCACCCGAAATGGTTTTCCCTATGATTATTCTTGTGTTGTGAGATTATTTTACTTGCATGTGTTGTTATAATTTTCCTATTGTGCATCTCATATTGTAACTGTAAAAGAATTAAAATTGTACATCTCTCCTCTTAGATCAGCATTAGGAAGTGTTTCCACATACCTTGCTTCCTTTTAGTTGGTGTGAGAGCTTGATCACCTTTGATCCTAGTTGTTGGGTAGAGGGGTTTTTGTACTAATCTTTGTTTGAGTGGGAGCCTGTGCAGTAATTTTAAAATCTTTGTTGCAGAAGAGATGGTTGCCACATTTGGAAAAATCGAGATGGAGAAGTTTAATGGTGGTAACTTTGAGCTTTGGAAGCTCAAGATGGAAGGAATGCTTGTAGACCGTGACTTATGGTTACTATTTTTGAAACTAAACTGCCAGACATGAAACAAGAATATTGGGATCTCATGGATAGGAAAGCCAAGGGTCTTATTAGACTCTATTTGGCTGATTCCATCCTCTTGAATGTCCATGAAAAGAAAACTTCTACTTCTTTGTGGAAGAAGCTTGGTGATGTCTACTAGGCTAAATCCTTGGTAAACAAGCTTTCATGATAAATAAGATGCATTCTTTGAAAATGGAAGATGGAGGATCTATAGCAGATCACCTTAATTATTTTAACATGTTGGTTGTGTTGTGTGGTCTCACAACATGCCTCAAGACTATAAGGCTTGGGGACCCAAGTGAAAAAATTAATGCTTATGGAAGGTGTTGGTTGGAAAAAAGAATCACCAAAAGTTAGTGTTAAAAGGAAGTCTTGGAGTAATTCGTGATTCAAATGTATCGGGTATCGAGTACTGGAAGGATAAAATGGTTGGAATGTTAACGCAAGGTTTAGTAAGTGTTTCGGTTTGGAAGTGAAATTCTGGGAAATGTGAAGGTTTCGGTAATAATCGGGGGCCCAAAATTTTTGTTCTGGTAAAAGGCTGAAGTTTGTTGGTTATTGGGTACCGGGTTACAATGTTGAGTTTTACGGTTAATTGTAAGATTTTTCCTGAGAAGTTAAAATGTTCGGTAACCCACCTAAAAGGAATAATTACACAAGAAATGCATTAACAACGTGTTATTTATGATTTGTTTAAAATGATGATTTATTGATGATGGTTTTATTTTTATGAGAGATTTATAAATGTTTAAAAAGGGGATTGGTATGTGGAATTTGTATTTGTAGGAGAAACAAATTATGATGCAGTATTCAGGTATGGATGGTCGGGAAAATTTGGCTCATGAGTAGTAATATAACTAGGTTGGGCACTACACTATGGGAGTCCATACGAAAGAGGAGCTTGAGATGAAGAAATAATGGGAATCCTAGTATTATGCATGCGACAAAGGAGAGTACCTAGATTCGGGGTAATTTACTTTCAGGTGTGTTTCGTTTGAGCCTGAACTTGAATGTAGGAGCATAAAGCCTGTGGACTAAAATTTCATCTATTTCTATGTCCACCTGATCACTTCGAATATCCAGGGAGTTCCTACATTTTGTTTGACAAATATACTCGGTTCCAAGTTAAGGTATTGATTATATTTTAAAGATGGAGGTCTCAAAATATTTTAAAGTGCTGAGGAAGGTTGATATCTATTGACTTATTCAACGATTCTCCTACCAGTTGTCATATTCCACATGTGTTCTTGTGATTTATCCCTTGGATTTCATCTCATATGTTATTTTAATTTTTTTAGTGTCTGGTTCTTATAAAAGGTCAGGAGATGTTTCATTTTAAGTTAAGTTTAAAATTTGTGGATTATGTTAATATTTGGTCTAACAAAACAAATAGTGATATTGAGATGAAGGATAGGGTCAAGAACCAAAAGAATTTTGGAAAGAGAGAGAATCAAGAAAGGAATGCAGTCATTCATGGAGCAAAGAAAATTAAAAAGGAAAACCATGAACCAGGGTTGGAAGAAGGTAGAGTATTGAGGAGCCAACAAAGGTGTGTGAAATCGACCTTTAATGAGGTCATTTCCATACATGTGAGCCAACTCATTGGTAAGTACACATTTGAATTTTCATTTAATTAAACATAGAAAAATAAAAATAATTCATTGCTATAGTAGGATATCCAAGATATATTCAAGTGAATTTAAAGATAAGCTTGATGTAATTCACACAAAAAACACTATGAGGACAGTACTAGAAATTAGGATAAATTGCTTAGTTAGGATTAGTAGCTTAATTAGGGTAAATTTTGGTTAGTTAGGTTAATTTGTTTTAGTAGGGTTTGTTTTTGTTTTTCGGTTTATTCTTGGCATTAATGAATTCTGCTTAAGCTAAAACACATGAGAGTGAATCAAATTCTTAAAACATTGCACTATGAATTGGAAAAGATAAAACCATGCAAAGTAAATACATGCTTAATGTACAAAAAATAAAAAGTTTTCATTAGATTTCATTTGTACATGTAAAATATAAAATTCTCATTGCAAAAGGGTAAAAGAGGAAAAAAAGGACTTGAGCTAAAAGCAGTAGGTTGGCCAGTCAGTCAATTTGGGATGCTTCATCCATGAGGGTGGTATACCCTAGGTAAGTGCCATCCCTATGAGAATCAAGGTCAGGGGTGTGCAAATCAGTGAGAAAAGGGTAAATGGGAACTAATTCCCCTTGCTCTAAAAATAGTGGAATATCATAAGTGAAAGGAATTCCAACGGTTGGGTGAGCAAAAAAAAGGACATGGTCCAAATTCCCTAGAAAATCAAACTGGACTATCATGTTTGCAGCTTCACAAAATTCAACAACAAAGAGGCCGAGATCCAGAAGTGAGGCTATGAACCTCAAAGCCAAGTCCGAATTCAGCCTATAGTATGCTCTGGAATTCACATAAGTTTCCTTGAGGGTTGGGCACAAGTTTGATTTGATGGATAGAGTCTTGAGAAAGAAAACCTTTTTGAGCCTTTGGGTTGTGATTCGACCAAGGAAGCCATTTTGGCGACGAACATAGGTTAGGTGAATGGGATTATCCATAGACTTGGAAGCAAGAAATCACAAGAAAAGCAAAAAGAAAGAAAATTGAAGAAGGAAAGAGGAAGTGAAGAATTTGAAGGAGAGTGTGGAATATATAGAAAGATGTGAGAAATTTGTGGTACATAGTTGCCTAGATAGAAAATATTGGGAAATGCAAGTTGAGGTGGAAACATGACACTTTTCTCCAGAATTAAAGGTTAAATCAAATAAATTCTCATAAATATGGTGGCCATTGCTTCAAAGTTTTCCAGTACAAAGATCACGAATCAAGCAAATTGAATATTTAAAAATTTAATGGTGGTCATTTCAATTCATTTTATCAAGCCATATTAATCATGAAGATGTCCATGCATGCTTTGCAAAAAGGAAAATTAAGCCGGTGAGATGGCACATGTCAATATGTGGAAAATTTGAAGGAAGTAATACGTTTGTGTCAAGGTGTGCAAATTAAATACATAGTATACTGGTTAGACTTAACTGTGATCATGACAAATCTGACGCATTAATGTCAGTACAGTGCTGCCAAAATTGAAATTGTTGGCCAAGTTTATTTTAGCGGTTGCTATAAAATTAAAATAGAAGGGTGGTAACTAGCATTTCTAAATTTTTAATTAACTTGGTGATTTGATAACTTGTTGCTAAATTTTAACTTATGTTTATTTTTTGGGAAGATAGCAAATTGTAGTTAGTTGGAATTTGGCATAAGGGTGGTAAAATTTAGCTTGAAAGTTGCACATACAGGGAATAATTAACCAAGTTTTTGGGAATTGGTGAAACGATGAAGGGATTTGTATTGAATGAAAAATCAAAAAGTAACCTTTTCTATCGCTGTAATACCCAACCTAATAGCGGGCTTCATTACTTGAAACTTGAGGCAAATGAGCTTACAAAGAAATATCAAATATCCAAATATATCTACTGGGGCTATAGATGCTTAGTTGGTAGTAGAGCTATGTTTGGGGGAATTACAGAGGTAACCTTGTCGGGGCTATGGACGCTTGACTGGAAGCAAGGCTCTATCCAAGATTGGCTTTGGAGGACTACTAAATTATGTAGTTCAATATCAATTAACTAGTCTTTTCACCAAGTTTTGGAGACTAGAATTAATCAAAGCACACACTGATACTTTGTGGAGAAATTTTATAATCTTTATGCCAAAATTTAGGTGAAGGTAAGGAGCTATTATTATAGAATATGCATAAGTTACAATTTATAGCGAGCGATCTAGTCACAGGTTTCTTTTAAATTTGGTTTTGTTGGTTGCAAGTTATGTGGTCTAACAACATGCCCCACGGCTGTAAGGCTTGGAGACCCACATGAAAAAATTAACGCTTATGGTAGGTGCTGGTTGGTAAAAAGGACCACTGGAAGTTAGTGTGCAAAGGAAGTCTTTAAGTAATTCATGATTTGAATGTACCGAGTATTGGGTACTGGAAGGCCAAAATGGTTGGAATGTTAATGCAAGGTTTAGTAAGTGTTTCTGTTCGGAAGTGAAAGTCTGAGAAATGTGAAGGTTGCGGTAATAATTGGGGGTCTGGGAAATTTTGTTTTGGTAAAAGGCTGAAGTATGTCGAGTACTAGGTATCAGGTAACAATGTTGAGTTGTAAGGTTAATTGTAAGTGTTTGCTTGGGAAGTTAAAATGTCCGGTAACCTACCTAAAAGGAATAATTATGCGGGAAATGAATTAACAATGTGTTATTTATGATTTGTTTAAAATGATGATTTATTGTTGATGGTTTTATTTTTATGAGAGTTTTTAAAATGTTTTAAAAGGGGAGTGATATGTGGAATTTGTATTTATAGGAGAAATAAATTATGATGCAATATTCGGGTATGGACGGTCAATAAAATTTGGATCACGAGTAGCGATATAACTAGGTTGGGCACCACACTCTGGGAGTCCATGCGAAAGAGGAGCTTGAGATGAAGAAATACTGGGAATATTGGTATTAAACATGTGACAAAGGAGAGTACCTAGATTCAGGGTAATTTACTTTCGGGTATTGAGCCCGAACCTGAATGGAAGAGCATAAAGCCGGTAGATTAAAATTTCATCTTTTTCTATGCCCACCTTATCACTTTGAATATCCTAGGAGTTCCTACATTTTGTTTGAAAAATCTACTCGGATCCAAGTTAAGGTCCTGATTATATTTTAAAGATGGAGGTCCCAAAATATTTTAAAGTGCTGAAGAAGGTTGACATCCATTGACTTATTCAACAATTCTCCTGCCAATTGTCATATTTCACGTGCCTTGTTGTGATTCATCCCTTGTATTTCCTCTCATATGTTATTTGAATTTCCCGAGTGCCTTGTTTTTATAAAAGGCCAGGAGATGTTTCATTTTAGGTTAAGTTCAAAATTGTGGATGTCCGAGAACCAAAACTTTTTCAAGTTTTGTTCTTTTTCCTGTTTTTTGTTTCATTCCAGATTAAAAAATAGTATATTTCATTAAAATTTAATCAATATTAGAGCTAATTTGAAATCTATTTCCTAATATGAATTTTAATGTAGCTGATTGTTTGTTCCTATCAGAAAAGACTGTGTGCTCTGTTGTTTAAGGGTGCATACTGACACTATCTAGTGGCAAATAATCCCCCTTTTCTTTAAAATATCGCATCATTCTGTGCCTAGATGTGAAGTAATCTAGTGATGTATGGAATGGTTTTCTCTCGTTTGGTTATTTCTTGAGGCATGCATGGATAATACCCAGGAGAAATTTTACTTTTCAATAAATTTTTATGTTTTATTTTAGAATAGATGTTTAAATTTTAGAAAATGTTTTAAAAAAAGGATGAATGCATGGAGTTTTATTGTAAATCTTGTGATTCCATGATATTGTTGAATTCTTAAAGCTAAATCTACTTGGATAAGTGAAAGTTATTTGAAGTTCATGAAATATTATTGCAAATTTGTTGATTTCATGAGGGTTTTAAATGACCAGATCAAGATTATTTGCTTATCTTGATGATTCCTTTCAAAACCAGAAAGATAGTTTACCCCTCATGTTTAAGAACATTATCACAATTAACCATGAGCGAGCCTAGTGCAATCAAGACCTGGCATAAACGAGCCTTTGGATTAAGTTGAGTTAGCCTAAGATTTAGGTTGTCCTGGTGCAATATTTTAAGAAAGATAGGTTCCTACGATGTGTCTTTGAGGATTTATCTGTACTATTAGTGTGCGACTAACATTGTCATCAACAGGTTGCACAATTGGATTCCATTGGAGACAAGATTGATGAACAAGACTGTTTCATGCTCCTTTTGTGTTCATTTTTCAGACTCTTGGGATCACCTGGTTATGGCTATTGGAAGCACTACTTCCACCTTCAAGATGGCTGAGGTTATTGCCTCATTATTATCTAAAGAGATGCAAAGGAAGTCTTCTAATATGGCCAAGGAGGCCCTTGCAATTCATGGTAGACCAAAGGAGAGGGCCAAAAATAAATTCAAGAAGCCTAAGTCAAAGTCTCTAGGGGGATCTAAATCTCCTAGTAAGAAGACTAAGGAATAATGTTGGAACTGTGGCGAAACTGGTCACTTTCATAAATATTGCAAGGAGGAGAAGAAGAAAAATAAGTCTTTCTCTAATTCTGAATCCGAGAAATCATCTCAAGATGATGAAGAAGCATTTATTGCAACCTTGGCAGCCCATGCATCAGATGATGTGTGGTTGATAGATTCAGGTGCATCCTTTCACATGACTTCTCATAGAGATTGGTTCTCAAAGTATGAGGAGTAGAATGGTGGAGAGATGTACCTGGGTGATGACTCTCACCTCAAGATTGTTGGCCATGGGAGAGTCAAAATTAGATTTGCTGATGGACAAGTAAAGGGGATCAATGACATACTGTATATCACTGGTTTGGTATGGAACCTATTATTTGTAATTAAATTGAATGATGTGGGTGTGCAAGTAGTTTTATTGAATGGAGGATGCAAGATGACGAGAGGAGCTATGGTTCTTGCTAAGGGTGTTTGAATTGGAACTCTATTTCAACTAGATGCATGCACTGTGTAGTGTTATAGTTCTTCTATTACAAAGAAGAGATCTTTATAGTCACTATCCTCACCATTGGAACCAATAGCAAAGAATATTTATGCATCTACTTCTAATGGATGTGCTTTATGGGCACCTCAGAGTGCTCATTCTATGGAGATGAAAATTCTAGCAGAGAAAACTATGTTATGACACAAAAGGATTGGTCACATTGGTGAGAAGGGTCTTAGAACCTTGAAAAATAAAAATCTTGTTGAGGGATGAATGATTGTAATCTTGAGTTCAATTTTTGTGAACATTGCATTTATGGAAAGAAAAACCGTGTTCAGTTTTACTCTAGTTCTCACAAATCTTCTGAGAAGTTGGAATTGATTCATTCTAATGTATTTGGTCTTATTAATGTTCCTTTGATTGTAAAATCTATTTATTTTGTTTCATTCATTGATGATTATAGTAGAAGGATATGGGTTTATTTCATTGGAAGCAAATATGAAGTCTTTAATAGATTCAAAGAGTTTAAAGCTCTTGTAGAGAATCAAAAGGATAGAAAGATAAAATGTCTGAGGACTAACAATGGTGGTGAGTTTTATTTTGCAGATTTTGATAGGTTCTATAAAGAACATGGGATTGAAAGACATAAGACAACTCCCTACACCCCTCAATAGAATGGACTTAAAAAAATAATGAATAGGGCATTGATGGAGAGGGCTAGGAGTATGCTTAGTGGGGCTAGGAGTATGCTTAGTGTAGCTAGCCTTGAACAATTTTTTTGGGATGAAGCTATTACCACTGCCTGCTACCTGATTAATAGGTCTCCTACTTCAATGCTTGTGGATAAGAAACCAATGGAGGTATGGTTTAGTAAAAATCCTTCATTGAGATATACTCGAGTATTTGGTTGTGAGCCATATGCTCATGTGCCTAAGGAGAAGGTCTAATTTAGAGAACAAGGTTATAAGATGTATCTTCATCGGTTATGACATTGGTGTGAAAGGATACAAGATTTGGGATCCTACGGCCAAAAATGTTTTGTATAGAATAAATGGGATTTTCAGGGAACTAGTTACTCCTATAGTTGTGTCACATCCAGAGAAAGAAGAAAAGGAGGATGCGGTTCATATTTCTCCTACCACCAAGAAAGAATAACTTGATAGACTTGACGATGAGGAGAGATCAAGTAGCTTTGAAAGTTTAGATGAAAATGAAGAACCTCAAGCTTAGCCTTTGAGAAGGTCTACATGGATAAGGTGACAACTTGATAGGTTTGGATATTCATTGCATGATTCAAGTTTTATTTTTCTTTGATATCTAATATTGATGAGCCTAGGACCGTAAGGGAGGCTATGGGTATGCATGATTCAGATTCCTAGAAAAAGGCCATGGATGAAGAAATGTCTGCATTAAAAAGAAATAACACTTGGGATCTTGTGCCCTTGCCTGATGGACATAACACCATTGGTTGCAAATGGGTGTTCAATAAATTTTTTGGTTCATATGGAAGTGTTGAGAGGTATAAGAAAAGGTTGGTTGCAGAGAGTTATTCCCAAGTTGAGGGAATTGATTACGGTGATATTTTTTCTCCTGTTGCAAAGCTAACATCCATTAGATTTTTGTTATCACTTGTTGTTGCATATGATTTAGAGATTGAATAGATGGATGTGAAGAAAAATTTCCTTCATGGTGATTTGAAGGAATAGATCTATATGTCATAGCTAGAGCATTGCATTGATATAGGTACACAAAAATTGGTTTGCAAATTGAAGAAGTCTTTGTATGGTTTGAAACAATCACTTAGGATGTGGTACCGAAATTTTGATTCCTTTGTGTTGAGTTTGGGATTTTTGAGATTAAAATCAAATCATTGTGTCTATTTCAAAACAATTCATGATCACAAGTTTCATATTGTCCAAAATATGCTAGTGAGGTGGAGGATATGATGAGAGTACCTTATGCTAGTGCTGTTGGCAGTTTGATGTATTCCATGGTTTGTACAAGACCAAATGTTTCCCAAGCAGTGCGAGTCCTTAGTCGATTCATGGATAATCTTAGGGATGTGGTAAAGAGAGTATTCAGGTATTTGTGGGGTACTTTGGAGTATTCCTTATGTTATCATAGACATCCTACATGATCTTTGCATTCGATTTGTATTCGCGGATTCAAATTGGGTAGGTGACATTGATAGTAGAAGATCCACTAGTGCCTATGTGTTTACTATGTTTGGTGGTGCTATAAGCTGGATGAGTAAGCGACAAGTTGTAGTCACTTTGTCCACTACAAAAACATAGTACATGGAAACTAATCATGCTTGTAAGGAAGCCATCTGGCTTTGAAGATTGTGTTCAGATGTTGGGCTTGATGCATGGATGATTACTATTTACAGTGATAGTTTGAGTGCTATCTATTTAGCGAAGAATCCCACCTTCCATTGTAGAACAAAAAATATTGATGTTCAATTCCATTTTGTATGTGACATGGTGGAAGATGGTAAGGTGCAAATTGAAAAAGTTGATACTTTGATGAATTTTACATATTCCTTGACAAAACCAATGAGCATGAAGAAGTTCAGGTGGTGTTCAGGGTCTATGGGCCTTTCGGTCCCTAGCAGTTGATTACCTAATTATATTGGCTCTTGAAAGGTTTTTGACAAGTGGGAGAATGTTGGGAATTAAGGTGTCTAAACCTTTGCAATTTCCTAGCATTAAAATATTAATTTATTAATGCTTACGTTGTATTTTCTTGCTCATATTAGTTTGTCATTTAATGTGACTTGGAATGGCAAGTTGTCAGCATATTGGGAGGTGACATAGGATGCGACATGGATGTTGTGGTCTCCACATGGAAATGTAGGCATCCCACTTTGGGAAGATATTCCTTGACATGTGTCGATATCTTTAAGGGATTCTATGATAAAGGATGACATATTCTTATGATGATCTTATGACATGTAAGAGCTAGATTCTATGACAGATTGGACAAGTGTTGGAAGGCATCTTTGCATGGGGAAGGTAGGTGCCCAAGTTTGACCTATGACAGGCTATAAGAGAATTTGAGAGGCATCTTCTATATTTAGTCAGTTATGACAAATTCTCTTATGGTTGTAAGAGTCGTCATATATGACATATTCTATGACATTGTAAGGAATTTTTCATACCTATTAGGGGAAAATTTGGGGTGTCCACATATGAAGGCATGTAAGGGGGTTTAGGAATCATGTGACAAGTGTCACAGGAGTCAAATATGTGTTTGAAAAATGTGCCACATGTATTTGGACTCCCATCTCTTATAGCTTGTTCTAGAAGCTACCTTCATGCTTGTATTCTCTATAAATTGGGTGTCTTGGAGTGGGTTTAGTATGTTGTTTTTGCATGTATTGTTATGCTATCGGAATTACTCTAGAATTCAACACTCATGTATACTCCTGAAGAACTTGTATTTCAAGTGTGTTGTAATCACCTTCAAGATTTGATAATACATTGTGCAGGTTTTTGAAGTGTGGGGTTTTTCACTTGAAAGGGTTTTCCCCATGATATATCTTGTGTTGTGAGATTATTTTACTTGTATGTGTTGTTTTTGTAATAATTTTCCTATTGTGCATCTCATATTGTAACTGTAAAATAATTAAAATTGTACATCTCTCCTCTCAGATCAACATTAGGAAGTGTTTCCGCATACTTTTCTTCCTTTCATCTACCGTCTAACACCATTCACAATTGGGATGAGTTAGGGGAGAAGTTGTGTAAACATTTTGAGGACAAGAGTGACCATCTATCCCTAGTCAAACAACTAAAAACAATTAAAAGAGAACCTCATGAATTCATGAGTGATTTCAATTATAGATTCCAAAAGACTTGGGATAGAATTCTTATTTTGGTCAAGCCTTCTCCCGAGTATGCTTTCCTATATTTCTTAAGATCTCTTAGCAATGATATAGCCGTAATGATTTAGTCAATGGGAGGTTATAATTTTCTTGATGCATATGATATCTCCATAAGTGTAGAAAATTGTTTAATATAGCTCGGGAAGATAGCTCCTAGGCCACCAATGCTTTTATTTCTAGAGCTTCCTTCACAACCAACATTGGCTCCTATCCCGACGGATCCTACTCTAGTGGCTTCTAAAAGCCAACCTTCTACTTCTATTGCATGTCTAGAAGATTGGGGCACCTTGCTCCAAAGTATGAATAATGATTTTTTTTTTCTTGAAGAGGTAGCAAGCTCAAAACAATAGGCCTTATCAGCCTCAAAATCAGGGTTATCAACAAAATAGGTCGTCTTATCAAGGAAAAAATAAGTGGAATCATACTAAGCCTATGAATAGCATACACACAACTGCTACCAACACTTTTGAAGCATTGGTACCAATGAAAAATAATCTAGCACAAGAGAAGGAGTGGTGTTACCCTTGTGAGCAAGCTCATAACCAAAATGCTTGCCAAAATGGAGAGTTTGTACAAACCCTAGTAGCTCAAAATGAAACCTCTACTTCAAAGTAGAAAATTGGAATAAACCAAACATCTACTAATAATCATAATCATGCACATGAGGACTCCTCATTTGTCATTTGAGGTCAAGACAATTTCTATGGTGTAAATCAAACAGATGCCAATACAATAGCCCAAAATAAAATATCAAAGAAAAGAGTAATGGAGGGTGGTACATCTTCCATGGTTGGGAAAACATTAGTCTCTCAAAAACCTCAACAAAGTGAAGATCATAGACCAACAGGTAGGAAATTAGATGTTCCACAATCAAATCAGCCTACTAGCAGACCTAAACAAACAACAGAGCAACCTAAGATCACCCAAGCAACAAGAAAATACTTTATTGTTTTAATGGTTCCTTCTAAAGCTAGTCAAATTCCTTTCAACATAGTGGAGAAAATGAAGAAAACCAATCTAAATGTTACTATGTGGGAGGCTCTATCCATTCCATCAAAAAGGGATTTATTGTAGTAATATTTGAAAGAGCATAAATAGTCAAGTGATATACAAGGAAAAGAGCACACTACTCCATCAAGAAGCCCGATGCAACCCAAAGAAGAAGGGAATTCTAGAAAAATTATTAAGCCACCTCCCTTCTATCTTTCTCTAATTAATAGAAATCATATAGTGCAAATTTGTATGAGATTCTGGGGCAAGTAGTTCCGTTATGCCTAAGGGAATTGTTGACATGCTTGGTATCAAGTATGAATCGGTGGCTAGAAAAGTCTTACAATTGGATGGCACCATTTACAATATAGTGGGAGTAATTAAAAATTAAAAAGTTTCCTTGCATGCATTCCCTGGCTATGATGTGTTTCAAGATATTTCAATTATAGACCTCCCTGCTCATTTTTCAATTTTCTTATCTAGAGATTTCACTGCTAAGACAGGTGGGCACTTATCTGCTGATTGGTATCATATGCTATTTAGAAATAGATATGGTACTAAGGCTACCATTAGATCTGAGCCCATAGAAAAGGATCATCTAGAGCCTTACAGTCCTAGTCCAATAAACATGAATTGTACATTGCATGATCAAAAGGAAGAGTGTTCTATTCATGAACCTGCAAATCCTACACAAGAGGTACTTGATTATTTATTGGATGAATGGGGAAATTCTTTACGATTTGACTCATTAACTGTTCATGAAGTGGAGAAGATTGGTTTGGTGACCTACTGCATTCTTGAAGAGAATTATACTATCCCCAATCTCATAAAAACTCAAGAAGACTTAGGGGGACTGTGGCAGATGTTTTTTGATGGTTCTAGAAACAAAAATGGTGCTGGTGCTAGTGTAATGTTAATATCTCCAAGCAAGGAGAGATATTATTTCTCTTTCAAGCTTCAATTTAGTTACACTAACAATGTGGCTAAATATGAAGCACTCATCCAAGGTGTTGGTTCCCAAATCAACAGATGCAATGAGTCCCAAAGAGTAGCCACTCTCTCATATTTAGACTCAGAGATTTGATT
Source organism: Sequoiadendron giganteum (assembly GCA_007115665.2). Lineage (NCBI taxonomy): Eukaryota > Viridiplantae > Streptophyta > Pinopsida > Cupressales > Cupressaceae > Sequoiadendron > Sequoiadendron giganteum. The sequence goes on from CM021101.1 coordinate 280,669,606, forward strand.
TGGCCAACGAACAAGATTCAGTCAAAGAGACTGAAATCTTTTGCACTTCTGGCTCTGTTAAACTAGGGAGGGTAATCCCAATGGTATATTTATAGATACTTGTGTGTTAAAGTGCCAAATACACTATAAACATATGATTCTCTTCTAATTATTTAAGAGAAACAACACCCTAAAGGTTTGGCTGACCTTCATGGCAATGTCTAACTCAAACATGAGAGATGTAATAAAATGAGCTCAACACACAAACAAACTGAGATTGATAGGTAAATTGATTTAAATTTATGATTTTCTGTTGAATTAATCAACTAAATGTAACATGAATAGAATGCTTAGATCAGTGACTCATCCTTGGAACAGAGTCAACTTCAACACTTATACAACCTGATAAAATTTTAACACACAACATCATCTAAGCTTTGACATTATTGCATTATAGTACATCAACATTTTAATCTCAACTACAACTTCTTATCAAAATCCTAGCACTTAATTCATATGAATCTACAACTTCATTCAAGAATTTATATTAATTCCTCGAACTAATGAGCAAGAACAAAACCACACACACTGGAAACCACCAGAGATGAACAAAACAATCATTGATTATACTTATTCATAACTCATGAAACAATCACATAGGAGAGAAAATGGTTCTGAATGTTCACTATTCTGTATTAACTTGCTAGTATTGCTATCAGAAATACAAATACATTGACAGACTCCAACCTAAAACAAAACCTTGAAATTTTCTATATTCCTATTACAGTATTCTCCGTGACTAATTACAAAACAACTAAATCCTTACAATGAATCATAAATTTTGCACTCAAGGAGAAATAAAACCCTAAACGCACATCAAAAGAAGACACTTGGCACATTCAGGTTCGTTGATGGATAACTACCCACCGCCTGAAGAGAAGCCCTAGTTTGCAATCTGATTCACGCTTCTTGCATCTACTGCTCTTCAATAGAAAAATATTCCCCAGCTTGAATAATCATCATTCCCTTTATTCCACCTGTAGTTGAAAAATATCCTTACCTCTAAAAAAACTTTAAGTGAAGAGCCTTCATTCTTTAATCCCAGCAGTAAAAATCTCCTTTACCTGTTCATTCACCCCCTGCTTTTATCTGTAGCTCAAAACTCTTTATTTTATTTGCCAGCAAATAAAAACCTTTGTCTTATATAGTGAATACTTTATTCACTTTGTAAAATATTCTTCTGTGCCCTTTTACTTTGCACGTCACACTTTGAAATCTTGGCATTTTCCCCACAACAAATAACTTTTAATCTTTACGTGAAAGCCCTTTTAAAAAATCACATATTGGGGCAATATTTTATCTTATCTGTGATTTTTCTTCTCTCATTACATTAAAATTTTACATTTAAAATGAAGAGCTTTTAGAACTAGTAAACTAGCATACATATATTAATTAATAATATATATAAAAAACACTGAAAGCTATCATTATCGAGGTACCTATTGACTTGAGGAAAAATGCTTACATCTTCATTAACATTAATTTCAAAAGTAATATATATGATTTCATTATTTCTTTTCAAAATAAAGCTAATTCTTAAAAATAAATATTAAATGTTTAAAAAATATGAAATTCAATTTTTTATAATAAATATTTTTTCTTTACTTAACATTGTTCTTCTTAAATTTTAAATATAAAATATTTTTTAAGACTTTTTTGATCTTATACACTCTTTTCAAAAATATAAAATGTATTAACTCTATTTTTGTTTTTAGTTTTCAATGTATTATATTATTTTACTTAGATTTAAAAATATTTTATTAAAGAGTAGGAAAAACATTTCATATTACATAACAATTTTATTTTATTTTTTACTATTTTTACTATTCTATGTTTTATTTTGTTTTGTTTTTTATAAAAGTAAAATAAATATTATATATTTATGTATAATTTATTATTTTATTGATGCAATCATAAAACCTACTTCTAGTCCTTTTATAAACTACATAGAAAAAGTTCTTCAAATATTTTTTTTTTATCAAGGTGAATAAATTAGTCTTTATCCCATTCTTATTTAAGCATAAAGTTAGCCTTCACCAAAACGTCAAATTAAATTTGCTAATTTTTTATTGACATAGACTCACATACTCACCCTTTAACGCTTTCAACATAATTACATACTCGGACAAATACTTTAAAAGTTAAAAAAATCTTTAAAATATATATTGGGCCCACCAGGTCTTTCTTGTATAGGCCCTTTCACCAATTGCACTTTATAAAATAATATTTTAGCATGGCGGGCTAGCGGGCAAATATTTCCTATTTCACAGCTCCTTGCCTCCTTCCAAATATTTCCTATTTCACAGCTCCTTGCCTCCTTCCATTCTTCTTCTCGTGTCATCATAAACTTGCATGGATTGGCTGGCATACAAGATTTAAACCTTTAAAATGAAACTCTACCTCTTTTCCCCGCTTCCTGTGCTTCTCTTACTGACGTCACCCTACTCCTCACGGGCTCATAGGCTTTGCTTGATTTCTGTTCTGCAAGTTCCTTTGTCATTTGAACGCTCGAGAATTTCCTCAAATAATTTTGACACATTTTCACTGTAAGCAAATTGGGGTCGTTTTTCTCAATGAGAGGGCGTTTTTGGCAATGCTGGCACTAGGAAACCATCACAAACATGATTAAAAACACCTTCCAGGCACTAGGAATGGTTAGTGGATGAATTCAAACCATAAATCATCAATTTTGAGCTCAAATAGACCCCCAAAAATTTGCTAGAAAGCCAAAAACGTGATTCACAGCCTCTAGCCAAAACTCTCTACTCAAATCCGACGAAAACCCATCAGACACCTCAATGGAGATCATAACATGCCAACCAACATTGTAATAGAAATTGCAGATCAAAATCTGCCCTCCCAACATTCTCCCCGCTTCCCCATGAGCTTTCTCTGTCGACAACATTTGTTGCCACAGACTGGTGGGCAACAATAAAAAAGAAACATAAAATATTTTTCTGCCTTCCAACATTTGAATGAAGCCATTAAAAAATTAATTTAATCTATCCCCATGCTTGCTAGAGACTCTCCCAGCCTCTCCCCACTTGTCGGTGAGTTTATGCTAACATCACCAAAAAGTTTCCAAGGCTAGTGGGGAAGCATTGCTAGGAAAAAACAAGTTTATAATTTTTTTTATAAAACCTACACAATATTTTAGTTTCCCTAATTCCTCTTTCTTTCATGTGCAATTTTAGCTTGATAATATTTAAAATATGTAAAATATTTTAAACATTTTCCTTTTAAACTTTAGGAAATAATGTGATTCTTAATTTTGCCTGCGGATCAAATAGATCACTGCGGGTAAACCAGGACACTTGGAGCTGCAAAAATTGCGTATGGACTCTATAATTTATTTAGAGAAAACCCATTTCTTCAAAACTTGCATCAGCGAGAGATTTCAGGTATCTCCTTTGTAAACTAGTTTGTCGAATGCCATTGACATAACTAAAATGCATTAAAATAATGCATCATATGATCTTTTTTTTGACGAAAATGGAGTTGGAGTTTTTTTTGACCAAAATGAGAAATGGGTTTCCCTTAGAATTGCAAAGTTTGAAACTTTTTTGGAACACCCATTTTGACTCGGTCACAGTCATAAAATAATTTAATAATCCATCAAAACTTATCCCGAGACCCTAAAACTGAGTAGACATGTAGACATTTGACCCAATAATGGAGTGCAATAATCGTCTTGGAAAAGTAAGTCACGAGGTGAAAGATATTCAACATCAAAGTGGCATACTTAGACTTTTCTGCAACTGTTGTTTAAAACCAATTAAAGTTCACCAAGATGCCATTTTGAAAAAATATCAAATCATCTACTAGGGAACTGCTACTAGACAAACTAGGTCATTTGGGTCCACCAAGTATGTGTGCAAGAGAGAATTCTTTGAATCAATATTTATCACAAGATATTAGGGGTTAAACTTGACCACATTTTTTTTTGGAATTACAGGTGTGAAAACAGAGCAAACTGCATTTTCTTTTGGCTTAGTAAAAATAACAAATCTGATCATGAGGCTTTGGAATTAGACTAGGGAGTACATGAATGTGGAGAGAATGAAGAGCAATAATCTGTCTGACATGACGATCATTCAGTTGCAAAATATCAATTTGAACATGAGGCCAACTTGTAGGACTGACAATATGTAGACAACAAAAAGTTTTAGAACCTTCCAGCTTCGCTTTTCAAAACTCTATCAAAAATGATTATGGGAAGTTGAAAACTGACATGCATTTTCACATATGTCAACTAAATATGTCCATGAAAGGATTTTACATGAAAGTCATCAGGCTCCAAATTGTGACCCTTCAAAATAGGTCACTTGGGCAGATTTTGCAGGTGCACTTCTGAGTGTGCAAAGACAAATTTTTTAACATGGACACTTCAAATTTGAAAATTTGAAGGTGCCAACAGTGGTTCTGACTAGGGATGTATGCCCCTTGTGGGCATATCAAGAATTCAGACCCTCTGGAGAAGCAGATCGAGTGCTTACTTAATTGGGTGATAGAGTCAAAAGATCATCTCTGCCCCCTACTACTCTGGTTTGACAAGTCAAACTATATTTGATGGCCCAAGGCCACCAAAAACTGTAGGCCTCTTCTTACCTCTGTCATAGACAAAGTTCTCATCACACTTCACTAAAACCAATCTAAAAATACTACTACAATCTGCCTAATTAAACATTCTGGCATCTCCCAACAACCCATTATATACAACATTATCAACAAATTTATAAATACCAAGCATTTGAAAATCAGGCATACCCTTAAAATGTTGATTTTCATGTGGCAACAACTTATAATATTTATCATTTAAAACATTGTCAGGCTGAAAACAACCTTCTTCAATGTTTTGCACATTGCCACACGTTATTAAAACTTCATCTAGCTGAAAATAGCAACACTCATATTCTGCCACATGGCTGGTACCATCAGATTCAATTTGTTTGTTAGTTTGCATGTCAATGGTGAAATAGTCATGAGAACTAATCAAAGGATTAGGCCCATCATGCAAACTATCTTCGAGTGTATGTAGAGAGATACACTCATACATTGACACACACCGTTTCTGTGCCCCAACATGCTGGTATAGAGAATCATCAAAAATCTCTAACCTATCCTCAACCTTGCTCACTTTGATATCCTCTGAAAATAACATATCAACATCTTTAGCATCCAAAGCTTGTTCAAAAGCGAGCAATTCTAGTTCACAAAGATAATCTGATTTCTCTTTGAAATTAGCATCCACATCCACATGAAATGACTCATAACTAGGTTCATCTAATTCCTGGGTCAAACACTTGTCCAAATCTGCATTAAAATTCTCAAAACTTGGCTTATTAGATACATAAGCCTCATGGTTATCTATTGTTGCTAACTCATCAAAACAAGTTTCTAAACTTGCATCAGCCTACACACTTTCACATTCATCATACAATGCATCATTAAAATCAAATGGCTGCTTGTCTTTATCCACATCATCATCATACTGACCAACTAGTTCATAACTAGAAGGAAGAGCAGATAAACATGCTTCATATCTTGCATAGTGAAGATCACTATCAAAATCAATATGGGCAATATACAACAACTGTGGTTTATTCCCATGTGTATATTTCTGATATTCAGTGGTCAACATATTTAAAATTTGTTCACTGCTTAATAGACCATTATTCTGTTCCATTCTCTCAACCACTTCCTCTTCCTGACTTCTACTAGAACAACATGCATTACCAAGTTGTAAGTCAGGGTGTACCATGATATTACCATCATCAAAATCTGATAACTCAATGGACTGGGTGTCATAACAACAATCCACATCTTTTTGCATTTCAATATTGGATTGGGTGTCATCATTGAGTTGCTCATCTTCTTGAGGATAGAGACAAACATTTTCACTGTAATGATCATCAATGGTAGATATTGCATCATTCTTAACTTCTTCCTTCTCAAGCATGCATTTGTTTGTATTTGAAACTAAAGACATCTGATCATTTGATTTACATGTTTATCCACAATTGAAGACAACAAACCTTGCACATATTCATTCCTCAAATTTTTCCATATTATCTAAACATGTGTAAGCTATCTGCATACTCAATATTCTAAAATATCTTAACAATGCACTAGTAGATCTCTCCTCAAAAGCTTCAAAATATATATGAATGCAATTTGAAGTACTAGGTCTAAACTTTTCAGGGATTAATGAAAGAGCAACAACAAACCTATGACTGAAAGCAATGCTTGACTCTTCATCTTGTTTCTTAAGTTGCTTTAACCTTGTGAGAAGGTCAAAAGGTTCTTTTGCAAATTATTTTCTATAAGCATCCATTAGTTCATCCCAGCAAGGAAAGGACTTCTCAGGAAATATTAAGTACCACTCCCTAGCTCTAGCTTCAAGAGATTTGACAAAAAATATCATCCACATATCCTGATCTCTAAATGAATGTTTCACCACGAAGCTATAAAAAATTTGGGCATGTGCATCTCCTTCACATACATTGTATCCATCAAATCTAGGCATTTGCTTATAGACTCAGCCTGACATACTTTTAACCTTGTAATCAACCCATGACAAGTCTAGTTGGTCATACAATGGATCAAAAGAATTGACAAAAGGTGCAACAATTTGGCTAGTAGACCTAGTATGATTATCTCTTAACTGAACTTGTATAGCCATCAACTGCCTTTTGTTATATTTAATTTTCTTCTCAAACACAACCTTCCATTCCTAACTAAACCTAAGCTTGTTCACACTTGGGTTCATGTACTTTGTGGTGACAACTGTTTGAGGATTATTAGACTCCTGAAGCTTCTTGACAATATGCATTAAGGTATCTAATGGCATGGATATTTCCCTTTGGTAATCCATAGATGTATGCAAATATGGGTTTAACTTAATTGTGCATAATTATAACCATGACAATATGAAAGATCACTAGGATAATTGCTAATATGACGGTAATTTGGGTTTGAAACATATGATAATGCAAATGGATAGAAATCCCTAGGATATACAAATTCATTCTAACCATCCATACTAGAAAATTTGTGAATACTTAGACAAATTATTTAAATGGAACAACAACTGTATTCAATATGACAGGTTCAACAAATGAAAATATGCAGAGAACCATGTACCTTCACATCTCTAGCTGCTGCAACTTTGAATAGAGCAATTTCAAGTCACAATAACAAACAACAACCCTTCTTGTGCATTAATTGTAGAGGAGAGTTGCCACTTCTTCAACAAGAGAAAAACCTTTGAAGCAAGGACATCTTCATCAATGAAAATAAATTCTTTGAGTTCTTCTAGCAGAGTCACTTCATAGTATTTTGAGTTTGGGGCTGCTACAAATTAATTTGCAGATCTGGAACTTCTTCAACTTCTAAATCAGTCATTCATTCCTTTTGAGTCTTGAGGCAAGGTGATCTTCTATGAGAATTTTCTCAAGTTACTCCCCAGTAAAGTTGCCAATCTGTTGGTTCCCAAATCAGCAGATACAATGAGTCCTAAAGAGTAGCCACTCTCTCATATTCAGACTCAAAGATTTTATTTGGCCAACAAACAAGATTCAGTCAAAGAGACTGAAATCTTCTGCACTTTTGGCTTTGTTAAACCAGGGAGGGTAATCCCAATAGTATATTTATAGATACTTGTGTATTAAAGGACCAAATACACTATAAACATATGATTCTCCTCTAATTGTTTAAGAGACACAAAACCCTAAAGGTTTGGTTGACCTTCATGGTAGTGTCTAGCTCAATCATGAGAGATGTAATAAAATGAGCTCAACACACAAACAAACTGAGATTGATAGGTAAATTGATTTAAATTTGTGACTTACTCCTGAATTAATCAACTAAATGTAACCTGAGTAGCACGCTTAGATCAGTGCCTCATCCTTGGAACAAATTCAATTTCAATACTTATACAACCTGATAACATTTTAACACACATCATCTAAGCTTTGACATTACTACATTATAGTACATCAACATTTTAATTTCAACCACAACTTCTTATCAAAATCCTAGCACTTAATTCACATGAATCTACAACTTCATTCAAACATTTATATTAATTCCTTGAATTAATGAGGAAGAACAAAACCACACACCCACTGGAAATCACTGGAGAAGAAAAAAAAATCATTGATTATACTTATTCATAACTCATAAAACAAACACATAGGAGAGAAAATGGTTCTGAATTTTCACTATTCTGTATTAACTTGCCAGTATTGCTATCAGAATACAAATACATTGACATACTCCAACCTAAAACAAAACCTTGAAATGTTTTGTATTCCTATTACAGTATTCTTTGTGACTAATTACTAAACAACTAACTCCTTACAATGAATCATAAATTTTGCACTTAAGGAGAAAGAAAACCCTAAATGAACATCAGAAGAAGACACTTGACACATTCAGGCTCATTGATGGATAACTACCCACTGCCTGAAGAGAAGCCCTAATCTGCAATCTGATTCATGCTTCTTGCACTTGCTACTCTTCAACAAAAAATATTCTCCAGCTTGAATAATCATCATTCCCTTTATTCCACTTGTAGTTGAAAAATATCCTCCTTTGAAAAAAATTTAAGTGAAGAGCCTTTATTCGTTAATCCCGACAGTAAAAATCTCCTTTACTTGTTCATTCACCCCCTACTTTTATCTACAACTCAAAAATATCTATTTTATATGCCAACAAATAAAAAAATTTGTCTTATATAGTGAATACTTTATTCACTTTGTAAAATATTCTTCTGTGCCCTTTTACTTTGCACATCACACTTTAAAATCTTGGCATTTTCCCCACAACAAATAACTTTTAATCTTTACGTGAAAGCCTTGTTAAAATGGTAAAGATTTTTAAAAAAATCACATATTGGGGTAGTATTTTATGTTATCCGTGCTTTTGCTTCTCTCATTACATTACAAGTTTACATTTAAAATGAAGAGGTTTTAAAATTACATACTCGGGCAAATACTTTAGCATGGTGGGCTAGCAGGCAAATATTTTATATTTCATGGCTTCCCACCTCCCCACAATCTTCTTCTCATGTCATCTTGAACTTGCACGAGCTGGCGGGCATACAAGATTTAAACCTTTAAAATGAAACTCCACCTCTTTTCCCCGCTTCCCCATGCTTCTCTTACTTTATTGACGTCACCCCACTCCTCACGGACTCACATGCATACAAGATTTAAACCTTTAAAATGAAACTCTACCTCATTTCCCTGCTTCCCCATGCTTCTCTTACTTTACTGACGTCACCCTACTCCTCACAGACTCACAGGCTCTGCTTGATTTCTATTTTGCAAGTTCCTCTATCATTTGAGTGCCGGGGAATTTCCTCAAATAGTTTTGACACATTTTCACTGTAAGCAAACTGGGGTCATTTTTCTCAGTGAGAGGGCATTTTTGACAATGTTGGCACTCGAAAACAATCACAAACATGATTAAAAACACCTTCCAGGCACTAGGAATGGTTAGTGGATGAATTCAGACCATAAATCATCAATTTTGAAGCGGGCAACAATAACAAAGCAACATAAAATATTTTTCTGCATTCCAACATTTGAGTGAAGCCATTTATAAAATAATTTAATCCATCCCATGCTTGCTGCAGACTCTCCTAGTTTATGCATGTTGACGGCAGCAAAAAGCTTCTAGACTAGTTTATATTTTTTTTTATGAAACCTAGACAATATTTTATTTTCCCTAATTCCTCTTTCTTTCACATGCAATTTCACTTTGATAATATTTAAAATATGTAAAATATTTTAAACAGTTTCCTTTTAAACTTTAGGAAATAATGTAATTCTTAATTTTGCCTGCAAGTCAAATAGAGAAAATTCCCTACGGGCAAACCAGGGCACCTAGAGCTGCGAAAATTTGCCTATGGACTCTATAATTTATTTAGATAAATCCCATTTCATCAAAACTTGCATCGCCGAGAGATTTTAGGTACCTCCTTTGTAAACTGGCCTGTCAGATGCCATTGCCATGACTAAAATGCATTAAAATAATGCATCATACGATCTTTGTTTCTGACGAAAATGGAGCTGGAGATGTTTTGGACCAAAATGAGAAACAAGTTTCCCTTAGAATTGTAAAGTTTGAAACTTTTTTGGAACACCCATTTTGACCCGATCGCAGTCAAAAAATAATTTAATAATCCATCATAACTTATCCTCAGACCCTAAAATTGAGTAGACATGTAAAAATTTGACCCAAGAATGGAGTGAAACAATCAGCTTGGAAAATCTAGTCACGAGGTGAAAGATATTCAACATCAAAGTGGCCTACTCAAACTTTTCTGCAACTGTTTCTGTTTAAAGCCAATTAAAGTTCACCAAGTTGCCATTTTGAAAAAATATCAAATCATCTCCTGGGGTATTACTACTAGACACACTAGGTCATTTGGGTCCATTGAGTATGTGTGCAAGATGGAATTATTTGAATCAATATTTATCACAAGATATTAGGGGTCAAACTTGAACACCTTAATTTTTTTTTGGAAATATAGGTGTGAAAATAGAGCAAATTGCATTTGCTTTTTGCCTAGTAAAAATAGCAAATCAGATCATAAGGCTTTGAAATTGGACTAGGGAGTACATGAATGTGGAGAGAATGGAGAGCAACATTCTGTTTGAAATGACAATCATCCGGTTGCAAAATATCAATTTGAATAGGAGACCAATTTGCAGGACTGACAATATGCAAACAACAAAAAGTTTCAAAACCTTCCAGCTTCGATTTTCAAAATTCTATCAAAACTCATTATGAGAAGCTGAAAAATGACATGCATTTTCAGATATTGCAAGAAAAAAGGAGCAACATATTAGGTTTGTTGTGAGGCCTACTATTTCAGATAATCAAGATCATTGGCAGGTCTTTGATAGTGACCAACAAATAGTAAATTTTCTGCAAGAGAAGGCAAAATTTTCTAAAAAAATCAATCTAAGTTGCAAAATAAGTATGGTGATCAGATTGTGTAGCTGAGTAGCAACAAGCTACCAAATGGTCTCATCACCCTTGAAGGTATCTTCAACCTCAATGATCAGTTAAATTAGAAAGGGATGAAATTAGCTACAAAGAAGGGTGACTTCAAGCCAATATAAATTTCTAAGGGAAAGTCTCTAAACTTGGGAAAGGTATGCCCTACCATTGAACATGATGTTTTCATAGATCTTTGCAATAGATACAATGATGTAGTTGCTTGGAGTTATGAAGAACTAAAAGGTTTTGATTCGGGCCTTTCCCAAAAAACTATTGAATTAGATCCAGATGCCAAACCTGTAAGGCAAAAACAAAGGCCGATAAATCCTAGGATTGAGCCTTTGATGAGAAAGAAGTTGGTCGAATTGATTGAGGCTAGAATCATTTTTCCCATCAAGCATTCTTCATGGGTGGAAAATCTTGTTCCTGTCAAAAAAAAGAATGGGGAAATAAGACTATGTAGATTTTAGGGATCTAAATAAAGCATCCCTAAAGGATCATTATCCTCTCCCCTCCATTGAGAAAATTTTATAAAGAGTTTGTGGGTCATAAAGGTTTTCCTTCTTGGATGGTTACTCAAGCTATAATCAAATTCTGGTCCAAGAATCTGATCAACATAAGAAAACATTTACTACAAAGTGGGGCACCTATGCTTATTGTAAAATGCCTTTTGGTCTAACCAATGCAGGTGCCACTTTTAAGAGGGCCATGGATATGGAATTTCAAGGTGTGTTTAGATAGTTTTTTTTGGTCTACTTGGATGATATCATAGTCTTTTCAAAACATGCGAGAGACCATTTTAGTCACCTTGAACAGGTATTTCAAAAATGCAGTGAATATGGTATTTCCCTAAATCCAAATAAATGTGTCTTAGCCACTGATTAGGGAAAATTGCTTGGAAACATTATTTCAAAGGATGGCTTGGTCATTGATCTTGCAAGAGTAAAATCTATCTTGGCCATCCTACTTCCCGGTCACAAGAAAGGTTCTCGGACACAATCAACTTTGTGAGGAGGCTCATTCCAAATCTTGCTGCTTTAGTAAAGCCTCTCACCTCTATGCTTAAGAAAAATATGGTCTTTAAATGGACCAAAGAAGGTAAAGATAGATTTGAGGCTATCAAAATACAAAATTTCTCAGGTTCCTACTCTTGTCAATCCTACCTATGACAGGGGTTTCATTCTTTATACCTTTGGAGGTGAAACACGTATATCAGTTGTTCTAACCTAGCTAAATAAAGAAAATATGGAGCAACCCATTGATTTTTTTAGTGAAGGGATTAAAGATTATGAGGTCAAGTACAACTACATTGAAAAGCACACTCTTTCTATTGTTAGAGCATTGAAAAAGTTTAGACACATGTTTTCTAACAACAAGATATAGCGAACAATACCCCATTTCAACATTAAAGAGTTCCTGTTGAGTAGAGATATCAATGCAAAAAGGGTTGGATGGATCACTAAGGTGATGGAGCATGATGCTTACATCAAAATCACCAAATTTAGTGAGGGGAAAAGGGTTGTGAGAAAATTGTATCAACATTTGAGACTCCTACAGAGGGTGCCCTTGTGCTATAGGAACAAGCACCAAATATAAACACACAAGGTAGTTGGGTGTGTGATATGAATACCTTTTTGTGGGAAGGTAGGTATCCTCTAGGTCTAGATAGGACCAAAAGAAGACACTTTAGATAAAAGTTCATTCCCTATGTCATAGTGGATGACATACTCTTCAAAAATGATTTTAATGGAGTCCTATTAAGATGCATAAAAGTAGATCATATCAGTAGAATGCTAAATGAATTCCATAATGGTTCTTATTATTATTGGCCATCCCTATTCAATGACACTCACAAATGGGTGAAATATTGCAAGAAGTGTGCTTTATTTCTGGAAAGCCAAGGTTGGTTGCCCTCCCTCTTCACCCCATTCAAGCTGATCAACCATTTACACAATGGGGTTTTGATTTTATTGGCATGATAAATCCACCATGAAGTGATGGTCATAAATGGATTTTAATTGCTACAAATTACTTTACAAGGTGGATAGAGGCAATCACCTTGAAGGATGCCAGTGATCCTTCAGTTTTAGAATTCCTTGATGGAATTTTTACAAGATTTGGCACTCCTTCCACCATCATTTTAGATAATGCCAAGGATTTTACTAGTGCTCAGATCCTTGATTGGGAAATTAGGCATGGAATTTACTGGAAGACCTCATCTAATTATTATCCTGAGGGTAATGGATTGGTTGAGTCTTCAAATAAAAATATCATCAAGATTATCAAGAGGACCATTTAGGACAACAAAAGGGTCTAGCATACCAAGTTAAGGACAACTCTTCAGGCTAATAGAATTACTCCTAAAAGAGCATTTAGTAATTCTCCTTTCATGCTAGTTTATGGAAGGGAATCAAGGCTACCATTATCATTGGAGCTACCTTCACTTGAGTTGGCACATCAGCTAGAGTTAGAATAAAATGATGCTATGATAGTAAGGTTGGTTGAGCTCTTGAAACTAGAGGAGACAAGGAGAAAATCTATGCAATTCATAGAAACACATCAAGAAAATTTCAAAAGAAATTTTGACAAAAAGATAGTTCATAGGATGTTCCAAGAGGGAGATCTAGTGTTGAAATAGGATGCAGACAAAGCCAAAGTTGGAAGAAATTACAAGTTTGATTCCATTTGGAGTGGTCCATATGTCATCACTAGTTGCAAGGAGGCCAATGCATTCTATCTTTCTAGGTTGATGGTGAGGTTCTTCCAATCTCAGTCAATGGGATTCATCTCAAACCTTATTTCTAATGAGTTTGGAGTTTCAAGTACATATTGTAAATATCTTGTTTTTCATGAAGTGCTCTTTGCACACCCTACATTCTCCTTAAGGGAATTCATGTTCTAGTTTCCAGTCTTTTCTCTAAGTGTAGGTCTACACATGTTTTATATTTCCCTTGGGAGGGATAGTTTTTTAGATTCCTTTCATCACTCTATGCTCAATGAACTAATAAGGCCTTTGAATTCCATGATTAGCAGACAATCATCCCACAGAAGTCGCCAAAAATTTCATTTCATGACACCCTTTAAAGTGTTGGGAAATTTTGTCATCTTAGAAAGAAACATCCAATATCAGTAGTGCCTTCGGTAGCTTTTATTTTATTAGATCACCTCAAATACATGTACTACTATGCCACAAAGTGAAATCATACATAGTTCATTTCCCACATTGAACCTTAGAGAAAAGTTAATGCTAATTAAACCAATTCCAACAACACCATTAATAGATTCAATAAACATAAACGACTACCATGAAATATGAAATATACAACATGACCACACAAGATTTATGTGGGGAAAACCCTTAAGGGTAAAAAAATCCCACACTCCAAAAGCTCAGATCGCCATTGTATTATTCAGCAACAAAAATATGTTACAATACAATTCAGGCTCTAAGCCTTCACAAGAAATTTACACCTTGTTCCATCTAGAGAGAATCCAATAGCATAACCCTATTAGATTTCCCTCTCTCCTCATTTTAGAACATTCAATGTTTTATAACATTCATTCTCAACCAACAAGAAACAGTTTGGTTCAACTTCCAATGAGAAACTACAGTAAACGGTCTAACTGTCTACTATATCGAACCATCGAAGAGACTTCATTCACACTCCCTTCGAATCACCAAGTCACTTCGATGTTTGCAACACCTGCTAAGTCAACTAGCCAACTAATTACTTCTTTCTAGCTTGGCACCAATTGGGTCCAACCAAGACACCCACGAGCAAGAATTAATACATCGCCCTATCGAGGAGACTACATATCATCTCCCTTCGATATCAGGATGTCCCTTTGAAATTCAATTTACCACTCCAAGTGGTCCCCAAATCCATTGGCTTATCGGTTTATTGAAGGGACTTACCCCAGGGTCCCTTCGATATCATGAAGTCCCTCTGATAGGATTCCTTTATATGCTCCATCGCTAAGTTGCTAAAAACCTAAACCTTAGAACCTCTTGCCGAAGGTTACGAAATTATGAAAACCCATGATTTGTTGAAAATAAAGAGAACCTCAAAGATGCTAAGTCAAGAGGTTATGAAACTCTAGAACCCCATGACTTAAGATAGAAAAACTTGGAACCAAGCGACTTAAGTAACAAACCATTTCCTGCAAATGGGATTTTGATTGAAGACTATTAACTTTGTTCTAGTGATATTCAACTATATGTTCGACAATGTAGAGGCTTGAACACCAGTACGTTTGAGGTACCATTTCTCAACATTCTCCCACTTTTTGAAGGACATACTACCTACCAATTAACACATGAATCCTCTATATCACCTACCACAATGCAACAACATCTATGATGTCCACCATCTTAGGCAACAATTTTAGTCATCTTCCAAAGAAAAGGAATAAGCCATGGCATAAATTCACCAGTCTAATCCGAGACACCAGCATCAAAACTAACTAACAATAAGGGATTCAACACACTACCACCACTCTACTGTGCTCACAAGATATAAAAAAGTAATATCAACTTCAAAGCTCCAAAATAGAACACAACCGTGAAGCCATCCTCCAAAAAACAAGATAGAACATTAGCGAGAACAACAACCAAAACACTAACTGCTCCCATCCAACTGATCAACCCACATGATTGAAAATAACACCCACAACAAGTGATAATCCATCCAATCACACATATCTCCAAGGTATCAACATCAAAAAACTCATGCCACTCCATAACCAACCCATCAACAACAAATAAAAGATCCAAATTCCAACCAGTTGAAGAAGACAAAACACATCCAAGAACTCCCTTTGGATGGGTAATGCCAAATCTGAAAGATCAAAGGCATAATGAGTCTACCGATAGCATCATATAGAAGTGTAAACCACATCATGTAGTACCAAGGAATCACCCATAATGATATGCATAATCTGTAAAATGACAACCTGTAAGAACAACTCTCACCACAAGTCTGCACAACTCTCCCATGTTCTTTACACACCCAACAAAGGAAAGAGATAAAGAACAACCTCATACCAATGCAATGTGAAACCAAACATCGAGGAAGACAAATAAGACCAAAGAGAGTAACCACTGCACATCATGTACCTGTAGAAAATCCTCCTACATACACCTCTAAATTCCAATTGTGTCAAGTATAATCCCCTTCACAACCCCAAAAGAGAACAACATAACAACACCCAATCCTTCAAGATCAAACATAACATATATATACATACTTATATGGATGTAAGATTCTCCAAGAAGATCAAACTCTTCCATTTTCCACCTCAGAAAAACAACCCATAAAACCATCTCCTAACAGTTCTCAACAATGCATACCATTTTAAACTCAAATGTATAGGGAGATGACCATGCTAAACATCCTCCAAATGAACCCTTTAGAGCTAACTACACAGCTCAAGATCCATAACTATGAAAGATATATAATATAGAAACATGCTAAACTAATCCTCAAATGAGTATTCATAATCAAACACCATGAGTCAACTCATTTCCATGAGAATTAAAGCACAAACATAAAACATCTAAAAGATATAATGGGAAAATACCTTTCAAATAATAAACTGCCGAGAAGACCAAGAGTGGGGAATGAGAATGATCCTCTAGGGTAACTGAGTCTTCATGAATTCTCCAAGAGTAATATCCTCTTTGGTCTCTATTGAAATCACATCCAACCAAGGTGTAGGCTCCTCAAAATTTCTGCTGAAATCTCACCAGGAGTAACCATCACAACACACTTTTCCCACCTCAAGAGAATTAAAACCTCACCTTATTCTCCATGTATCCATGAGAACCTATAAACGATCATCTCATGCTAAAATCCAAATGCATCACTACACTATCATGAAGTTCTCAAGCATATGACCAATGCACTGAATACACAAAGAATCACCAGACTACTATCAAAGATCCAATCATTTGAACTAGGCACTTATCATGAAATCATGATCTTACCATCCCTCTTAGGAGATCCCATGCTCTAGGTGAACATAACATGGTCTCAAGAGAAAAAAATTATGCCAAAACTCTAATGTGCAATCAAGAGTATAACATGACATAAAAAAACATACTCTAAACCACATTACCTATCAATTACCACCAACACCTTGACCAAATAATCACAAGAGTCCTCCAGGCTTCAAGATGTTACACATCTTCAAATAGTGTCCATGCAAATACAAAATCTCTTCTGCAACAATAGGATCTAAGAGCTCCTTCTAGTAACACCTGCAACACTAAAGAAGATCATTCACCACATTGTGATAAATACATAGTCACTACTAAAGCTCCCACTGAACCGTGATACCAAGCTTTCCAAGCACACGACCAAACATCTACTATACTGAAAATATTCCAAGTCCACTCAATAACATATCCATTTGAAAAATATACTAAGTGTGAATATTTATTCATACACTGCTCTTTTCCTTTGCGGTTTATCTTTCTTTCGAAGCTTTTCCTTTTTATTTTGGTATCGCTCATAGCTTTCCGGAAGCTGCCACGTGGCGTCCTATCAGAGATTTATTTTGGGACATCTCTTCTTCATTTTTTTGGGCTACATTTGTTTGACATGTCACCTTTGCTTGTTTTCTTTCTGGGTTGGGCCCACATTGCAGTTTCCTTTGCTGGGAGTTTTCCGCGTGGCGTTCATTCCTACGTTCATTATCTAGGGTTAGATGTTTGTTGCAGCAATCTCCATTTTAATGCCGTGTGTTCTCTCCTTTTTTTGCGTGGCACATATCTCCTCGAGATGTGCTTGCTGGCATGCTGCTGGAGCATCTGTCTGTTGGTGCCGGCTCAAGAAAATCTTGATCATTGATGGTGTGCTGCTGAAGCATCTTTCTTATTAGGGTCTCCAGGCGGTGGGCTGACTTATTTAAGCAACCTTTTCTTCATTTTTAAGTAGTTATATGGATGAAATTTTTCCCGAGCACTCGAAATTAGCCTCTGTAGTGTTTTATATTGAATTTGAACTCGTAGATTGTGCCATTCTATTTGGCCTTTCTGTTTTCATGTATTTGATAAAACATTAAACTATGCTTGTATTTTTTGAAGCATTTGAGCATCTATTCCGAGCTTTTGTAATTTTTATGCAGCTTAGTGTAATACAGATCATGTTGCTACACTTTTGTGTTAGCTTATGCTGTATGAGTTATATTATGCAAATGGTATGATGTTCTTATGTTTGTAGTGTTGGGAATCATCTATTTGATATACGCTAGTTATTACTCGAGCCTTTGTTTTAGCATTGTGCTTACTTAATCTGGCGCATCGCCTTAGCTTAGGTTTGTATATGTTATGTTTATCTTCTTCCCCTTTTCCTCCCCCCATTAAAAAATGAATATTTGGCTTCGATAAAACCTCGAAGTTCACTTAGCTACTCGCATAAGTCCCCCAATAGCTAAGTTTTCCATAAGGCTATTGCCTGGAAGATTTTGCATCAATAGTTCTTTTTTTGGTACGCCCGATGGGACACAAACTAACACGTTCACAAATCAATAGGAGTGTATGAGCCATACGCCCATCACTGGGTCTCAAACTGCAAGAATTCATGGCCTGCTTGTACCACTGTTGGTTTCAATCAAGGCAAGAAGTCAGTAGGTTAATACTTCACCTCCCTCTTCTCCTCCATCCCTTGCGCCAATGGCTAGAAATTTTGTAGCCTAGGATACTGGTAGTCCTTTGATATCCCCTGTACCTCTTGCAGTGTGGGCTCAAATCCCAACTTCCACTTTAAAGGCTGTCCCTAAGTTCTTCGGGGATGATTCAAAAACTCCAGCGGAGCACTTGCAAGATGTGGTTGATGTATGTTTGGTTCATGGTATTACTAATCAGAATGTAGCTTTGTGGTTGCTTGCCGCCTCTTTGAGAGGGAAGGCGTTGGAATGGTATCATAATCTTCTGGCTAATGCAATTGGAACTTGGGATCAACTCAAAGATCCTTTCTATGAGCGCTTCTCAAATAATGGCACCAGATCTTCATTATATCACCAGCTGGCTCATATAAAGTGGGCTTCCCATGAAGCTTTGGTTGATTCAATGCTCGGTTTCATTCGACTTGGCAGAGAGTTCCTGTCATTAGTCGACCACCTCTAGGTCTGGCGTTAATGTTCTATCTAAAGTCCATAAATGCTAATATTTCTATGATGCTACAAGCTATTGGTGGGAATACCTTTCTCGATGCATACAGCCTTGCCATCACTGCAAAGAACAATCTTATTGCTGTCAAAAAATTGGCACCGCGACCTATCATGCCATTGTTCCTAGAATCGGCCACAATAGAACCAGAGGTAGCTTCAGCCATCATTCCCGTTCCTCCCTAGTCTATGTATGTGTACCTAGGAATGGCGCTGAGCGTGGCTCCAGTGTCTAACCCCCTGGTGGCTGAAGTGAACGACATGAAGGAGTAGATCCAAACCATGAAAAATGATTTAACCAGTATGAAGAGACAACGATATACCTACTAGAAGCCTGCTTACAAAAAATATCAAGGTGGGAAGGCTCCTTTCCAGTCAAACCAGTGGTAGGATAGATCGTGCAGTAATACCCAAGCTCAACAAAACAATTAGGTCATCCCCATGACTATGCCGATGCAGACTTTCCATTCTAGTTCAAGTAAGGAGCTAGTAGGAGGACAAAATAATCTTGCCAATGAGATTAATCCACGATGCTTCCCTTGCAATGATGCACACATGCCCCATAATTTTCTGCGAGGGAATTTACAATAGAAGATAGTAGAGCAATGTAGTCAAGGCATCATGCCTGATACCAAAGGCCATACATAGGCCTCTCAGAAAATGGAGAATGCAGTTCTCATTGCTTAAATGCAAGGAATGTTTATAGAGAAGGAGCTAGAGATAGCTCTGGACCAGAAACTCTTTTCTTGGATGGAAGGAGAGGAGTCAACATTATCAAATGACATTCTGGTGAAGCAAGTTCCACAAGTATAGTCAGATTACAATACTCATTCCAAGCGGAGGCTCACTGGAGAATTCACGTCTTTGCAGACTAAAGGGTCACCTAATTCAACATCCAGTCCGTCGGCAACTGTGTTATCAGTTCTGCAATAGCCTAAGGCAACTGTTCCAAGTCCCAATAATCCACCTCCTCCAAAAGCAAGAGCTCCCACAGCCACCCCAATAGTTTCCAAATAGACGAATGCACCGACTACGAGGCAAAATGAGAAAACTACAATAGCTCATCAGTCGCAAACTCCATTCAACATGGTGGAACAACTAAAGAAATCCTCTGCTAATGTTTCTTTGTGGGATATCTTGGCCATCCCAAAGAAAAATCTACTATTACAAAAGGAATCATTGGGAGAAGAAGACATGAAGATGCTTGAGCAACCCTCATAAGATAAGACAACCAAGCTGGACCTAGATAGAGTTCTAGCAAATCAACCAGAAGAAAAGCAGGTCAAAAAAGAGAGTAAGCCTAAACCCAAGCCTTTCTTTCTAACACTTATCATTGGTAACAAACTACTACATAATTGTATGATTGACTCTGGTGCTAGCACCACTATCATGCCTAAGAAATTAGCTGAAGCTCTGGGAATCGAATACGAGCCTCTTAAGAAGGGAGTCATGCAACTTGACAGGAACAAGGTTGAAAGCATTAGAGTAATCAAAGGATTGCCTATGACATTGTTTGCTTGTCCCAACATTACTATGAATCAAGATACTGTGCTCATCGACGTCCCTCCTCTGTTCGTGATATGTCTATCCCGAGAATTCACTACAAATGTTGGAGGTTACCTAGCATTGGACTGGTCGCACCTGATCCTAATAACCAAACATGGAGCTAAGATGAAGTTATTGTAAGAATCTTTACATTTCGAGCATGTGGCTGATGAAGCCATGATCAATTTTGAAGCAACACATACCTCAATCACCTCAGAAGAGATGCTCAATGTAGAACTTCTTGAGGATAAAGAAGCAAGTAGCTCCCAAATGAAGAAAGAATAAGCTCTCTTAAATGAATTTATAAACACATATCCTTTTGGCAGCTATCATGCAATTGGGCTAGGAACATACATCATACATGAAGAGGATCAGATGATGCCCAGAGTGACCAAAGAGTCTGGAGGTGAAGGTTCCTCAGAGTTATGGACCTTGCACTTTGATAGAGCAAGATGTAGAGCCGATGTAGGAATATGTTTAATATCTCCATCCAAAGGAAAGACCTTAAGGTCTTACCCCTTCCAGTTCGCATGCTCGAACAATGAAGAAGAGTATGAAGGCCTCGTCCATGGCTTGAGTTTAGTGGAATGAATGGGTGCAAAGAAAATATGAGTGTTTGGAGATTCAGAATTGGTGGTCAACCAAATATGAGGGCTATCTACCACCAAGAATATCTGCATTTGATCATACCAGCATAGGGTCTGGGATTTGATTGAAGGCTTTGAGGCATTCAAAATCCAAGCCGTACCTAGAGAGAAGAACTCCAAAGCAAACTGAATGACAATTGTCGAATCTTAGTTTGAGCTAGCTTCTAAGTTAATTAACAACAAACATTCAGTGCGAGTGATCGTGCAGCCTGCGGTCCCAAATAATGATCAAAATTGACAAGTTTTTGATAGTGATGCTCATATCGCATCATTTTTCCAATTATCTGGAGAATTTTCTGACCAATTACAACCAAAGATCGCTGAGGCCTATGAGGATAAAGTAGTCCAACTTAAATCAAACAAGCTCCCTAGGGGTTTGGTTACTCTCGAAAGTCTTTTTGATTCTAATGATGCGAGGAAAGACAAGAGAAAGCTTGTAGCCGATAAAGGTGATTATGCCGATTTGCACATCAGAGAAGATAAAAATCTTAAGGTCGAAAAAGGAGTCTCGAAGAAGAATAAAGAAAGGTTGAAACATTTTTGCAAGAAGTATCTGAGTGTGGTATCATGGTCATATGATGATCTTAAGGGATATGATCCCGAGATTATCCAATATACCATTGAGCTACTAGAAGGAGCAAAACCCGTGCATCAAAAGAAGAGGCCAGTAAATCCAAAGATTGAGTTGTTAATGTCACAAGAATTAAAGAAACTGATCGAATCCTGAATAGTGTTCCTGATCAAACACAACACTTGGGTGTCTAACTTGGTGCTGGTCCAAAAGAAGAACGGTGATATATGAATGTGCATTGACTTACAAGACTTGAATAGAGCATCCCTTAAGGACCACTACCCTCTGCCTTCCATGGAGGTAATTCTGCAAACTATTGCTAGTTCTGAGATGTTTTCAATGCTGGATGGTTTCTCCGGCTATAATCAGATTAGAGTGAAAGAGGAGGACCAACAAAAAATGACATTTACTACCAAATGGGGAACATATACTTATGTTAAAATTCCCTTCAGACTTTCAAATTCTGAAGCCACTTTCCAATGAGCTATGGATATTGCTTTCATGGATTTGATACATAAGATCATTCTTATTTATCTAGATGACCTGACGGTGTTCTCAAAATCTGCTGAAGATCATTTTGATCATCTCGAGCTTGTCTTCTAGAAGTGCCAAGAGTTTGAGATTTCTTTGAACCCAAATAAATGTGTGTTTGGGGTCCCACAAGGGAAGCTATTAGGTTATGTCATCTCGAGGGAAGGTATTGCCATCGATTCGAAAAGGGTTAAAGTAATCAAGGAACTCCCTCTACCCGTCAACAAAAAAGGAGTTCAATCTTTTTTGGGCAAGGTTAACTTCATCAGTTGGTTCATAGTAGACTTCAGAGGGATTGTTCGGCCCATCACCCTGATGTTGAAAAAATACCAAGTTTTCAAATGGACAGCGGAAGCCAGAAAATATTTCAAACAGATTAAAGAGGTCATCTCTTCTACTCCTGTGTTGGTTAATCTTGATTTTTTGAAATAATTCATTATGTATGTCTTTGGTGGTAGTGTGAGTATCACTACTATCCTAATGCAAAAAGATGATGAAGATAAAAGAGAATTACCTATTTCTTTCTGTTTGAACACTCTGAAAGATTATGAGGTAAAGTACAAGTTTGTGGAGAAGCAAGCTTTTGCTATTATAAAGGGGTTGACAAAGTTCCATCACCTCATATTGTGCAACAAGGTGATTGTTTGTGTGCCAAACCCTAGTGTGCGAGAATATATTATGGAAGGTGAAATCATTGAGAAGTGGGCTAACTGGATAACCAAGATTCTTGAGTCTGACATCGAGATCAGGCCAGTCAAGACTGTGAAAGGGAAGGGACTATGTGAATATTTGGCTAAAAATAATGAAGCAATTACTGAGTTTGAAGTCTCAGAACCCATGCTACTGAATGAAGAGAGTTCCAGAGATGATTGGATGGATGCCAGAATTAATTTCATGTAAACAGGAAGGTATCCACCTGACCTCCCCTCATTTAAAAGGCATTTTTATCGACTGTAGAATAATGGTTATGTACTCTTGGAGGGACTTATTTTTAAGAGAAACTTCAATGGTGTCTTGTTAAGATGTGTAACACAAGAGAAATAAAAAAGGATGTTAGAGCAGTACCATAGTGGCCCAGCCGAAGGACAGCTGAAGGACATTTTTCAGCAAAAACTATTGCAATCAAGATTATGTGTGCTGGTTATTTATGGCCGATGTTATTTAAGGACTCGTATTCATTGGTGAAGTCTTGCAATGAGTGTCAGGTTATTGTTGGGAAAAGGAAAAGTTTTGCCATGCCATTGAAACCAATTGTAGTGGAAGAGCCATTTGCTCAATGGGGTCTCGACTTCATTGGCATGATCAATCCATTTTCATCAGCCAAAAATAGTTGGATCCTAATGACAATTAACTATTTCACCAGATGGACTGAGGTTGTACCTTTGAAGAATGCAATCGAGGCAGAAATCATGAACTTCCTAGAGGAACTGGTAGCCAAGTTTGGTCCACCAAAGACAATTATCTTAGATAATGCCAAAGCTCTTCTCGGCTCCAAAATTAGCCAATTTGCATTAAAATATGGAGTCTTCCTAAAGACATCCTCCAACTACTACCCACAAGGAAATGGCCTTGCCAAATCTACAAACAAGAATCTTCTCCATTTGATCAAGAGAATAGGTTCAAAACATCAAAGGGAGTGGCATAAACACCTCTAGACAACACTATGGGCCAACCATATCATGCCCAAACAAATATTAAAAACATCTCCTTATGAGATAGTATACGGGAAGGAGGCACTATTTCCAATCTCTATGGAAATTCGTGCAATCCAACTACTCAAGTCTCTTGAGATTGAGCAAAATGGAGCAATGGAGGTGCGGTTTTCAAAATTACTTGAAGTTCAGGATATATGAGAGCATGCTCTCGAGGCAATGACCAACAACTAGCAGGTGGTAAATAAATGGTTTGACAAGAAAACGTCTGACCAGGGTCTGCAATGTGGAGACTTGGTGCTCAAGTTTAACGAGTGTGGAGCAAAGCCTGGTCAACATGGCAATTTTGATAGTCTCTGGGAAGGACCATTGAAAATCACACAGTGCAAGAAAAATAACTCGTTTGAGTTAGAAAAAATGGACGGCGAGGCCTTGGGTATTCCAGTTAATGGAATACACCTCAAAAAATTAATTAATTTGACTTTTGTAGTAAGTGTGTATATATGTGTATATTTTCCCTTCTTTGTTAGTTTTGGGTCATTCTCAGTGCTTTCTTAGATCAACAACCATATTGATTCAAGGAATTGAAATAAAATGAAGAAAGAATCTAGAATATAGGTAGATACATATATTTAATTAATTATGGAGACATTTACATATGTATACATGTTGATTAAATGGGGCCCTTATCCATGTTCTATAATACATATGTATATTGTCGCGGACAAGTGTTGTAGAGAATGTTTCAAATACAAAAGAAAAAAGAGGAAGGATCTTCTTGATGTCTTTTCAGGAACTCAAGGGTCCAACGATGGTAGTAGGTGGTGCACGATGAGGAAACACCATCCTCTCAAACTTATCATACCATTGCATCCTCATCAGAAAATGGTAGGTGACACAAACTTTGTGGTGATGTTCCTCATGAGTTCCAAGCTCAAAGCCACACAAAAAGGGCCTAGTCGGCATAGGTCCTCCTTCCTCGATAAGCTAGTGCAGGTTGTGAAAAAATGAAATTCCATGGTCGATCTCGAAAGCTCTCACAATGTTCTCCAACCCCTCCAGGTAGTGTTTGGGAAATACCTGCTTTGTCAGCTTCAAAATCTTCCTCTTAGAAACGCCAATATCTAATGAAGAAGCTACAAAGTGGGAACTGATACTGGTATTCACTCTATACTAGTCCTCATATTCTATGTAGTCTTTGCCTAGCACCCACTTTATGGCTTTCACATATAGAAGGTTCTTCACGCCAGTCATGTGTTTCAGACGCTTACACCTAACTTTTCCTATGAAGGCGACTTGGGTCTTCTTGCATGTAAGCCTAATTGGTGTTTCCATGACTACTGCTACTCTTGCTAAATATGAAATTACTAACGATGTCCTAGGGCCAATTGCTAAGAAATGCTAAGTGCAAATATGGATTGCCAAAGTGCCAAGGGTCCTTTTTATAGACGGGAAGAAGCCTCCCTAATCGAGAAAGGTATGTTTACGTCAGAGACAAATGGTATGAAGAGCCTTGAAAAGTAGTGTTGCAGTGTGCGAAATAATGGAGATAATCAAATACAGTTTCAAATTGTTCAAATTGAGCCATTTAAAAAAAAAAAGGATGAGAGGGAGACAGTTGTTGCCATATAGAATGTTTCTGTCTTGGTTAAATCAAAGCAAATATTTTAAGATGAAGTCATTGGTTGATGTGCGCGATTACAATCAAGTAATCATTAAATGAAAAAGCTCACGAAAAGATATGGCGATGCTGATTTAGTACTATTTCCAAGAAAAATTAAGAGCCACCATATGTGAGGTCATATCTCTTAATGTGTGGAATATTTTGGCAAGTTGGCGGTCTCTTCACATGCATGAAGGGGTTAGTGGTGCATGGCATAACTAATGTGAAAATATAATGTGTACCCTTGCTAATCCGATATTCTTGAAAATAAAAAAAGATAGAAAGGAGAATTGTGAAGGGAATTAATTGTGCAAGCTTGGCAAAGCGTGTAACCACCTAAGTCATTTACAGATATAGAGAAAGGTTTTCAAAAAATAAGTTCCAGAGTTGTTTGAAGACACATGTAAAATGGCTGAAATTGCAGAGAGCTCAACTCAGGTTGTCGCCACCAAAAGCATTGAAGAACGAAGGATGCTGGTGCCTTACATGAATATCTATGCCGAAGATTCTTATGCAACCTCGGGCATTCCAACTAAACCTTCATGGACCTACACTAAGCTGGCAGACCAAAAAGTGTTAAACGTGGCTTCTCCTAGAAACCAGGATTTGGTATTAGAGGATTGGGATAACATCCGAGATCCAGAGTTATCTTAGAACCCCAAAATTTTAAGAGGTTGCATGCAAAAAGATGAAAAAGATCAATGATCCTTTTCATAGCCAATTGTGGAATTGTGGTCTCCCTTAGTATATGATTCTTTTGGTACACCATTGTCTAGAGATTGTGGCTGCCTGTGCTAAAAATTTTGACGCCCAGATAGGAATTATAAGCGTCCATAATTTTTGGGTGGTAATCTATCACCAGACTCTCCAGGATATGTTGTGCATTCCTCTTAATTCTCTTGAGGGTGTTGAATATTTCGATGTTTCCAAACTACAAAATTACTGGAGAACGCTTAGGTTAGCGCAACAATTTTTTAATACTAAACAGGTAAACCATAAGATAAATCCATCCCTCCTAGCTTCCCTCTTAGTATGGCTACTTTTAAAGAAGGTTTGGCTTCTGTCTTCTCTATTTTGGTGTTGGTGTGTGGATTAGATACAGATAAATAAGTCTCAGACTTCCAGATGAGTCTAAGCTTTATGCTAAAAAATAATAGCAAGGCTCCATTGATGGAATTTGCAAAGGTCATTGTGGAAGGGATGTGCCGATAGCTTAAGGAGTTTGAGTCTGGTTCCAAGTTCAAGTATTCTTCTTTCTTGACCTACATGATTTTACATCAGAACCTGGATTATTTCCTACAATCTCTACCCCTAGTAGTATCTGATGAAAATGGTGCTAGAAAGCCAATTTCGACCTGGACTCCTGTCCTCTCAAAGACTTTTGATTATTAAGGATTTTCAGACACCTTCCTAGCTCCGAATTTAAGAGCTTTGGATCATAATGGAGGTAAGATGTCTGGTCGCTTGACGTAGAGTTAGATATCATGGATGAGAGGCCTTGTACCGCCTTGCGATTGGTTCTTTGGCTCAGATTTTACAATGCTCCAGATGTAGGGTTTTGTCCGAGAGCCTTTTCGACTCCCGTGTTTTTTTTTAGATAGGGTACTGGCCTTGGATGTTTTCAGGAAGTTGTGTAATATTAAGAATGATTAATGGGGAGGAAAGCATATGACTTCCTATTTGATGCTGCCAATCATGTTTGGCTCTTTATCATTGGTCAAGAAGAAGAATCCGAAGGTGAATAGTTCTGAATTATTTTACTCTAAGTTTGGTCACTTCAAATTAATGGTTATCTGTGGTACATGGCGCTATAATCCAAAAGGTAATTTGGCAGAGATAGGCATTAAGATCTATCACCAGCCTCGATCATTTCGGGACCCTCAGAGAAATGCAGATGAGGGAAATAAGAGATTATACGTCGGTTTTGAGTACATCCCTTCTAGCTCAGGTTGATCACCCTAGCTGAATTTTTATCATATAATGGTGAAGCCTAACCCCAACCACAAAATAAATCAATTCCTTTATAGCTAGTTAAAAAAGCTCCGTTGGAAACCTGAAAGGATTAAAGATTTCTAGATTTATAGGCAAGAGATAAAAAGGACTAACAGGCTCTTTCAGGAGGTGGATTTAGACAACCAGTTTGATGATATCTGGTGCCATGAGCATTCAGACAGTGAAGATTCTCCTAACCCTTTGGGGTTTGAGATGTTTGGTGAGGCAAAAAGTGCAGCTCTGGAGCATGAAGAAGAGGTAGCCCAAAAGGCTCCCATAATTGAAGATCCTCCGCGAGGAGAGACAGTCAGTGGACAATAGTTACAGCATAAAGAATCCTCAAATACATAGCTGTTAGAGCCTACTAGCTCCTCTAGATTGGGTGTGAAGAGGTCAAGATCTTCTAGATGCCACTGAAGGGTTATTTTGGACCTAAATGATTCCCTGGAAGAGAAGAGACCGCGAACGGAGGAAGCAGGAAGGGGAGAAGAAGAATAATATGAATAGGTAGTTGTGTCTACTATAAATATTTAGGAAACTTAGGTATATTTCTCCCCTTCTTCTCTCTCTTCTATGTATTTAGTTTCCTCTGTGTCTGCTTCTACTGTGTCACTTGCACCAACTATTCCTATCACTGGTCACCTAGGGCAGGTCAACATTAATTCCCCTAGGGGTCCCCTTTCATCTCCTCCTATGTCTACTGCCCATGAAGCACAAGTAATGGTAACATATCCCGACCCACTGAGTCAGCAGTTTGTATCTCCGAGGCCTCAGCATCAGGTAAATGCTTCCTTGACCTTTTTCCCCACCATGTTTTCACCATCTCCGAGTAGTCAATTCATCCCACCTTTTTCCTCGACAACTATTACTAGACCTTGGAAATCCACTAACACATTGAGCATGCTGTCATTCCCATTAGTAGTTCCCCGGGAGTTCCCTTTTCCTGGTGGATTAGGTATTTTTTCCCAGGAGTATTTCTCGCAAGTGGATGCAAACAAAAGTGAATGGGCTAGCCAAATACAAAAAATAAAGGAAAAGGATGCAAGCAAACTTGCAAAGCCCCTTTTGTAGACTGTGTTCAATAAAAGCCAAAATACCAGATGAAGAGGAAAGATGAACAAATGAAAGAACTGAAAGGAAAGGTGGATATATGGTCGAATACACATAAGACCTAGGAATTCAAAATCAATCAACTACGGAGTGAGAGGAATGACTTTGAGAGAAAATTCGTTGAGCTTCAGGCCTTGGGTGCAAAGGTTGTTCTAGCCCTGCAGAGAGAAATTGAGAAATTATGGGTGACGAAGGCGGCCCTCCATGATGAATTGAGGCAGGCGAGTGATGGTTTGAAATAGCTCTGACATAGTACCAATGTTTAGGTAAATGAAATGAATGCTGCACTGGAGCAAGAAATAGAAAGGAAAAAATAGGCTGAGTTAGCCTTGAGGGAGAAGGAGAAAGAAATTACTACTCTGAAGAATTAATTTTTGACGCTGGAGGGAAGCATTGCGGAGTTGAAGGAAGATTTGAGCAAGAAGGTTGCTGAATTAGACCTTTTGAGATCCCAGCCTCCTGCATCCCAAATGAACTCGCTAGAGATAGCCAAAGAGCTACACACATCATACTAGGATAAGGTTAAGACACTATGCCTTACCTTGCAGCCCACTCTCAAATTTATTGCACGGGCTACCAATCTATGTGGGGTGGTTAGTGAAACAATTGAATAGGTGTAGGAAATGACTTCTGATAGAGTTCCAAAGGTTAGATAGTTGTTAGGAAAATTGTATACAACTTTTGATGAGGCATTGAGCAATGTGGGGATCGAGGACCAAACATTGGCGACCATGAGCATGAATGTTCTCATCTCTATGCATGAAGCCATCCAACATGTTGGTGAGTGCAAAGAAAAGCTAGCTCAGATTACCTATGATATGCAAGCAAAATTTTCCCACCTAACTCAGCGAGGGTTTCCATCGCCCTTCATGACTAATCAAACAGTGGTAGGCATAAAACACATCATTAAGAAGATCGAGGAGAAAAAGCAAGATTTACCAGTTTTCCAGTCCTTCGATCAATCTCCAACTGCCAAAAATATTGAAAAAATGGTGCATTAGTTGGTGCAACTCTTTTTCCAGTTTGAGTCCGAGGAAAAATTATCTAGTGGATTGCTTTTTAAGGGAATTATTGATCTAAACATGGCACATGAAAATCTGCACACTCTCTCTGCACCATCGAATGAAGTCTGGATGTACCTTCAGGCTACCCTCTCTAAGCTATGAGTGATTGGTCCAAGGGGTTGGATTGGTCTATAAGACCATGATTTGGAGCTCTTCATTCCACAAGAAAAATGTCCCTGTGAGTTGCCAAGCTGTGAATATTTATTCACACACTGCTCTTTTCCTTTGCAGTTTCTCTTTCTTTCGTGACTTTGCCTTTTTATTTTGGTATCGCTTGTAGCTCTCTGGTAGCTACCATGTGGAATCCTATCAGAGCTTTCTTTTGGGACGTCTCTTCTTCCTTTTTCCAAGCTCCATTTGTTTTACACATCGCATTTGCTTGTTTTCTTTCCGGGTCAAGCCCACACTACAGTTTTCTTTGCTGGGAGTTTTCCGCGTGGCATTCATTCGTGTGTCTGTTATCTCAGGTTCGACGTTGCTGCAAAAGTCTCCATTTTAGTACCATGTGTTCTCTCCTTCTATTGTTGCATGACCCATATCTCATCGGGACATGCCTACTGGCATGCTGCTGGAGCATTTGTTTGTTGGTGCCAGCTCGAGAAAATCTTGATCATTGATGGCATGCTACTGAAGCATCTTTCTTATTAGGGTCTCCAGGCGGTGGGCTAGCTTATTTAAGCAACCTTTTTTTCATTTTTAAGTTGTTGTTAGATGGATGAAATTTTTCCCGAGCAATGAGAATTAGCCTCTGTAGTGTTTTCTATTGAATTTGAACTCGCAGACTATGCCATTCTGTTTCACCTTTCTATTTTCATGCATTTGATAAAACATTAAACTGTGCTTGTATTTTCTGAAGCATATGAACATCTGTTTCGAGCTTTTGTAATTTTTATGCAGCCTAGTGTAATACATATCATGTTGTTACTCTTTTGTGTTAGCTTATGCTGTATGAGTTATATTATGAAAATGGTTTGATGTTCTTATGTTTGCAGTGTTGGGAATCATCTATTTGATATATGCTAGTTATTACTTGAGCCTTTGTTTCAGCATTGTGCTTACTTATTTCATTTCTGATCTGACACATCGGCTTAGCTTAGGTTTTGTTTATGTTATGTTTATCTTCTTCCCCTTTTCATCCCCCCATTAAAAATGAAGAGCTGACTTCAATAAAACCCTGGAGGTCACTTAGCTACGTGCATAAGTCCCCTAATAGCTAAGTTTCCCATAAGGCTATTGTCTGCAAGCTTTTGCATCAACAGTAAGAAACACCAAGATCTCCAAAACCAAGCAGAAGTAACCATCACTATCAAAATCTTAAACAAAATAGTGTACCCAAGCTATTCATGACATCGTGATACTCATGCTACAAGACCCCAACACTAACTAACCAGGTACTCTCTTATCATCTAACCTCTCATCTCAAAGAAACCACACAAATGCACAAGTGAACAGAGACAAGGCCAACTAAAAATATGCATCAACACTGAATCAACCTCATGGATATAGACAATCCACTTCCAAGTTATCCCACTGCAACTGAATGGGTGATCAATCCATACAACTGCATAACTCATAGATCCAAAAATTGAAACTTGTAAACCCATCATCACACTAGAAATTGCAAAATTGAGATCTCAAAGAGAATTTACTATTTAGACAACATGACTCTAGCAGGTTAGATCATGCTTAGATCCGATTCACCAATCATGTCCACAACGAGCACCATAGCCAAGGAATCCACCAAACATCACCACAAAAATGTTGAGTGACTAGTCATATACCAACACTCCTATGTAGAGAAAGAAACTTCCCTCCTAATACGATGGACGAAGCATGCGTGCAAAAATGCAACTATCTCATCCAGTACCACTCCAAAAACTAGGTTTTAGAAAATATCTTAAACACAACTCCACATTACAACAAGTTTTCTTGACCGCGTAAAACTTGCAAAGTCACTGTGTTTGAAAAATACTCATGCACATCCATACCCACTTTACATCTGGAAGACCAAAAAGATGAAACAAGAAACACCATAACAGTTAAACCAAAATAATAGATTATCATGAATGAGCATCACCATAGATTTTTTTACGAAAACCTATATGACCCTCAGACCCAAAAGCATGAATCTAAGTCATGCAAGTACAAAATATCCATCAAAGGAATAAGTAGTTTAGGAACTCCAGGCCCATTTCAAGCAAACTCCAAAATCACCAACATGCACATGCATCCGAGGGAGAAAAGTTATTGCAGAAGCTTTTAGATCATCCAATGATCAACTCCATAGCCTTCATGTAATTGGGGTATTATAAAACTATGCCTTCCAATACCAAGAAAAACACTCAGCATAAGCACATTACTCCATGACTGAACAACAACCCAAGCTTCTCCATATCATCAGGGAACCTCTCACACAGACACCTAATATGAGAGATTTACTACAACACAACCACGAAGCAAAATATTCCTCCCCATGCATCAGGATTATACTCCTACCAACTCACGAGCTTCAGGTCACATCATTTCAATATGACCAACTCAAGTTTCTCCATCTTCCCCATCCTTTATACTGCATGTTGTCTCTTGGAACTCAAATAAAAGAGAAATAATTAATACTCACCAAAGGATCAATCCATCAGTCAATTCCTTCAAATTTCCTCAAGCCTAGTACACTAAGAAATCTTCATAGAAGGAATACCCAGAACTAGAAACACTGGGAAAAAAAAATTCCAAAGTATGGCTCTGATACCACTTGTTGGTAAATTTCATCATCTCAAAAAGAAAAATCTAAGATTAGTAGTGCCTTTGATAGATTTTATTTTCTTAGATCACCTCAAAGACACATACTACTATGTCACAAAGTGGAATCAGACATAGTTCATTTCCTACATTGAACCTTAGAGAAAAGTTAATGCTAATTAAACCAGTTCCAACAACACCATTAATAGATTCAACAAATAGATCCAACTCCAATGAAAGATGAAACAAATAACACAAACAAAAAGTATTTATGTGGGGAAAACCCTTACGGGTAAAAAACCCCCACACTCCAAAAGCTCAGATCTCCATTGTATTATTCAACAACAAAAACATATTACAATATAATTTAGGCTCTAAGCCTTCACAAGAGATTTACATATTGTTCCATCTGGAGAATATGACAATATAACCCTATTATATTTCCCTCTCTCCTCATTACAAAATGTTCAACGTTTTATAACATTCGTTCTCAACCAACATGGAATGGTTTGGTTCAACTTCCAATGAGAAATTGTAGTAAATGGTCTAACTGTCTGCTATATCATACCATCGAAGAGACTTCATTCAAACTCCCTTCAAAATCACCAAGTCAATTGGCCAACCAATTACCACTTTCTAGCTCAACATCGATCGGATTCCACCAAGACACCCACGCGAAAGAATCAATACTTTGCCCTATCGAGGAGACTGTATATCGTCCCCCTTCGATATCAAGATGTCCCTTTGATATTCACTTTACCACTCCAAGTGGTCCCCACATTCATTAGCTTATTGGCCTGTTGAAGGGACTTAACCTAGGATCCCTTCGATATCATGAAGTCCCTCTAATAGGATTCCTTTATATGCTCCATCACTAAGTACCTAAAAACCCGAACCTCATAACCTCTTGTTGGAGGTTACAAAGTTCTAAAAACCCGTGATTCACCAACAACAAAGAGAACCTCAAAGCCACTAATTTGAGAGGTTATGAAACTCTATAACCCCGTGACTTAAGTTAGAAAAACTTGGAACTTAGCAACTTAAGTAACAAACTATTTCCCATCAATGTGATTTCGATTAGACTAGTAACTTTGTCTTGGTGATACTCAACTATCTGTTCGACAATGCAAAGGTAGGAACACTAGTACATTTGAGGCACCACTTCTCAAAATTGAGTGACTAATCACATTTCATGAAGTGCTCTTTGCACACCCTACATTCTCCTTAAGGGAATGCATGTTCTAGTTTCCATGATTTTATCTAAGTGTAGGTCTGCACATGTTTTATTTTTCCCTTGAGAGGCATAGTTTTGTAGATTCCTTTCATGACTCTGTGCTCAACGGACTGATAAGGCCTCTGAATTCCATGATTAGCAGAAAATCATCCCACAAAAGTTGCCAAAAATGTCATTTCATGACACCCTTTGATGACCCATCATTGATAATTGATCTGAGAGATCCTACATGGGCCATCTTGCATGAATTCTCCTTTAGGGGTCCAAAAAATTGGCCAAGTCTAAGGTTTCGAGCTGTTGGGTTGTCGCTTACTTGCTTTTCTACATTCCTTCTCCGCTGCTTTATTTATTTTCTTTATTACTCACACTCCTTCTCTTAAGCCTCTCGCCTTCCTTCCCTTTCCCCCAAAATATATTTTTAAAAATTTGACTAAGTGTGAATTTTTTGAATTTCAGCCCATAAGCCCTGACCCTTACCTCTAATTTTGGGGTTCGGGGTTTGGGCTTCCCTCTTACCTCTTACCTTCTTTAAGTAAGAGGTAAGGATTCTTCCTGATTTCTGAAAGTTTGTTTCTTATGGGATTTTGGTCTTCCTTTTTCCTTTCCTTTTTAGGAGGTAAACCTTTCTTCCAACCACCCTTTCCTCGAAAGATTTTTTCAAAAAAATGACTAGGTGTCAAATTTTTGGATTTTGGGGGTAAGGCTTCACCCTTACTTTCGATTTTGGGGGTAAGGATTCACCCTTACTTCTGATTTCAGGGGGTAAGGCTTCACCCTTACTTCTGATTTCAGGGGTAAGGCTTCTCTCTTACCCATGATTTTTGGAGGTAAGCCTTCTCTCTTACCTCTATTTTTCAGATTCTAATTTTTTCTCATCCCTTTAAGCACATGGTATGAGGTAAGTACGATGTTCGATTCCTAACAATGTACTCTTTTAGGGGTATGGACCATTTAATGCAAAAGAAAGGGTTTATTTTTGGGCCCGACGCCTTGACCTTCTTGCAGATTTGGCATATTTTCTGGATGATGCCATTAATGTTTAAATCACTTTTTGGGTGCCTAGAATTTATTTTTAGGGCTTCAAGGACAACATTTTTTTTTTTTATCTAACTCCTACAAGTTGATTCGTGGTGGTCATAATCATTCATTGCTGCTGCTTTATTCCTTCTGATGAACCTCATACTCATATCGTTGATTTTGTGAGGGATTTGGATGACTTTCAAGAAAATATTTTTGGTAGGGGGATGGCATGCAAACCTTGTTCTCTCTAGGATCTTCTTAGCACAGGTTTCGCAACAGATATTTCCTTGATCAGATCTCTTCAACTGCTAACCCTAGCTGCATTAGGGTTTGAGTTGTATTCATCTGAGTTAAGATTGATCTATAAAAACAACACTTGTATTTTTTCTAAGGGTTCTTCCTTTGGCTCCTCTAGGGTTTTTCTATTGTAGACTCTACATTTTTTGTATTCTACCATTATAAAGATCGATTCTAAGCTTTATGTTAATGTAATTCAACTATTATCACTGCAATCTCTTATATTTTTGAGTAAAATCTATTTACCTTCATGTATGAGAATGTGTTTTAGCTATTGCATTGATATATTATGTTGTTCTAAAGTAGGAAGAAACAAATTCTATATTGGTGCATCACCTTCTTTTACATTTCATGTCTCTTTCTATCCCTTTTCTCTATGATCTGTTAGAGTAGAGTGGTAATAGGTTTCATGTGTTGGGTTAGACCAACAAATTTTCACTTAGCTTAGAATAGGAAGTAAAAATTCTTTGGAGATTCAACCTAATTTGCGCAAGGTCCCACACCTTGAGGTTGTTTCCATTGTGTCATTAGAACACTGAACTCTTGTTCAATAGGGTGTAGTTTTATGTGACAATAGATACATTTTAGATAAATTAGGATCTTTAAAGTATAATTGGGTTCACTATGATGTATATTTCTTGTAGGTTACTAAGACTATCATTAAGTCTATAATTGATGTTTGGATTAGGCAATCAACATTTCTATTAGTACTCCTTTTCTCATGCCAAATGTTGAGGTTAAATTGTTGGGGGTATGTTGATCACCTTGATGTCATTCATTCTACAACTTGACTCAAGTTTGTGTTAACTAGAGAGGTTTTTGATGAGTCTGAATGGTTGTATCATTTCCCAATATATTATCTTAGAAATTTTTTAACTGTGGTATACAACATAGTGGCCATTTTGAGTGAGAACCCCATTATGTGCATAATTTGAGGAATTCATTTCAATATTAAAATATTATCATAAATTAGAAAAAATATATAGTAGCACCAAATATAGCTCATGTTTGAATTATATAAATACTCATTGTTGCACTATCTATATGAACTTCACCTTCCTCCCTTTTGCTGCCTCATTTAGAGGCCATGCATTGTGAGACAATTTAAGCACAAACATTTGGTAGAAGTGGGCTAGGCCCAAGAAGCTCTTGAATTATCTATGAAATTTCATGATGGTGACTAATATTTGATAATTTTAATTTTATTTAGGTCACAAATACATAATTTTTGTCAATAGTGTACCCAAGGGATTAGATTCTCTTGATTAGATAAGAACAATTCTCTATATTGGTGTAGAGTTTATGTTTGTGTAAGCTTGAAAGAACTCATTGAACATGCTTTTTCCATCTCTTACTAAAGATGTAGATTTCATCTAAATAGACAACCACAAAAGAATTAATGGAAGGTTGAAGCACACTGTTTATAATTTTCATGATTGAAGTAAGCATATTAGTTGAACAAAACCTTCCTAAAACTGAAGGCAATCCTTCAAATGTTAATCTAGTTGATAAAAACCTAATGATACCCCAATTATTTTTCATTTCTTGTGAATTTTTTTATCCTTATGAGTTGATCCAAGAGTTAATCAAAATGAGGAATTAGATACTTTTTCTTGAAAGTAATCTTCTTTAGGAAATGATAGTTAGAGCCAACATGTTCTTTCCTTCTTTTAAGCTACTATAATTAGATTTCTACAATGTGAGGTAATTTATAAATGTGGCATTTTTAGACCATCTCTTGAATTCAATTAATTTCACCATTCTTCAAGACCAATCTCATGTATAGTGATCCATTTGATAGTGATGGTAGTATAAAATTGGATCAATCAAGTTAGTCATGGAGGCTAGATTATTGAATTATGTTCTAATTGAGGCCAATCCTTATAGAAAACACTATTAAAACCCATTATTGAGAAAATGACACATAGATTAAGTTGTAGAAGATGACAAAAAACACAAAGGAAGAAGTAAATTAAGGACTTGGAAACAAGGGAGTTTGACTTGAAAAAGGGGAACATATATGACTAGTAGAAAATTCCCTTGTTAGAAAATAAAAAAGTAGAGTAGGTTTGACCATGGTAAAAAAATATCACAAACATGAAACATGCAAGGTCTATAGGGTTTGAGAGTTTTAAAGGAAGTCTAAGAAAATCCTTTTTGTTTCTATAAAATTTGAATTTATTTCTTTGATTGAGTTGTAACTCTTTTATTATAAAACCTCTAAGAGAGGTCATTGTATTGATTAAATTCCTTAGCATTTTAAAAAATTAGTTTTAAAAGACATTGTTAGTAACCTACAATTATTTAATATAGTGGTGTAGGTTTATGGAGTATGTGAGAGAATTAGGGTTGTATGGTGTGGGGCCATCATTTTTGTAGACAAGAAGTCCTTGTAAGCATTTTTTGGGAAAGGAATAGCAAATCTTGAGAAAACTACTTGAAAATGAACAACCCCTCACTCTCATGGAGATTTTCCTAGTGTAGGTTTCTCTTGACCACATCATTTATTTTCTCTTTCTTATTGTTATTGTAGATACCCAAAATTATCCTAGTTTGTGAGGAACACCTTTTTACTAATTTTCACCCT
The DNA here is from genome assembly GCA_007115665.2 of Sequoiadendron giganteum. Classification (NCBI taxonomy): domain Eukaryota; kingdom Viridiplantae; phylum Streptophyta; class Pinopsida; order Cupressales; family Cupressaceae; genus Sequoiadendron; species Sequoiadendron giganteum. The sequence continues at coordinate 280,707,479 of CM021101.1, forward strand.
TTTCTCCTAATTATTAAATAATAATTCATTGTTTAATTATTATAAAATTTAATTTACATTATTTAATTAATTCATTCCAATTCACCCTTTTTGACTAATTAAATAAATCTTATTTATTTAATTAGGTCCTTATTATCATTAATCTTCTCGATTAATTAAATAAACCTTATTTATTTAATTACGTCGTTGATTACACTTATTCCACTATTTTAATTAAATAATTATCATTAGTTGTTTAATTAACATTCAACATCCTTCTTAAATTAAATAATTGTCATTAATTGTTTAATTGACCACTTTCCCACTTCTAGATTAAATAATTGTTTAAATGATTTAATTCACCTATTTCATCTCAAACATTTTCCACTCATTAATCCTCACTTGCACGTTCCTCCAATAATTAATTATTATCCTCTCATACATTGAATAATCAATCAAGTACATTGATTAATCAATCAAATCCATTGACTAATCAATCAAGTCCATTGACTAATCAATCCCCTTGATTGATCAATCAAATACATTAACAAATTAATCAAGTCCATTGACTAATCAATCAATTCCATTGATTAATCGATCAATCCCCTTGATTGATCAATCAAATTCATTGACTAATGAATCAATTCCATTTATTGACCAATCAATTCCCTTAGTTAAATCGATCAAGCTAGTTAATTCCCCATTTAGTTCCTCTCAACAATCCTCAACTGTTGATTTTGATCTTTAACCTTTGAATCTGAATTATTCATCTAAATCATCCATTTTTATAAAAGCAAGCCTTCACAACATGTTGATGGATAACCATGAAATTTGAAATTTTGTGTCATTGCTAACATCCACAATCTTTTAAGCTTGAAGTGAAGAAGAAACATACTCAAATATGAGAGCAAAGAATTACGAAAGAGGACAATGGAAGTAATCCATGGCAACACAGTGAAGGTAAAATGTATCATTTAATTGAATTTGAATTTCATTCATGTTTCATGTTTTCTATTGATTAATTTGGATTTGTGTTTGAGTATAGGATTGCAGATTTGTGGTTGCTTTCTATAATTCCTTATCTCCATTGAAACCAAAGTCAAAATTTCCAAGTTACATTATGGTGAACTTGACGTAAAATCATGTTTTTAATAATTTTCTGTATGAAAATTTAGGATTTTGGAGCTTTAGGAATTACAACACATTCATCAAAAATTGCAACACATTCGTTAGATCCTGCACCGTAGCCGCTATCTCGTTTAACACATCTAATCAATTTTGTGATGTGTACAAATTTTTTTGAGCCGTATTTGTCACTTTTATTCTCTACGTTTTTGTAGGTCTAAACTAGCAGACCACAATCATAGAAAATTGCAACACATTCATTGGATCTGGCACCAAAACTAACATTTTGTGCATCATATCTAGTTCTTTGTACATCGTAGTCGAATCTCCATGAACCACATTAATTGGATCTGGTACTGCAATCATCATCCTCTGCACTGCATCTGACTATCACAAAAAGAAAGGTATAAAATGTTGATCTATGCTTTTATGTTTGCTGATTTTTCAATAGGGTAAGGATTTTGTGTTACTAATCTTCTACTTCTAGCTTGTGGCGATCTCTTGGATTATCTTTAAAATTTATTTTTAGTACCTAAAATGAACACAATCTCAAACATTTAGTTTTAGTGCTTAAAATAAACACAATCTCGAACATTTCACTTTTAGTGCTCTAAAAAGAACAATGCAATCCTCACTTTGTAATTTTGATTTAAAATGAACAGTGTGATTGAACATGCAATACTTCATTTTTTTCTATAAAATTAACATACAAATCACACATTTACTTTGGTGTACTTAAAACAAACAAGTGTATACTATATTTAGTGTGCTTGCACACATGTTGTTAGTCCACCGAAAGTAGGTGTTGTTTAAAGTATCATCTCCCCTTGCGCACCTCTACAATCCTTGGTGACGAGAAATTACAAAATTTGAAACTTTCCTTTTTTTTAAGTAGGAGGCCTGCCTTGGGATACATATTTATTGAGAACCCAAGGGATCAACCTCAAGTGAAATTTTCTGGTGTGCTATATAAATTGGATGAGTGAAATCTATAGTTCGATTTGTGCATGTAGCATATTATACTTTTGCTAGGGGCTACAAGTTTTTAGACCTGAAGGAGATGTCTAAGCATTCGGTGGTGTTCATAGAGTTCCACCCACTAAGAACCCTTGTTGTAGAGGCCTTAAAGTCCATTCAAACATAATCTTATAATATGGTGCAAGGGATGTGGATTGTACCCTGAAGCTACTCACCATGTTCTTTCTTAGGTCAAGATATATCTTGTTGGGTTGCTAGCAATAGCTTCTCAGGAAGATAAAGAAGGTGTCTCCGTGGAATTTGTTGAGGACCTTGTGTCACTAGACATCTACTATCCATCTTCATATAGAGAAGGTATTTTAAAAATTATTTTAATTGTTCAAATGTCCAATCTTTCTAAGTATTTACCCCTTTAATGGGAGGTGGGTCTACTTAAAGATAACACACCTACTCTACTACTAAATTAAGTTGTGTTTTTTTTTAATTCTTGTTATTACCAATATAAATAAAAGGCCTTAGGGCCTTATCATTGGCACAAGCTATCAAAAATCACAACTAATAACATATATACTCTATTTTTTGTGTTTTCTTAAACTAAATCAAACCTAAAATTTGAAAACTAATCAAGACTAGGGTTCCTTAGAGTATTGTTTTTATTAAACCAGTGCACTGCATTTGTTAGATTGTGTGCTACAATTATGTTTTTTCACCACAATAATAATGTGACACATCTATTAGCTGATTTGACACATTTGTTATTTAGAAAGCCACATCTCTTTGTTAGTTGAAAATCCGAATTAGCAAACAAACAAAAATGCATCTATTTCACACATAATTGACAGGTTCTACTACACATTTGTTGCAAACTACACCACAATCGTTATCTTTTGCGCATCAGTCGACATATTCTACAATAGTTTTCTCTAACACATTTGTCTGATAGATAAAATAGAGTCTATTTTTAGAGGGCACATAAACCTGATCTTATTTACACATAATTCAAAAATAAAATAAAAATAGAACAATCATTTCCTGCATTTTTTAGTATACTTTTTTCTTTCCTAGATTAAACATCACATCATTTTAGAGGCACATCATAAAAGTACTTAAATTTTTTTCTTGAACATCTTGAAATCTAGGAAAGCTAAAAACAAATTTAGAAGTCAAGACTAGTGTCATCATTTTAAAAATCGTCAAAACCTCATCTTTACAAAACTACCCCCATCAACAAAAGTATATTTCTCAACTCATAAGTCTAGTTGTAAATCAACATTTTTTTTTACCAAAACACCATCATCACTAGAGGTTTAGGATTTTTCACTTGGTTACGTTAGTCCAAATCTGAATTTTTTTTCAAGGTAATTGTCTTTTAGGATCCAAAGTTAGATATCTAAGGTCTTTGCATTCACAAAATACAAAAAAAATATAGGTCTAAATTCATTTTAGTCTTGCACATTCCTAAAAATGAAAATATCAAAAAAATAGAATAGATTCATTCTATTTCGCATTCATACCAAAACATCAAAATACCGAAAAAATCAAAATATCCAAAAAAATCAAAGTCAAAACACCATACCTTTTTATGGTTGTCACACAATCACAAGTAAAATGCAAAGAGATGGACTCATCATCTAATCCTATGTACACCCCAACAAGCGAAATGCAATTTGGTGAAAATCCTAGTGATCAATCAAAATCACATTCCTGAAGCCTCCCCCTACTGAGGATTACACTTTGCATGACATAGAACAAGGGCTAACGCCTGAAGAGATTGGAAATGCTTCACAAGATCCTAGGATCTTGAGGATCATAGATGAGTTAGTGCTAGTAGACCCTAACAAGTACTTCATGCAACTTAAACAAAACAGGGCTAGGATTCCATCTAACTTCAATATATCAAACATCCTAGGGGAAACTCCTAATATAGTGTCACTAGGAATAGGTGCAACAAATCGATCACCACCATTATCATAGTTGAACACAGGCATGCAACCTGCTCAAACAACACATTTTACATTAACTATGAATGTCCCACCACCACCTACATTCACCAAACCAACAAAAAATTCATTTGCCTCCACTTCTACAATTGTAGCACCAACCCACACCATGACTGAAACTCACAATTCCACCATTCCAAATACACCAAATAAAATACAAAAGATGATTCCTTCATATTTATAACCACAAGTGGGTACAACATCAACTTAATAGAAAATAAATACAACTCTAGCAAGTACTAATCCTTTTTCGTAGTAGGTCAAAGCAATCCACCCCAAACACAACAAACACTAGTAGAATTTGGTAAATAAATGACTAGGTGACTAAAACGTTTAGTCACAACAACTAAAAATGACTAAATTCTACTAATTTTTTGCAACATAACTATAAATGAGTAATTTTCAATCGTCGGGGTAAAAAACGCAACTAAAGAATTAGTCACACAAATAAAAATTTCTAAATAAATGATTAAATAATTAGTCACATAGATTGGTAATTTCCCTCTTCCCCACCATTTAAAAAAATCATTACAATTAAAAGTACCATGCAAAACATTTCCCCGCCTTTATCCTTCACAGGGAAGGGTTTCTAAAGGAAACCTACAACTATAGTCTAGAATTCATTCTCACATCACCAAAAGTTTCAATGGAATTAGATGCCATCATTTCCAAAGCAGAAGGCTCCAATGTTAGCTCTAGATTGTTCCGATGCCCTACGACTGTGTCTTTTGGGGAATCCCCATGAAATAGAGGTTCAAAGGTATTGCATGGTGAGGCGTTTGATATCAGATTGCTTTGATTTATATCCTCCTCTTTAAAATTTCCTTTAAAAAATGAGGACAATCATTCTTTGGACTTTTGTCCTTATTGTAAACAAAAATCCCCAACTTAGGACACTAAACTATTAGTGTATAGTTCTCCATCATCTGATTTTATTAGTGAATTCCTTAGTTTAATGTAAACACATAAGCATTCTTTGATATAAATTGTATTATGTGTTTATTGTTTATTAAGATTGACAAGTTTGGCTATACATTGTGTGTACTCAGATTGTTGAACACAAAGAAGCGGGAGAGTGTAATTCAAAATGAAAGACAATAGAAAGGTCTTGTCAAGAGGTATGAATATTTTTTACTCTCGTGTTAGGTTTTAAATACTATTTAAGGAATCATTGTGTCATATTTTTCAGTCAATAATTAATCATAAGCTAATGGAATACATAACCAATCTCAACAAATTTGAGTGTTCTCCTAATCTTATTTTGTTTGTTCTACTTCTAAGTCAAAACTAATATGACTACATGATTTTCATTTTGCTATATTTTTTTGGTATAAATAATTGTCACATGATCTTAAATATGTAGCTTTAGAATATTGACATAAAATTGTACCACCGAATTGAATAAAATATCCAAATCAAAGCTTTACAGACAATCTCTTTGCAACAATGTAACCTGCAGTTTGAAAGATGAGGTAGCATTTTCTTTAACCTTAAGTATTTATGAAAAGGTTACAGGTTGATGAATCTATAATTAAGGGCACAAAATATCATTCTTGAATTATTTTATATAAAATGGTGGGTGTCAATAACTTTTTCCTCATCAACCTTTTTTAAGTCAATCATTCTTAAGCAATAGAGAAAGTGGTTTCAGATACCTTTATTTAAGGATAGCCAATAACAATATTCTCAAAGGAAAATCATTACCTTGAGGGGATATCTCAAATGTTTGAGCATCAAATGGAAGCAAATTTTAAGGTTCCCAAGGTGTGTACCAAGGTTTCCTAGGACAATCCATGCTTAGACTGTCATGAAGGCGGAAACCTCAAGAAGCCTCATTACAGTGACATGAGAAAGAGGGTTACAACATGCAAAAATCAGTCCATATAATGAGTTTTCCCTCAATATATATACAACTATGATACTGAGTGCAATGTCAAATGCAAATGGACAATTATCAAGAAGACTATGAAAATCATAATATCTAAAAATATGCATCTATCACTATCCCTTTTGTACAATATTCCACTACCTTTATTGTGCTCTTAAGTCATAGTTTATGTCTCACTGTGATCACCATACCTAAAAGCATTCATGCATTTGTGTCATAAAACCTTTGTCTCTTGTGTTCATTGTGCTTATCAACATAAGCCTAGGCCCACCCTTCACAAACTTGTTAATATATGTGTCAACTAATGATACTCCATGTGTTTCTAGTACAGACTTAATGTAGGTTTCATGCATAGTCCTCTATCCTTAATCATGCACTATCCTCTTGAACTGATGCACCTATCCCTGTAGTTTTCATGGTGGATATAATTTTTAAAAGGTTTTCATTTGCTACACAGACTCTTAGAAAGTATTCATGAACTCTATTGATGAGACCTCATTTGTAGTGTTTAGTCTTCAAAATGACTATCCTATTACTCTACCATTACTTACCTCCTATTGAGCCTTTATACCTCTTCAAAAAGCTCATAACCTTCCTATGTACAAATGTGTCACTTAAAATTCCCATTTTCCTCTTACAAATTTAGTTTTGAATATCCTTCCAATGTGAAATTACTATCATACATATCATCAAGCATTGCTATTTGGTAAAGATAAATATTCTGCCACCTCTAGGTGGAAGGTAAGCTCTTAAGATCTTGGTATTTTGAACTACCCTTTGGACTATCTCAACATAAGCCTATCACCTTCATGGAAATAATAGAACTCTACCCCCTAGTGTCTTTTGATGGCTCTTTGTTTGTGGATTATAATGGAATAAGTATTCCTACACTATACATTCAAAACCTTAACACTACTTGCATCTAGCATTCCATTTTCATAATAGGTCTCTAGCTTTAGAGTATTTAAAACTTATCATGTATGAATCTACCCTTAGGCCCTTTTTGACACACTATATTCTCCTTTGGACTGCCATCCATAGTTCACTATAATTATTTTGTGTTGAGTGGCTTCTCATTAATTATTTTTTTGTCTTGGGCCTACACCTTTTCTTCTCTCTTTCATCTATAATTTGACAAATTTTATGACTGTCCTTTTAGGTCTATAGGGTGTACTCCATAGGACTTTCCTCAAGAATTCAAACTATCTTTTGGTTGTCCCCATAATATTTTTATCACTATCTCTTTACACTATCCTTTAAATTATTTGACTCTTCATGACTGTAACTTAGGCCATGCGATATATTACTAGACCAATTTCATAGAATGAAACCTTAGTGACTATCATGTGAATATGATTGTTTATTGTGTATTCATTTTTATTACATTGCTATTTATCCATATGATTGTCCCTAAAATATATGTGACATTCCTCCTTTCACTCATATGACAATCCTCATTGAACTCTTGTTGATTTCCTCGATCATTATGAAATCACTGTCATATGTATACAAATTGTTCATAGTAGGCCTTTTTTGGGCTATCTCTAACTTGTTTGTAAGTTATAATCCTTGGAATATCATACACTATCTTTAAAGCTTCAAAACCACTCCATTTATGATGACTGTCTTTCTATAATTCAGTTAATTCAGGTTTATTTTTCATATAAAGTGCAAGCCTTTACTCATACCACTACCTTTTAGATTTCTTAATCAAACATTGTCAATATGGAGGCCTCACTATGAAGACCACTTCCCATCATGCAAACATTATCCTTTTTTTACCTTTCCACTATGTATGAAGATTTCCATTAAGGGCTATCTTCATGTATTCCCCATCTTGCAATGCTCATTGAAGACTGTCATGGATTGTCCTTATTTTGTCTTGTAGGTAAAACTATCATAAGTTAGCACAACCATGATAATCATTGCCCTCTACAGACCTATCCTTGATCATTGGACTATGATGAACTAATTTTATTGTTTCCCTTTGTTACAGTCCTTCTATAGATCTTCAATTTTAACATTGGTTTTATGATCTTGGCTGTCCTCTCTACCCTTATGATATCAGTGAACAAAATCTGTAATTAAGGGCACAAAATCTCATTCTTGAATTATTTTCTGTAAAATAGTGGGTGTCAATAATTTGTTCCTCATCAACCTTTATTTAAGTTAGTCATTCTTAAGCAATAGTGAAAGTGGTTTCAAATATCTTTATTTAAGGATAGTCAATAACAATCTTTTCAAAGGAAAATCATCACCTTAAGGGGATATCTCAAATGTTTGAGCATTAAAGGGAAGCAAATTTTAAGGTTCCCAAGGTGTGTACCAAGGTTTCCTAGGGTAGTCCATGCTTAGACTATCATGAAGGTGCAGACCTCAAGAAGCCTCATTACAGTGAAATGAGAAAGAGTGTTACGACTTGCAAAACTCAGTCCATATAATGATTTTTCCCTCAATAGATATACTATGCTATTGAGTGTAATGCCAAATGAAAATGGAAAATTATCAAGAAGAAGCCCATGAAATGAATAATATCTAAAAATATCTAATGACAATCACCATACCCAAGATGACAATGGGTCAATGCAAGTCAAGCCAATTGAGCAAGTTTGGATAAAAAGGGGCAGTCATGAGAAGAACATGCATAATGAAAGAGAAGGGAAACCACCTCAAAAGAATGATAGTGGCATGCTATATGAAAGTTTTTTGAGGGTTTCAATTCACTTAGGAATGCATACTCTAGGATAGTCGACTACTTCAAGGAGCTAAAAAAGGGGCAATCATGAGAAGATCATGTATAATAAAAGTTTCAAAAAACCTCAAAGAGAAAGGGTTTAGAAGCAACAGTCACCAAGGTAGAGAAAACCTATGATAGAGAGTTTCATGAAGCTAAAGGTCAAGTTCAAAGGGGAATTGAACAACATTATAATATGAAGGAGAATTTATTGCTCAAATATCTATTAAATAGGTCAAAACCCATTAGATATATGTGCTTGAACCAAGATTTTCATGGTTTAAAGTTCTTTTAAGTTATCCTTTTTTCCATGTCATATGAGTTTTCCTTATTTAGTTACAGATGATTCTTGTTCATGCACCAATATCACTAGTTTCTTGTAAGTCTACATTTGATAGTTGTAGAGCCTTGCTTATGATTGTCTTGTGCATGCCTAGTTTTCATGGTGGGATTGAAAAAGTGTGAATGTTAAATACAAGAAAATGATTTTGATCCTACAACATTAAGTAAAAGTCTTGAATCTAGAAATACCTTGTTGCCTTCATTTTCCAAGCCAATTTCTCCAATTTCGCATAGCTCTCCCATGTTTGTGGATGTGATCTGTCTCCTACACAAAAAAGAATGTACCATTTTATGCCCTCCAATCCAACTACATGTAGTTATCTTTTTAATTCCTCTTATCTTTCATCAATATCCTTACTATTTGAACCTCACCACACATGCCCTCTTTTGCAAAAATATCTTAGGGAAGAACATAAGTTGTAACATTTTTAGGATCCAACTAAAAAAGAAGTGTTGCTGGAATACTCAACCTATATTCATATATGATCCATAGGCAGTGTTGCTGGGATTATCAATTATGTGAAAGGAAATTAACAATCTATTGTAACTCTTTCAAATGAGTTTGATTGTGGATTTTTTTTTTGATTTTACGTATAGAAACACATACTCTGAGTTGTCTTGCAAAATATTTTAGTATTTTGAGCGTATTTTTAAATATTTTTTAGCCCAGTTTCTTAGTTTTTTCTTATACTCTTGACTTGGATTTTATTTTTACCATGGAAGTAGGAAAAATGACTTATATTTCATGCTTAAGACCTAATAGGATCTTTGTATTGTATTTTTAGAGTTTTGGCCATTAAATATGCCTACATATGAGAAATTTATCATAGCTACACAATTGCTCTTGTGGTTGTCTATTTCATTCTTGAAGCTATTGTTTAGGATACCTTTACATGGAAATGTTTTAGTTTATTTTGTATTGTTTTCCTTCTCTGTTATACTTATGTCTGCTGCTTTTTATTATTTTAAGTGTTGATATTCAAAGAGAGTGAAGGACAGTGCTTATATTTTAGCTATATTTGGCATTTTTCTATTTTGTATGGCACTGGTAGAGAAAGTGGAAAGTGAATATTTGAGTTGTAATTTTTTGTTTTTTGAATCAAATCAGGCATAATCCTATCTTGCGTTGAATTTAAATGGTATATCAAAATAATACAAAGCTCAAGAAGAACAAGAGCATATCACAGTGACAAACATTAAAGAATAAAAATATTAAGTAGTTGATACAATGCCTGTACATTGAAAGCTATGTCAAGCAATTTATTTCTTGATGTTTGAAGTCAAGATAAAATTGATTATGGTTATTACTTAAGGGAGTTATATCCCGTAAAATATTTTTCTTTATACCTTTTATGACATGACATTGACATGATTCCTTCATTCTCAATTGCAAACTTCACTCTCTGATACCTTTGTGTGCAGCTTGAGGAATTGGTACATATTTTGTGAATACAAGGAGGCACCAAAGAGAATGCCATGAAATGGACATATTTAGTCAAATAGACATAAGTTGTTGGTAGAAATTACTGATTAGTCAAATATAGTTTAAGGTAGTCCCTTGACATTATGCATCTTAAAATTTTATGACTAGACTAGTTGTAATTATTTTGAAAATTTACAGAGGTCTGTCCCTTGGAAGGGTGCTTCCCAACCTTCCCTGCTCTCCTACAGACACTTCTTAAAGTGTCTACAGGAGAGCAAAGAAGGGTTTCTCCTCACCACTCCAAGGAGTAGAGACCAACACCACACAAAACCAAATCCGAACACTGAAGGAAACCTACAACTATAGCTTGGAATTCATTCACACATCACCAAAAGTTTCAAGGGAAGTAGATGCCATTATTTCCAAAGCAGAAGGCTCCAATGTGGCTGACCTCTATAGAGAGTTGAGAAGCTTTCTTGATCCTCTTAATGGATTTTTAGGCTCTGAAGGCAAAGACAACACAGTTAAGGCCATAATGGAAATTCATGGGCTTTCCAAGCGTTATGTACCATTTTTGTGCCATTTGTTGAAGGTTTATTACAACAATTTAACCAATGGAATCTCATTTTCACCCACTCTCCCGCATACACTTCTTGAAGTGTCTGTAGGAGAGCGGGGAAGGGTTTCTCCTCACCACTCTAAGGAGCAGAGACCAACACCAGAGAAAACCAGATCTGAACACTGAAGCAAACCTACAAATATAGCCTAGAAGTCATTCACACATCACCAAAAGTTTCAATGGAAGTAGATGCCATTATTACCAAAGCAGAAGGCTCCAATGTGGCTAGCCTCTATAGAGAGTTGAGAAGCTTTCTTGAGCCTCTTAATGGACTGTTAGGTTTTGAAGGTGAAGACAATGCAGTTTAGTTAGTTTTATCAAAAATTAATAAATATAATTATAATACACTGTAGAACCTTAATTATTATAGACTATGGAACCTGAACCCTCATTAGAATTATAATAGACTGTGGAATCCTAATGTTTGTATTTAGAGTATTTTTTAGCGTTTTTTATCAATTTTTATGGAGCAGTTCATTTTCTTTGTTGTTTATAGATCTAATATGTCTTTATCCAAATACTAATGCTAAAAAATTTGTGTGTGACCTTATCATCCTTCAAATCTATACATCTGTTGAAATCTTCAACAATATATTTGGGTGAGTTATCATTTTGTAGATATATTGAAGTTGTTAAGAATTGCATTTAAATACTGATTTGATACTCTATTCTAGGGGATTTTACATTTAGCTTTCAACTAAACTAGATTGGATTGAAGTCTTGTCTTAGGGTTGATGTAATTGTAGGTGGCTATGGCATTGAATTGAAAGCAACAAGAGCTTATGATAAGGCTACTCTCAAGTATCGGGGTGACAAAAGAACAACAAATTTTCTTGTAAGCATTTTTCATTGGGTATTGCACATAAAACTATTTATTATTCTAGATTAGGCACACATCTACCTTTGCATAATACTGTTAAAATGACATGTTTTATGTAGATAACTGAAGATCTTGAAGTCATGAAACAAATGAAAACCATATACTATATTATTTATCTCAAAAGGTATCCAAATTCTTTCCATTGAAGTCTTTTAGATTAAAATTATGGTACTGGAGCTTTTGTTTCTAAAACTGACAATACATATATGCATTTCTATTAGAATAAGAAAGGGTACAATGGTATAAAAAGCTTAAAATTTTAAATACATGAAGAGTTTCCCTAGCTGGAATTTATTCATATTCAAATGACCCATCAAAAAATTCATACACAATAGGGTCAACGACTCAGCATAAGGTCTATGACAGTATTTTAGATTTAGTTTGAGTAAGATATTGTATTGGATTACTTTCATGTATGGTGCTAACGTATAATCTTCTATTGATATAGGAGTAGTGAATTTACTAGAGGTGCATCAATGTACCATGGAGTAATAAGGCCTACATTTAAATTGATAGCTTTATTGAGAATTTTGAGATCTTGATCTAACTATAGAAATGGCTATTCAATAAGTACTTGTAGGAAAAGCTATACTCTAATGGTAAAATCTGTAACATATCATAGATACAATCAAAAAGGAAAGTGGAAGGCTAGAATTGGAAGAATTAATGGAAACAAAGATGTATATCTAGGAACATACAGTGAGTACATTGAACATGAACAAATATACTATATATTTCACTTATAAAAAGAGATTTATCCATTAAGTAAACTAGCTAATAGTTGTGGTGAACTCGTTGGATCTTTCAATTTGGCAGCAATTGAGGAAGAAGTGACTTTGACATATGACATTGCTACAATCAAATTTAGAGACATTGATTAGGTTACAAATTTTGACAAGAGATTATAGAACGTTGCAAGAATTAGAAACAACTTACTACCTATTGGAGAACTTATAAATTTCATCAAGGAGATAGGATTAAGTCATGTTGATGACAATGTGAATGGACCCATAATTGAGGAGGACAAAATAATGGATTCAATACGATGGCAGATAAATGATTATTTTTTCTTCTATTCCACAACATTAAAGGGCCCCAAGCATGCATTTCCATCATTGAAAAAGGTTTTTGGAGAATTTTCTTTCTTCCAATCATTTTTATGCAATATTGTAACTCAATGTTTTAGTCTTGTGACTAAAAATAAAAATTGTAATACTCTATTTCTAAGTTGTAACTAGAACACCTTTCTTTTATTAATAAAGTTCACCGATTTTTCCTTCTCAATGGATATCTTATTGTGTGCAATTGATGATTCATGATGTGTATTTATGTTTAAATCCTCAAATATGATTGAAAATATATGACTAAATATACTACTAGTTGACAAAAATCAGTGAATAAATATGACTAAAAGTATATGACTAAATATACTACTAGTTGACAAAAATCAGTGAATAAATTTGACTAAATATAAGACCAAATTGATCAAATGACTAAATATACTACTAGTTGACATAAATTAGTGAATACATAAATCAATGAATAAATATGACTAAATGTACTACCAGTTGATAGAAATCAGTGAATAAATATGACTAAATATATGACCAAATTGATCAAATGACTAAATATACTACTAGTTGATAGAAATCAGTGAATAAATATGACTAAATATATGACCAAATTGATCAAATGACTAAATAAATGTCTGGCAATAAACTACTAATGGTCACGTGACCAAGCTCAGTGAATAATATGACTAAATATATGACTAAATCAATGACTAAATTAATGATAGTGGATATGTTGTGATCAATAAAAACAACCAATAAATGACTAGAATTGGTTTAGTCATAAATTTGGTCACGTTATAAATGACTAGCAATAAACTACTAATGGTCACATGACCAAGTTTAGTCATTTATAAGTAGTTTTTAGTAGTTTTTTCAGTCATATATTGTTGTTTCTGTACTAGTGAACCAAAAATCTTGGTTCTACATCCACATTTGGGATTAATCACACTCCTCCACAACAACCAATCAATCTTGGTTCTACATCTACATTTGAGTTTAATCAACCCCCTCCACAAAAACCAAACAATCTTGGTTCTAAATCCACATTTGGGTTTAATGAACCCTCAAAACAACAACCAAATAATCTTGGTTTGACATCCACATTTGGGTTTAATCAACGCCCTTTGCAACAACAAACCAATTTTGTTTCGTCATTCACAACTAGTTTTAACCAAACATCACCACCAAAATACAACTCAAATACAACATACACATCCCACCCATGCAACAACACCAATTTGGTGTGATATGTCAAAAATTGCATGGATACACTTTCACTCCACAACACAACACCAATCCATTCCAGAACCCCTCACAAGTTTCCTCTCAATACGTCCAACCCAACATAGTTCTGGTGGCACCATCACCCATGGATCAATAATTATATAAATTAGAACAACAAATAACCAACATGCATGTAACTAGGAGTAGAAAAACCTACTCGGTGGAGGACCTATGTCCTTACCCTTTCAGTAGGAGCATTCACATGTCCCCTTTCCCATGAATTTCATCATGCCTAAATTTGATAAATATAAGGGAAAGGAAAATCTTGTCGAACATATACGGGAGTTTCATACAACCTCTTTAGATGTGGCTAATGAACATACATAAATCATGAGGCTTTTTCCAAAGGTTTTAGGAGGCCAAGCTCTCAAATGGTTCACACACTTACCTTCAGAAATACACACTTGGAGTGAACTAATGGATAAGTTCATCAAACACTTTTCTTGTAATATATCCAATGAAATTAACATCATCAACCTATGTGATAAGAAACAAAAGGATGGAGAGACACTTCATTCTTTCAAAGATGGAGAAGCTTAGATAGTAAGTGTGCTTTCCATATACCATAAAAACAAATGGTCCAAATTTTTGTGAGGAACCTCAACAAGGAAGTGATGTTCCACTTACAGATTCATTGTTCAAACATGTTTGAGGACGTTATAGAGAAATGAATATCCATTGAAAAATCCCTCATTTCCAAAGGGATTGTAAAAATATTTAAGGAGAATACAAATTATTCTTCTCACAATAATTCTAATGACAAGATAAAATTTTATTCATGAAACAAAAATGCGACAAATGACAGCATTGTAGACACCCATGTTGTAAATAAACCTCATCCTGTGTTCAGTCTGAAAGGACCCACTTTGATGAACACCAATAAAACTCAACAAAAGAAGGAACAAAATAATAATGTGGCCCAAAACAACACACTGTGTGGTCCTCCAAGGGCCCCCATCCAAGAAAAAAGTACATTCCCTTAGGGGAACCAATTGAGGCAGTTTTGAGGAAACTGCTACAAAATAATTCCATCCAACTACTTGAAATTGGACATTATGAGCTAGGTCCATTCAAACCAACCTAGTGGAATGAAAATGATTATTGTGAATACCACAAAACCAAAGGACAAAAAGTATGCCTTCTTTAAACTAAAGAGCATCATTCAAGATCACATAGAGTAGGGTGATATTAAAATTGATAACCAATCTGAAACCACTAACACAAATCACACGATCTTTAAGGATTATTTGCAAACACATGGGAAGGGAAAGGCTTCAAGTTCTAAAATAGGTGGAAAAGCCGATACAAATTATATTAGTGTTGCCTATGAGTACATAGTAAACCATATCTGATCATTAGATCACAATATATCCATTGTCACCATCAAGAATAAAAATATTGAATTTTTGATTGCAACCAGACAATCAAAGGTGACTTTGCAAGGAGCCCCTTCTAAGCCATGACCAAAAAATGAATATAACTTACTCAATCATGTAGGAAAAACCCCAACTCAAATCTCAATTCTCAAGCTTCTATGCACCTCTCCTGAGCATAAGGCTATTCTAGACAAAGCATTACATGATTTATCCATTCCCATAGATTTAAATGTGAATCAATTCCAGGCCATGGTAGGGTTCTTAGCTACCACCCATCATATAACATTCACTGAACATGATTGTACATTGTAGAAACCAAATCACAATAAACTTCTGCACCTCGAAGTATACATCAACAAACACAAAATTAGATGAGTTCTAATAGATGGTGGAGTTGGGATGAACATATGCACATTAAAATTAGTGACTACCATGGGATTATCCAAGGCTTGTATAGATGAGTCATAGAGGATTGTAATAAAAAGATATGATTATATGGAATGCTCTTCCAAGGGCGTCACCATTCTTCTAATCAGAGTGGGTCCTACTATATAGGAATGTGTTAGGTTTTGGGTCTAGAATTTCCCTATAAATTTTTTCTCAGATGCCCATGGATTCATGCCATGAAGGTTGTCCCTTCAATATATCATCAATGTTTGAAGTTTCCTTACAATGGTGCAGAGATTTCTATTTTTGGTGATCCCGACCCATTCAGATATTGAAATAACCTGGGAGGTACCCTTGAGAATCATGTAACTATCCATAGGGAAGGCTCACCTACCCCATCGTCATCACACTATATTGACCCTACTCTATCGAAAGCTTTGACTTTACCCAAGACATTCCTTGAAAGAAAAGTCTAGATCTAGGATGATGAGTGTGGAGAGTACAATATTGGAAGTCTATTCTATGCGGGGTAGTTAATGTTTTCACCTAAACACTATGGAGAATCACATCATATCAGGAAGGATCCCAAAGTGACAATCCAGTATCACCCATCTACGATCTTCACCAAGTGGGGTGAGTTAGGAAAGGAATGTATCAATGAAGACCTCTCTAAATGGATATATAAAGATGATGAAGAAGAGATAAATGCTAAATCACCTATGGATAAATATGGAAAAGGCTTTGATATAATAAAATAAAAGGCTATGATGGCCATAGTGGCATTGTACTATAGAAGAAGGGTATGACCAAACCTATATTAATGAAAAAATGATTGAGGAATAAAGGGTTGGGATATCAACCAGTTAAAGTGAAGGATCCTAGTACTAAGGTATTTTGGAAGAAAGCCATTAATGCTTTAGAAATTGTCGAGACTTCTAGGAAAGGTACCGAACCTGAATCCCCAACTAACAAAACTAAAGGCCAAGCATGGATAGATACCTTTTAGTACCCTGATGATTCCTCTATCTATGCCCTTTCCATGTCATCCTTAAGATTTAATAAAATGATGATAACATACTCTTAGTCCACCCCCAATTAGTCAATTGGGACCAACAAGGTCCACTGAGTTTGGACCTCTTTGAAAATGATTTAGTAATTGCTGAGTTCATGGGACTTAGTGAAGGTATACCAAGTGGGGATCAAAATGATGGATTCACCATTGAACTCGACAAGATTGTATACTACAAGGAGTCAGTCCCACCTTCCAATCACAAAACAAAAAAAAAGAAAAAAAAGTCTATAGGTGAAAACCGAAAGTCTCCTACAAAAATATCAAAAGACAAAAAAATGATGTATCTAATGGTGAAAACCACTCTAAGGCACTCGAGGATGGAAGGTTGGACCTTCTTCCCACAAATAAAGAGAAATCCCTAAATTTTGGTGGAGAATCACAAGAGGAAAACATCAATATGCTTGAAGATCCTTAAGTCATACACTTTATAGTGTCCATGACAGATGCAAAGAGGTTGAATTTCATAGACTTTTTCTCTAAAAGGTAAATTAACTTCACATGGTCCTATATGGACATGCCTGGGTTATACCCCAAACTAGTCCTCCATCACTTACCTCTTCTTCCTAATGCTGAGCCTTTTAAGAAAAAAATGAGGAAGATGTACTCGAAAATCACTTTATTAGTCAAAGCGGAGCTAAAGAAACTGTTGGATGTTGGGTTCATAAGACCCATTGATTATGAAAAATGGATTTCAAATTTGGTATTGGTCACCAAGTTGACTGGGGGATACACATCTTCTTTGACTTCAGGGATCTGAATAAGGCTTGTCCAAAGGATGATTTCCCTTGACCCAACATAGACATGATCATGGATCTTATAGTGGGATAAAAGATGCTATCACTAATGGATGGTTTATTTGGCTATAATCAAATCAAAATTGTAGCTTAAGATCAACATAAGATAAAATTTACTTGTGCCTGGGGTACATAATGCTGGAATGTCATGCCCTTCGACCTTAAAAATATTGGAGCTACCTATTAGAGGGCAATGGCATTAATCTTCCATGATATGATGCATAAACTAATGGAAGACTATGTTGATGACCTAGTAGCGAAATCCCTCACAAGGGATGGTCACTTGATAGTACTTGACAAAATATTTGAAAGGTTGGAAGAATATAAGGTTCAATTGAACCCAAAAAAGTTGTCTTTGAAGTAACTTCTAGGAAGCTTCTCAGATACATTATTTCACATAGAGGCAAGAAGGTTGATCTTGCGAAGGTGAAATCCATCATAGACATGCCACCACCTTCCAATCTAACATAACTTAGAAGTATACAAGGTAAACTACAGTCAATCCATAGGTTTATAGCTCAACTAGTAGACAAGTGCCACCTATTTCATTATCTCCTTTGCAAGGATGTCCCTTTCAAATGGATCAATTCTTGTCAACAAGCTTTCCAAAAGATCAAATACTACCTACTATCACCACCAAGACTGATGCCGCCCATTGATGGGAAACCATTGATCTTGTATGTATCAATGAAATCATATGCCCTAGGAGCTCTTTTGGCATAAAATGACGAAGATAGGAAAGAAAGAGAAATAATTATATAAGTCATACTCTTGTAGGATACAAAATAAACTATACTCCCATTGAGGGGGCATGTCTCACTGTTATTTTTGCAACGTAGAAACTAATGCATTGCATTCTGAATCTACAAACTAAACTGCTTACCAAGATTGATCCTTTGAAGTATTTATTCAATAAAGTTGCACTAATAGGAAGATTAGAAAAATGGGTGATAATCCTTAGAGAATTTGACATAGAGTATGTGGAAAGAAAATAAATCAGGGGATAGGTCATTTTTGATCAATTAGAAGATGCTCCTACTCAGGTATTGCAACCTCTCATAATAGAGAACCCTGATTAAGCAATCTTCAAGATAGATACATCTACAATGTGGAAGATGTAATTTGATGGATCTTACACACATCATGGTTTAGGAGCTAGTGTCTTGTTTATTACACTACAAGGGGACACAATCCCTAAGTCATAGAATTTCCTTCTTGTGCACAAACAAAATTGTTGAATATGAAGCCTTGCTAATAGGTCTAAGGGAATCTATAAGATGGAAGATCACAAACCTACATGTCTATGGTGATTCACACTAAGTGGTTTGATAGGTCAACAATGAGTATGAGATAAAGGATGGAAAAATGGTGCCATACAAGAAAATGGTTGATAGTCTTAAGGGGTAATTTGACATCATCCTATTTACACAGATTCCAAAAGTTCAAAATAAGGTTTTTGATGCAATGACCACCATTGGGTCTCTATTGGACATTCTAAACAATGTACGTTAGTGTGAGTTCTTGGTGGAACAAATTTTAATCCCCATATTTGACGTCCCTGAATCCAAGATTGTGTGCAAGACTGTTGGTCTTGAATCCCCTATTATAAAGACATTTATGAGTACCTTCATGATCAAATCCTCCATCCCAACTTGCCAAATAACTAAAGAAAAAAATTTACTTGACAAGTTGCTTAATATGTTATCATCACCAATACCCTATATCTCCATAGTTTAGATAGTACCCTTCTTAGATGTCTTGATATGAAAGAATAAAAAATGACTTTACGAGAGGTACATGAAGGTAACACATAACTTACTCTAGTGGTCCTACCCTAACAAAAAATATTATTCATAATGGATACTATTGGCCAACAATGGAACATGACTCCTACTATTTTGTGAAGAAATGCAGATAATATTAGATCCATGATGATTTAGTACACACACCAACACAAGGAATTCATTTGGTTACATCACCTTGGCCTTTCTCTCAATGGGGACTCGACCTCATCCGAAAGATCCACCCTACATTTGCGAATGTCCATAAATTCATATAAATACAAAATAATACTTTACTAAATGGATTAAATCCATTTTAATGCCATACATCATCGGTAAAAAATCTCAAAATTGATACTAAATTATATCATATTCAGGCATGGTGTACTCTTGTCTATAGTCACAGATAATAGGCATCCCTTCAAAAACCAAGATGTTTGGGAGTTATATGAAAATCACCACATACAACATCACTTTTCCACTCCATATTATCCCCAGGGTAATGGTCAAAATGAGGCATTAAATAATACCACAGTAAAAATCTTAAAGAAGACTGCCAATGACTCTAGCTGAGACTGACACATACAACTAAATCCAACCTTATGGGCTTATTTTATGAGAATTTGTACTCCTACTAGTGCTATAACTTATTCCATTGGCTTCAATTCCAAAGCTATCCTACCGATTGAGGTCAAGATCTTTTCCTTGAGAGTTTCCATGCAATAGTTCAATGATGATGAAGATGACTGGATCTCTAGGTCACACAAGCTAGAACTGCTGGACAAAAGAAGAAAAACTATGTTGGTCCACTTGCAGGCATATCAGAATCACCTTAGACACAATTACAACAAGAGATTCAAGGTTCAAAACTTTGACATTGGTGATATTTTATTGAAGGAGAACCCTAAGAACCAACAGGAAAGAGAAAAACCAAGCAAGTAAATGAGCCTAACTAGTTGGGTCCTTATATCATCACCACATCATATGAATCTGGTGCCTATCAACTAGCCACTCTTGAGAGTGAACCGCTACTTGGTACGATCAACAACATGCACCTTCAAAGGTACTATACATGATCTCTGCTAATCCCTTTAAAAATAAAAAATAAAAAAAGTGGAAAAAAAAGAAAAGAGAAAGAAAAATAATTTGTCTTATAGTGAAAACCATTTCAATGGTGCTTTGGATAAGTGCCATGGTGAAAATATGACAAAAATGTGCCATGTGTAGCTAGCTACTACTCTACCATCTATCGCCACTCTATCAAATTCTATCCATAATTGCCTGAACCCATGCTATTTCATAATAAAGGCTTTCTCACCCTTCTCATGGCCTGAGACTAATTAAACATTTAGAATCAAATTCTTATCATATTCATTCATTTTTAATAACTAGTCCTATTCCAAACTAGGAGCAATCCTCGATCTAGGGTTTTAAAATGATCTTACACATGGTATCAGAGGACGTTATCACAAAAATACAAAAAACATAAAAAATATTCCAAAAATATAAAAAACATCGAAACATTCAACAAAACATCAAAACATTCAAATATACTTTGAAAACTTCAAAATAGTCATAAAAAGTCAGAAATTTAAAAAATAATGTCAATTCATGGTATCAAACTACATTTTCTTTGTGTGTGTCAGATAGGCAAGGCCATCATTGATGAGCCCCCTAGGCATAGGTTAGTCCCTTAGGGTCCATTGTAATAAAAAAATTCACCATAATCCATAGTCTTGAATAAAGTATCACTTGTCATGGTCAATTTAACTACGTTGTCTTTGTGTGTATCATGTAGGCAAGGACACCATTGATGAACCCCAGAGGCATAGGCCAATCCCCTTAGGTTCCATCATAATAATTTTTTTATCACAATTCTAATTTCATAATAAAACTATCCTTTGTAGAGAATGAACATGTTGAGCATAAACATGATATCCTACATAGAACCAAGCTTAAAAAATCATGAAACAATAGATGGAGCTACCAAAATAGCCTTCAACTAGGTTGATCAATTATCTACAAATGTTACTTATCAAAAATAATTTGTCTTATAGGATTTTTCATTATCGAAACTAGACCCGACATCTTACACGAAATGTAATACTCCCTAAAACATACACTATCTTTTGAAACATATCAAACACTTATCAATAGGAAAAAAGATCTAAATAGTTGTTGAATCATTTGGTCTAGTTAACTCTTATCTTGTCTAATTTATCTTATGACATATTCCTAAGCTATTCAATGATATCCAAAAGTGATTAGAGTGGCAATGATAGATTATGATGTTTCTTTTTGTTAATTTTTTCTTGTGGTCTGTCTTGGTAATATGACTGGGGAAACTTAGATCCTTGTGTGTGATTGGGATTCCATCAAGCATAATCAAAACATCCTATGCAAGTCAAAATTTTTCTTGCAACAAGATTAACATGCTCTAAGGTTATTTCCTTGCATATTCGAACAAGGTTCTATTTGTTACTAGTATGAACTAGGGAACTCCTTGTCTGACATGCCTTAATATTTGATAAACAGATACTAAATGTCACCAAGGTTTGTCTCAACTTGGTGTACACTATCTACTTGTCCATATATCATAATATTTAGGAAAATGGAAATAAAAGCTATCTTCGTAGTTCATGCGTAGGTATGCATACATTCATTTGTCCCATAATAAAATGCTCTATGATGATAAAACATGCACTGCTAAAAGCTCAAATACTATCAATCAATACATCAATCTTAATTCAGAAAAATGGTCCATCAAACTATTCTTCAAATAATTATTAATTATTTCTTCATACTAAAATTTCTTCTATAAATCTAGTAGTCATCTTGATGGTGTTCTATGACATACACAAACAAAAATATGAGCTACATCATCTTGTAGTTATAGTCATGTTAGAACATCATATCTCATGTGCATATAGGGCATACATATTTCATAAGGAAATACAAAAAGATAGATAGCATTGCATCACATTTTAGAATCATCATATCAAATATGGCATAAAATTTCCTAAACATACAATTCCACCATGCATATAGATCATATAAGAATCATAAATCACATCATAGATCATAAACATTAGATATCCATACATCATGTCATATATATAAGGATAAATTAATATCATGTGCATCCATCCATACATGAGAAAAAACATAACATCATATAAATCTACAAACATCCATTGTGTAGAAACATGCATACACATATATGTAATTGCCTCCAAAAATGATGTATCTCATATATATCCAAAAAATAATGTGTCATAGTACAAAATCATGATACTGTAAATATAGTGGAGCTCGTAGGCTCGATAAAAAATATACATGTCCATATACAAAAAATAGGCCTAGCTTGTACTACCCTTGTCCCCTGAAGGTGATGAGTGGAGGGAGGTCTTGTGTGGTATCACAACATGCCCCAAGACTGTAAGACTTGGGGAACCCAAATGAAAACTAATGCTTATGGTAGGTGCTGGATAGTTGGAAAGATCACCGGAAGTGGAAAGCAAAATTTTTAAAAAAAAAGAGTATTTCATAGTTCAAGTGTTTTGTGTACTAGGTACCGAGAACCAAAAAATCCATAAGTGTAAAAGGTAATACAAGGTGTTGAGAAAAATGTTTCGGTTTGGGAGTAGAGGTTCGGTAAATATGGAAGTTTTGATAAAATCCTAGGTCTGAGAAAATTATGGGTAAAAGCTGAAATATCGGGTACCGACTATCAGGTAACAATGCAAAGTAAAGTTTTAAAATTTTAATGTTATCCAAAAGGTTCGATGGTTCGGTAACTCATTTAAAAGAATAATTACACAAGAATATATAATATTTTTGAAAGTGTGTTATTTATGATGGATTTAAAATGATGGTTTTATTTACATGATAATTTTTTAAAATGTTTTAAAAGGGATTTAATAGTTGGAATTGGTGATTACAGGAGAAGTAGATTGCAATGCAAAGTTTGATTATGGGTGGTGATAAAATTTGGATCATGGATAGAATCATATTCAGATCGGGCTACACATTCTAGGAAGTTATGTGAAGACGGAGCTTGAGTCTGTTGGTGTTTTTTCCAGTACACCTTAGTAAATCTCTGAAAGGTAGCTAACCTCTATAACCAATAATCCTAAAGATGAATGGCCAACTCAATGGGTAAATATTTTCAATATTTTACCTCTACTCTTTAGGCTCTATGGGACCAGTGAGGGTATTTTCTAATTGTGCTCATACTAATTATACTGAAATAGAGAACATTTCTTCACAAATGAGTTCCTGTTGAGTGCAAACATACATTACTCATCAAAGGTTTGAACGACCTTTACACAAATAACCATTTGTTTGCTAGGAACAAGGGTGCATTTTAGACTTACATCTAAGAATTGATAGAATTTGAATAAGTATTATTCTTTTTTTGAGTCTATGGCTAGGCATTTCATTAACTCATCAGATTACATGAATTCTTGACAAACAGGTCAGTGCCTCATCAATTGGGTAAATGGAGTCAAATATGAAATACTTAGTAATACACAAAATGTTTAACCCTGAAATAGATGGACTATTTTCATAATGCCTTACATTACAAAATATCAAAGTATTTAAAGTATTACTTCTTACCAAATCCTTTGCAAATTCTCATAGACCTATGACTCTCTTCAAGTATTTAATTAACTCTTTGAGTTAAAACATAGAGAAAAATCATACATTTAATTAAACCATTGAAGATAAATGAAAAGATACTTGATGTTTTCATTCATAATTTGCAACAACTGTACACAGAAGAGTACATACTTTAATTTTGTAGATTTGTTTCGATATCAGTCACTCGTGTAAAACTATTTAACACTATTACATACAAAACCCATACCCAAGACAATTAGCTAGCAGATTCATTAGGAATTTTGCATTATATTTATTCACTGTATTTGCATCCTACCTAGACCATTCTGGACTCAAAATTTTGACCTTTGTAATGAGCCTTGAAATCTATTTTATAGCACAAGAGAGCAACAAGCATCGGGCCCATTACAGTTACATTTCATAATAACTTCAAAGTTAATTTCATTTCATTTGGGTTGGTTCCTGAATTGTTACATTTTATCATTCTTTAACCATGGGAAAACCAAAAAAGGCAAAATGAGCACCAAGCCATTGGTCGAAGACGCCATGCAAGCCTTCCAAAAGTTGTTATCAAAATTGGCATGCTCACTAATACTAGAGAAACCACCATCATTATCAATAGCACAAACCAATGAACCAACTACATGGGAGTTGAGTCACCACATCACCCAAAAACTGAGCACCACTAAAAAGAGAACATGGGTGTTACTCGACCTTATTAGCCATTGAGTAAAAACCCTCACCAAGATTTTTGATAGAGAATGGAGTTGCAACAATTACTTCATTATTTGAGTCAGTATACGACACAAGAGAGATAGGGAAATGGCCAGCATCAGGGCCAACTCCTCCTTCCTCACTTGAAGAGTCATCACAAATTAGGATAGGAGTACTAAGCTTCCTTAAACAAACCCTAAGACTTGTACTCGGCCTTGTTAATTCTTCAAACTCAACATGCACGTTCCCTTTAAACTTGACCAATTCTTCTGAAATGGTCCTATTTCTAAGATTGTAAGTTTCTCAACCTTACTTCAAACACTCCTCTTGCCTTTTGGGACAATTGGAGTTTCTAACCACAATAGGTTTTACTTCATGCACATAAGACAATGGTTCCTGCATATTTAATCTTATAGACCTTCAAATCGATGCAATGGGAGTACTTGGTTCATTCATTTTCTCTGAGGAGAATACCAACCACAACCAATTTTGCAAGGAAAAACACTAGCCAAAAATTTAAGAGAATTCCCACACACAAACAATGAAAACCATAACAAAACAAGATGCATAATACTACTGAACCATAGAAATAATACTACATGCATGCACACTTACATACCGAAAGATATCAGGCAACCACCTTTGCGAGAATTTGTTAAGCACTCATAATTCACTCCTCTAGTACTTGTGATAGTTGCTTCCATGCCTTGATGAATGTAGATGATCAAATAAACTATAGAAAATCCTCATTAAATAGAGGATTTGGGGGTGAGTTGCATTTAATGGCCATCCTAGTTCGCTCAAGTGAGCAAAAAAACAATTGCTACATGTTGAATCTCAGCCATTGTTCATCTAGGATGTAAAAATTGATCAATGAGGCTCATTAAGGATCACCACTTGCTATATTGATTGTACTTAGAAACAACGATGAGGTTATTTAAAGCTATCATGTACCCGTCTACATCCTTACTCTATCATCCTCAACTCACATGTCGTCGATCCTAATAATCATGAGAATATCTTGGCCACAAACCAAATCACATCACCCATCATGTCTTCAATTACTGCTTCAGAACCTCATGAAGTGATGGCAGTGAAGCCAACGATGAGCTATTGGTTGTTGATTTTGATCACAGAAGGATCTTAACCAAAGATCTTCATTTACATCAATCATCGCATCCTTACTTTTCACCAAGTAGCCTTAACCTACGATAGACCAAGCCCACATGATGGGGAGGAACTCCAACCATCGGTGGTCACATGTTCCCTTTTGAAGAGCATGAGATAACCAGCAATAGTGCTAAGATGAGTGATAGGTTAAATAATCAACTGTATCTCTCATTGTGGGTTACCTCTCGACGGTATGGATGCTTCACGCGATGGGAGATGAACCTACTGGTAGTAGGGAGAAACATTGCATCACTCATCATGGGATGGACGTGAGCGGTTTCGAAAGAATGTGTGATGGGCGATGAAGCCAAATCAGTGAAAAGAAAGTAATATTGCTCATTGCGGGTTATACATAAATTGACTGAAAAAAACATGCAATGGGTGATAGACTGCTCGGGGCTTGACTTAATATGTTTTAAAGCACATGGGCTAAAAGTTTTTTTAAAAGGGATATCCTAGCCTCGACAAGAAAACTAAGGTTGGGGTTGATAAAACAATGAGGCAAAGGCCATAAAATACAACTTAACCAACTAGTGACCTGATGCAACCGGTCAATGAGTGAACATAATCTGACAAGAGAAAATAAGGGTATAGATGAATGGAGACCTCAAAACCCCAAACCGTAGTGACAACAAGATTTAGGCCAACATAAGCTTGACAATGAAATTCAGTGGAACCATGAAAATTTTAGGGGTTTCACTAGTGGCTTCGACTAGGGATGTATGCTTCTTGTAGGCATAGCAAGATCTCAGATTTATGGTAGAAGCAAACCAAATGCAAAATCCATTGAGAGCCCTCAAACTGCTCCTGCACTCAACCCCCCTTTTTTTACCCTCATTTGGTGGCCCTAGGCCAACAAATGAAAAAGGAGATTCAATTCTTTCCTCTATGAAATACCTTACCCTGCTCTGATAGCAAAGAATCGAAATGTGCATTATGAATTTTTGAGTGACTATCATCACCATGATTGACATCAACCATTCCACTTGACATGAAACTGCCTTGTTCATCAACTTGTTGCACCATAGGCTCATCCAAGTGAGTTGGAAAAATAAAAATTTCATATTCCACTTGATCATGGATTGTAACATCACATTCAATTTGTTCATCAAATTGAAAACATTCATAAATGCTTTATAATATACCAGGCCAAGCTTGTGAAGTATCAATAAAAAAGGTTCATATACAACAACACCTTCATTGTACTTGACATGAGTGTTATCCTCATCAGATGGAAGAAATTTTGTGATAAGGTCCAAAAGATGAGGGTTATCTACAAAGAATTCAAGTGCATATTCATACTGGTTAACACCATACCTCATGGTGTCTGCACTCCTAATTTTCTCTTCACATAAGTCAAATAGCCTTGCAATATCCACATAATCTGAGGGTCATCAAAATATTCTTTCATGCCAACACATAATAGGACTAGTTCAGGTTCAATACAACGATCTTGGTCCATAACCTGATCACCCAAAAGTGAACTTCTTCCTTTGCTAGGGTGTGTACCAATTTACTTAGTATGTATGGTTAACAGTTCATCCGTTGCTACACAATAATCATTTTGGACCACATGGGCATGAGTATATTCATCAATTCTTGCTTCACCACAGTAGACATTCACTACCTTACCTTTGACATCTTCATCAATTGTGGCATTGCATCCAAGATCATCATCATGAGGGATGAAATTATCAACTTCAGTCCTTTCATCACATAAATCACCACCATGATCACTCAAAAACATACTTGGATTAAATTTTTGGTAATCATCAGGAACATCATGCTCATTCACTTGTATGAAAGCATGACATTGCCAACACTTGTATCACTACATATCTCGTGTGACTGGGAAGCTGCTAAATCTAGGTTAATGTCTTTGAGGATGGAATAAAAAACATTTACATCAATTTGACCTTCATTTCTTGCTGCGTCATTTGCATTATCTTCAATACTCTTACAAGAGGTATTTGTCAAGAAATCATCAACATTTGCAACAAATAATGGATTATTTCTACACCAGTAAGGATCGCCACCTGTCACCTCACATGCTGGTGAAGGTTCATCATACAGGGGATTATGCCATACCCTCATTGTTACCATATTCACCCCTACCTCCTTGGTACATGGATCAAAATTTTCAATGCATTGAAAGTCACTGTGATCCCTTGAAGAGAAAAAAAAAATACTCTTAGAGTCATCTTCATCATTTATATTCAAAATTATGGATCCACATTCTGAGAACTCTTCACACGAAGATAACTGTTCATCCCCAAACAAATGCACCCTTTGAAGGCTATCAACATATCCTCTACTAAGGCCATAGATTCCATTTCCATTTCATAGGATGATTTATAACCAACAAAGGACCGATCTAACTCAATTTCATCACCATGATCACTGGTTTGCGTATCATTGTATCTACTCAAACCAAAATGTGGTACTTCTTTTTGCACCCCTTGTATTTTCTCATAATCCATGACATCCCAAGGATGGATATCATGCACCATTTCTTTATCTTCATGTTGTGTATCTTCACCTATGTTACTTTTGAAACAACAACAATCATTAACTAACTATTCATGTTTTGATACATCCTCTTGACCTAATTGTACAAACTCTTGATCCTCCTCATAATGGGAACCATTGGTAACATTTTGAGGTGACACTTGTCTCATGTATTCATTCGTAGCTCCCTCAACAAAATTTATCCATCCAATCACTTGGATCAAGTTGTGAGGCTTCAATTCCTCTGGTAAAGTACTCAATCTAGATTGATACACTTCACAAAATAAATCAATGCATACTAGAATATTTGGTTTGACATTGTTAGGTATTTTTAACAAGGCATCCATAAATCTATAGAAAAGATGATCAAGAGATCCCCCTTTGTGTCTTTTCATATCATACAATCTTTTAATTGCAATTACTTGATCAACTTTACTCTGCTCATGCACATATTTCCTTTTAGGCTCATTATGATCTTCATGTTGTGTCAATGAAGAACTTTGAACAACATGAATCTCATCCTCTTGACATAATTCTCTATTGATTGATCCATTGATTGTACTAACACAAGATGTGCTAGGATAACCAACATGAGTAGTCAAGCATCCCTTTATCATTGAATATCTCAAATTATTCTCAATGTCTATAGTAATGTAATATGCTTGACACAATGTTGTAGGATATTTATCTCTTAACAAATAGCTCATCTTCTTGTCGAATGCGCCCAAGAATACCAATAAACATTCAACATCATTCAGTCTTATGCTTGTAGGGACCTCTCTTATTAATTTTGAGAATCTAAGATTAAAAGAAGGAACCGACTCATTTTCTCCTTTCTCCATGTCCATAGATTTTTTCCTGATTAGGAATGGATCAATTCTTTCTCCAAACTATTCCATGAACACCAGTTTAAAATAATTTCATGAATTTATGGAAGATGCTAGTAGGTAAGAGAGAAAATATCTTGTGTCCCCCTTTAGGGACTGAACAGACAGTTTCATAACTACATCTTCAAAGACCACCTCATAATCTCCCATCACATCAACAAACTCTTGTAGATGTTGACTTACACCTCTAAATCTTGGTATCTTATCTCTAATCTTGTGTGGTATAGTGTTTGGATAACCACAAATGCTACTAAAATCTAGGGCATTGTACCTTTCACTATTAAAACCCCGCCGATGTGACACAGTACCCATTGTCTAAATATTCATCAGAAGGCATAATATGTAAAGACATCTTGTTGTACCTTTGCAAGCCTTTTTGGATGTTTCAAAAAGGACATTCAAATCCCCTTCACAAGTAATATCTCAAGCCTTTTCACCACAAGCTTTTTGTCTAATTTTCTTAAGATCTAAAATACATGTTCCTTTCGTAATAATCCATAATTTCACATTATACTTTTAGAAACATGAAATATTTCAACTAATCTTCCCCTAACTAGTGCTATTTCACTCAATTGGGAAACATTTACATCCTAAATCCAAAAGAATTCTCACACTTTGCTTACAAATATGATCTAATTTTCCTCAATACTTATGAAAATACCTGGCCCTTTTGCACTAGTCGCCTAGATTTTTTCTTTAAGCCTATGGATCTAGAACTTTAATGTATTATTTATCATCTTCTTTAGTTAGAGTCACCACCTCCCATCATGGAGGAGAAAAATTCAAATGAGATGAAGTTTCTTCACAAATAAAACATGTTCTGGGTTTGCCTCCACAATGGAGTCACTTTTAGATCCTTCAAAATTTTTTGCAATCAAATCCTTGACTAGGGTCAAGAATTCTTCAAAGTATGAACAAAATTCTCATAATAATTACACCATTTGACTCTATGATACAGGGATATGCGTCTGAGAGTGCAATTAATTCCCTAGTAGAGTCACTATTCTATTGGTGTTTTTTCCAGCACACCTTAGGAAATCTCTAAAAGGTAGCCAACCTCTATAACCAAGAATCCTAAAGATGAATGGCCAACTCAACGAGTAAAGGTTTTCAATCTTTTACCCCTACTCTTTAGGCTCTATGGGACTAGGGAGGGTATTTCCCAATTATTCTCATACTAATTATACTAAAATAGAGAACACTTCTTCATATAAAAGTTCCTATTGAGTGCAAACAAACATTACTCATCAAAGGTTTGGCTGACCTTTACACAAACAACCATTTGTTTGCTAGGAACAAGGGTGCATTTCAGACTTACATCTCAGAATTGATAGAATTTGAATAAGTATTGTTCTTGTTTTTGAGTTTATGGCTAGGCATTTCATTAACTCATCAAATTACATGGATTCTTGACAAATAGGCTAGTGCCTCATCAATTGGGTAAATGGAGTCAAATATGTAATACACAAAATGTTTAACCTTGAAATAGATGGACTATTTTCATAATGCCTTACATTACAAAAGCTCATATTATTTAAAGTATTACTTCTTACCGAATCCTTTGAAAATTCTCATAGACCTATGACTCTCTTCAAGTATTTAATTAACTCTTTGAGTTAAAAATTAGAACAAAATCATACATTCAATTAAACCATTGAAGATAAATGAAAATATACTTGATATTTTCATTTATAATTTGCATCAATTGTACACAGGAGAGTACATACTTTAATTTTTTATATTTTTTTTGATATCGGTCATTCGTGTAAAACTATTTAAGAATGATACATACAAAACCCATACCCAAGACAATTAGCTAGTAGATTCATCAAGAATTATGCATTATATTTGTTCACTGTACTTGCATCTTACCTAGACCATTTTGGACTCAAAATTCTAACCTCTATAATGAGCCTTGAAATCTCTCTTATAGCATAATAGAGAAACAAAACATTGGGCCCATTACAGTTACATTTCATAATAAATTCAAAGTTAATTTCATTTCATTTAGGTCAGTTCTCAAACCGTTACATTTTATCATTATTTTACCATGGGAAAACCAAAAAAGGCAAAAAGAGCACCAAGCCATTGGTCGAAGATGCCACACAAGCCTTCCAAAAGTTTTTATCAAAATTGGCATGTTCACCAATACTAGAGAAACCGCCATCATTATCAATGACACATACCAATGAACCAACCACATTGGAGTTGAGTCACCACAGCACCCAAAAACTGAGCACCACTAAAAAGAGAACATGGGTGTTACCCAACCTTTTCAGCCGCTGAGTAAACATCCTCACCAAGATTTTTGATAGAGAGTGGAGTTGCAATAATTAGCTCATCATATAAGTCAATATAAGGCACAAGAGAGATAGGGAAAAGGCCAATGTCAAGGCCAACCCCTCCTTCCTCACCTAAAGAGTCATAAGAAATTAGGACAGGAGCACTGGGCTTCCCTGAACAAACCCTAGAACCCGTACTCGGCCTCATTAATTCTTTCACAAACTCAATAGGCCCCTTCCCTTAAACTTGAAAAATTATTTTGAAATGGTCCTATTTATAATATTGTAAGTACTCTTGATAGTGATTTTATCAACCTTACTTCAAACACTCCTCTTTCCTTTTGGGACAATTGGAGTTTCTGCCACAATAGGTTTTTTTTCATGCACATAAGCCAATGGTTCCTTCATATTTAACCTTCTGGACCATCAAACTGGTGTAATGGGAGTACTTGGTTCACTCATCTTCTCTGAGGAGAATACCAACCACAACCAATTTTTTAGGACAAAACACTAGCCACAACTTTTAGAGAATTCCCATGCATAAACAATGAAAACCCCAACAACACCAGATGCAGAATACTACTGAACCATAGCAACAATCTACATGCATGCACAATTACATACCAGAAGATATCAGGTAGCCACCTTTGTGAGAATTTATTAAGCACTCACAATTCACTCCTCCAATACTTGTGATAGTTGCTTCCATTCCCTAATGAATGCAGATGATCAAACAAACTGTAGAAAATCCTCATTAAATAGAGTATTTGGAGGCGAGTTGCATTTAATGACCATCCTAGTTTGCTCGCATGAGAAAAAAATCAATCACTGCATGTTGAATCTTAGCCGTTAAATGTCTAGGATTTAAAACTCGATCAATGAGGCTCATTAAGGATCACAAATTGCTTTATTGATCATACTTAGAAACAAAAATGAGGTGCTTTAAATCTACCACATACCTGTTTGAATCCTTACTCCATCATCCTCAACTCA
Organism: Sequoiadendron giganteum; assembly: GCA_007115665.2. Taxonomy (NCBI): domain Eukaryota; kingdom Viridiplantae; phylum Streptophyta; class Pinopsida; order Cupressales; family Cupressaceae; genus Sequoiadendron; species Sequoiadendron giganteum. Next base: position 280,740,391 of record CM021101.1, read on the forward strand.
TGCATCATCAATCTTGATAATCGTGGGAAGATCTTGGAAACAAACTAAATCACATCACCCATCGTGTCTTCAATTACTGTTTTAGAATCTCATCAAGTGATGGAAGTGAAGCCATTGATGAGATAGTGGTCATTGATTTTAATCACAAAAGAATCCTAACTAGAGATTTTCATTTACATCACTCATCACATCCTTACTTTTCACCAAGCAACTTAACCTGTGATAGACCAAGCCCATGCGATGGGGAGGAGCTCCACCCATCAAGGGTCACAAGTTCCATTTTTAAGAGCTTGAGATAACCGGTGATAGCACTAAGATGAGCGATAGGTTAAATAATTAACCATATCTCTCATTGTGGGTTACCTCTCGATAGTAAGGAAGCTTCATGTGATGGGCGATGAACCTGCTAGTGGTAGGGAGAAACATTGCATCACTCGTCACAGGATGGACACAAGCGGTTTCAAAAGAACACGTAATGGCCGATGAAGCCAAATCAGTGAAAAGAATGTAATATCGCTCATTGCGGGTTATACATGGACTGAATGAAAGAAACGTGCGATGGGCGATAGACTGCTCGGGGCTTGACTTAAGATGTTTTAAAGGAGGTGGAATGAAAATTGTTTTAAAAGGGATCTCCTAGCCTCGATGGGAAAACTAGGGTTGGGACTAGTAAAATAATGAGGCAAAGGCCATAAAATGCCACTTAACCAACCAGTGACCTGATGCAACTGGTCAATGAGAGAACATAAGCCAATAGGAGAACATAAGGGTATAGATGAATGAAGACCTCAAAACCCCAAAACCTAGTGACAACAAGACTCAGGCCAATAGAAGTTTGACAATGAAATTTAGTGGAACCATGAAAATTTTAGGGGTTCCACCAGAGTTGTTGGAATATCGAGAATCCTGGTATTACGCATGTGACGAAGGAGAGTGCCAACCTCCGAGGAAGCCCATTCCTGAGAATAGAAAGTTCGAGGTAGAACTAGAATGTAGGAACATGATGATAAAGAAATTGTTCTGAATGTATGGGAAAGTTCTTACATACTATCCAGATTCAAGTTATTATCCTAGTGATAATAAAAAAAAGATGAAAGACCCGGAGGACACCAATGTGTAAATGAAGGTTGATCTTTGTTGACTTTATTTGTAGTTTTTTTGCTAGTTGTCACATTCCACGTGCCTTGCCATGATTTGTCCCTTGGATTTCCTCTCATGTATTTGTCTTATCCTACCTACGTCTTGTTTCTATAAAAGGCCAAAGGATACCTTTTTTTAAGTTAAGTTCAAAATTTGTGGATGTCAGAAGAGCCAAAAATTCTCTAATTTTTGTTCCTTTTTCCTATTTTCTAAATCATTTAGGATTAAAAACTTGTATGCACATAGAGCTTAATCAATATCGAAGCCAATTTGAAAGATACCTATCTCATGTATCTTTTGTAGCTAGTTTTTTCTTTCATCCGGACAAGACTATATGCTACGCCATTTAAGGGTGCATACATAACCTACTCGGTGTCAAAACTAAACCCCCTTCTTTAAAATATTGCATTGTTTTATGCCTAGTTGTGAAGCAATCTGTTGGAGTATAGAGCGATTTTCTTTGATTTAATTAATTCTTGGGGCATGCATGGAGAATACCCGGGAGCAATTTTATTTTTCAAGTATTTTGATGTTTTATTTTAGATTAGATGTTTAAATTTAAGAAAATGTTCCAAAAAAGAGATGAATGAATGGAAATATTCTTGAAAATATTTCATTTCTATGAAATTACTGAATGGTTAAAGCTAAATCTACTTAAGTGATAAAAATGTTGTTTGATATTCATGAAATATTATTGTAAATCTATTGATTTAATGAAATTTCTTAATGATTGAACTAAAAATCTTTCATTTGATACTTATGATTCTTAAAGAAACCAGAGACAACCATAGCCCAGGCCTTGAGATTAATAGTAATATCACATCATAACCTAAAGTGAATCTAGTATGGTCAAGACTTGACTACCAGAGCCTTGGGATTAAGCTAAGTCAACCTTTCCCCTTTCCTCAGACCTTTTAGGTTGCCATAGTTCAGTCTTTCAAGTAAATATAGGTTCTTCATGGTTTTCCTGTGAGGATTTTATCTGCATTGTTGTTGCAACTAACATTGTGATTAATAGGAATTGGCGCTAGAAGGAGGGCACTCATATCTTTCCCTCTGGGTTTTGTTTAGGTATCTGTATTGGTTTCGGGTTTGAAAGAAGCTTGTAAGATGAAAGTCTATGCAAGTTTGTAGTTTGAAAATAGAAGTTGAACCTGAAACCATCATTCAATAGGAATTGGTGCTAGAAGGAGGGCATCATTTCTTTCTCTCTAGGTTTTGTTTAAGAATCTGTATTGGTTTCGGGTTTGGAAGTATGTTGTAAGATGAAATTTTATGCAAGTCAGTATTTTGAAATGGAAGTTGAGAAACTATAGGGAATCCTTAATCAATGATTAAGTCCTTTAAGTTTTTTCACCTTTGATAGAGTCATCGAGTGTAGAATTCATGATACAACTGATCACGGTGAACTTGATTGTGATTTTTTTTTAACTAGGGTAAGTTTGGCCACACATAAAGTGATTTCATTAATGGAAGAGGTTTTAACTGCTAGAAGAAAGGAACCGTTAACATGAAATATTTTGAATTCTGAAAAAGAGTATAACCCTAGTAAAACTGAAAATGTTAAAAAATTAATTGATATATCAAAACGGTTTGTTAACTGCAATTGTTAAAGAAGAAAATCATAAGGTTTTGAAGGAAGATAGGAAAGAATGTTGAGACTCAGAAATATTGCACTGAAAATATGGAAAAAACAACAATGAGTCATCATTCTTTTCATATGTGGAAAATGTTAGTGAAGGGAAAGAGTGGGAAAATTGAGTGAGAGACGTACGTGGTTTTTCGTTCCAAACTAAAAATTCATAAGCTAAAAGGGAGATTTTCTTGATTCTATGCAAGATACAGAGTATAAAGTTTTTACTTTATCTTTCTCTGATAATAATATAAATTGTGGTATTACTTGGTCTAACAAAGTTCAAAGTGAAGACAGGGTCGAGGACGCAAAATTTTTTGGAGAGAAAAAATCAAGAAATGGACACAGTCGTTCATGGAGTTGAACAGAGTAAAGAAGAAAACCATGAACCAGGACTGGAAGAAGGAAGAGTATGGAGGACTCAACGAATGTGTGTGCAATAGATCTTTAATGAGGTCATTTTCATACATGTGAGCCAACTTATTGGTAAGTAAACCTTTGAATTTATGTTTGTCAAACACATAAAATTTAAGATAATTCACTGTTGTAGTAGGACGTTTGAAATTTATTCCAGTGAATTTAAAGACAAACCTGTTGTAATTCGTACAAAAACAACAGTGAAAATAGTTATTGAGTTTAAAATAAATTGCTTAGTTAGGGTTAGTCATTTGTTAGGGTAAGTTTTTTGTTAGTTAGGGTTAGTTTTCTTTCATAGGGTTTGTTTTTATTTTTTCATTTTCTTCTTTTCTTTCTTTTTCTAGTTCGCCCTTCGTATTGAAATTTTTGCTTAAATTATCATACACATGAGAGTAAATTCAAACATTTTATAACATTGTGTTGTGAAATGTAAAAAAAATAAAACTATACACAGTAAATACATGCTTTAAAATGTACGATAAATCTATATATATGTGTCTGTGTATACCGCGTATATACATGGAAGTACTAAAATTCTGACTAGAAAAGTGCAAAAATAAAAAAAGAGGGAAGATGAGCTGCAAAAGGGTGGCCATTCAATCAATCTAGGATGCCTCATCTATTAGGGCCAAATATCCTAAGTAGGAAATTTCCCGGTGAACTTCATAGTCATGGGTATGGAGGTCAATCAGGAATGGTCAGAGTGGAAGTATTTCTCCATGTTCCACGAACCAAGGAATATCATCCATAGAAAGGATTCCAATGGTCAGGTGTGTAATAGATAGAAAAGTATCCAGATTCCCTAAATATTCAAGCCGCACTATCATATTCGTAGTTGAACATAAATCTTTGATAGGAAGCCCAAGGTCCAAGAGCGATGCTACAAATCGAAAAGAAAAATCTGAACATAGCCGATAGTATGCTCTAGATTCCATGAATTTTTCCCCAAGGACTACGCATAAGTTTGGCATAGTGAAACCAGTAGTCCGAATGTAGAAAACCTTGTCAAGCCTCTGAGAAATTATACGACCCATGAAGCCATTTTGGTGGTGAGTGCAAGTCAAGCAAATTGGAGTATCCATGACCTGGAAGAAAGAAAGCACTACAAGAGTAGAAATGTTAAATAATTGGAAAAAGAAAAGCTAAGGTGTGAAGAATTCGAGAGAAGGGCAAAATTTATAGAAAATCATGAGGAAGTTGTGGTACATAGTTTCCTAGATTGAAGTCTTAGAAATCACAAGTTGAGCTGGCAACCGAATGAGTTTTTTCAGAGCAGAATGTTAAATCAAATTAGTTATTACACAATTGGTGACGATTTGCTTCAAAGTTGGCCAGTACGAAGATTGTGAATCAAGCAAATTAAAGATTTCAAAATTAATGGTGGTCATTTCATTATGTTTTTATTAAGCCATATTAATCATGAAGGTGCCATGTGTGCAAATCAGAAAGGAAAATGAAGTCGGTAAGGCAACACACGTCAACACCTGAGTAATTTGAAGGAAATGATACATGTGCATTGAGGCATGCAAATTTAATGCATAATATTGTGATTATATTTAAGTGTCATCATGACATTTCTGATCCATTAATGTGGTGCAATGCCATCAAATTGGAATAGCTAGCTGAGTATTTAGTAGTTGCCATAAAATCAAAATGGAAGGGTGGTAACTAATGGTTCTAAATTTAGATTAAAATTTGGTGATTAAATTATTTGTTGCTAAATTTTAATTTATGCATATATTCTAACATATAGCAAGTTTTAGTTAGCTAGGATTTGGCATAAGAGTGGTAAAGTTTAGCTGAGAATACACACGAACAGGGAATAATTAAATGAGTTTTTGGGAAATAGTGAAATGATGAAGGTATTTGCATTGAATGAAAAATCAAAAGGTAACCTTCACTACCACTGTAATTCCCAACCTAACCTAATAGCGGGCTTCATTGCTTGCAAGTTGAAATGAGCTATCAATAAAATATCAAAAGAAAAATGAGCTATCAATGAAATATCAAGATATATATATATATATATATATATATATATATATATATTAAGATCAACTATTTAGGCTATCCAAATATCTCTACTAGGGCTATAGACACCTGGTTGGTAGTAGAGCTATGTTTGGGGGAATTATAGAGATAACCTTGCTGGGCTATGGATGCTTGACTGGCAGTAAGGCTCTATCCATAATTGGCTTTGGAGGATTACCAAATTATGTAGTTCAATGTTAATGAAATGATTATTTTTTCATCAAGTTCCAGAAACTGGAATTAATCAAAACACAAAATTATAATTTTTGGAGAAATTTTACCATTTTTATGACAGAATCTAGGTAAAGGTAAAGAGATATTGTTTTAAAATATGCATAAATTATAATTTACGAATGGTGATTTAATCCCAAGTTTTGGATCAAATTTGGTTTTATTGGTTGCAAGTTGTTGTGTGGTCTCACAAAACGCCCAAATATTGTAAGACTTGGGGACCCCAAGTGAAAAATAATGCTTATGGCAAGTGTTGGCTAGTTGGAAAGATCATCGGAAGTGGAAAGCAAAAGATAAATATTTAAAAAAAGAGTATTTCATAGTTCAAGTGTTTTAGGTTTCGGGTACCAGGAACCAGAAAAGCTAGAAGTGTAAAAGGTAATACAAGGTTTTGAGCAAAATGTTCTGATCCGAGAGCAGAGGTTTGGTAAATATGGAAGTTTTGGTAAAATACGAGATTCAAGAAAATTATGGGTAAAAGATGAAATACCATGTATCGAGTAACAATGCAGAGTAAAGTTTTAAAATTTTAATGTTATCCAAAAGGTTTGATGGTTTGGTAACCTGATTAAAATAAAAATTACATGAGAATATATAATATTTTTGAAAGCATTTTATTTATGATGGATTTAAAATGATGATGAATTAATGATGGTTTTATTTACATGAGATATTTTTTATAAATATTTTAAAAGGGATTTAATAGTTGGAATTGGTGATTGCAGAAGAAGCAGATTGCGATGCAAAGTTCAAATATGGACGGTCAGAAAAATTTGGATCATGGACAAAATAATATTCAAATCGAGCTACACATTTTGTGAAGTTATGTGAAGGAGGAGCTTGAGTCGTCGAAATACAGAGAATCTTGGTATTACAAATGTGGCGAAGGAGAGTGCCAACCTCTAGGGAAGCCCATTCGTGAGAGTAGAAAACTCGAGGCAGAACCCAAATGTAGGAATAGGATGATAAAGCAATCATTCTGAATGTATGAGAAAGTTCCTACATACTTTCCAGATTCAAGTTATTATCTTGGCAATAATAAAAAAGATGAAAGACCTGAAGGATACTGTGTAAATGAAGGTTGACCTCCATTGACTTCATTTGCAATTCTCTTTCTAGTTGTTACATTCCATGTGCCTTTCCATGATTCATCCCTTGGATTCCCTCTCATGTATTTATATTATCCTACTTGGGTCTAGTTTCTATAAAGGCTAGAGGATACCTTTTTTAAGTTAAGTTCAAAATTTGTGAATGTCAAAAGAGCCAAAAATTCTCTAAGTTTTGTTCTTTTTCTTATTTTTTGAATAATTCCAGATTAAAAACTTGTATGCACATAGAGATTAATCAATATCAAATCCAATTTGAAAGCTACCTATCTCATGTATCTTTTGTAGCTGGTTTGTTTGTTCAGTCGGACAAGATTGTTGCTATCCCATTTAAGGATGCATACAAAACTTACTCAGTGTCCAAACTAAACCCCCTTCTTTAAAATCTTGCACCATTTTATGTCTTGTTTTGAAGGAATATGGTGAAGTATAGAGTTTTCTTTGATTTGATTAAATCTTGGGGCATGCGTGGAGAATACCTAGGAGCAATTTTAATTTTCAAGTATTTTGATGTTTTATTTTAGATTAGATGTTTAAATTTCAGAAAATGTTCCAAAAAAGAGATGAATGAATGGAAATATTATTGAAAATATTTCGTTTCTATGAAATTTCTAAATTCTTAAAGCTAAATCTACTTAAGTGATAGAAAATTTGTTTGATATTCTTGAAATTTATTAACGATCGAATTGAAAAAATTTCATCTGATACTTATGATTCTTAAAGAAATTGGAGATAACCATAGACCCCTTGAGATTAATAAAAATATCACATCATACCCTAAAGAAAACCTATTATGTTCAAGACCTGACTACCGGAGTCTTGTGATTAAGCTAATTCAACCTTTCCCCTTTCGTCAAACCTTTTAGGTTGCCTTGGTTCAGTCTTTCAAGTAAAGATAGGTTCTTCACAGTTTTCCTATGAGGATTTTATCTGCACTGTTGTTGTGACTAACATTATTATCAATAGGAGGCTTGTCCTCTCTCTATCCTAATATTGATGGCCTCTGATGCTCCCTATGGGAATGGTGAGGTGACTGGTATGGGAATCTCCTTGGTTGGGATATCCCTTCACTTCTTTGTGATCTACATGAGTGGGATCTTCTCTGACTCTCTTGGTAACTCAGTGCCCTCTCAACTGCTGGCACTACACTCTCATATAAATCCTTGTAATAATGTGCCTCCCTACTAGCTTGCTAGAATGTACAATAAAAACCAACAGTACCACCACTGACATTAGCAATTAAATTCACTAACTGTTGCTTGGCTCGTTGTGCCCGTATCACAACCATGTCACAGTCAACAGTCAACTGAGCAACCTGACCCTGTAATGCTAGCACCTAAGCAACCTATTCCTCTAATTCCTGTACCTACACCTATAGCACTTGGATCTAGGGCCCTTGTCCCTTATCCTTGACATACTCCTCCATAATATTAAGGATGGCCTCTCTGATAGAAACCTCTTGCCATCCCTCAATATTGATGGCTACCTCTCGGGAAATCTCCTCCTTCACATCCAACTCCCTCCCTATCTCCTCCACCTCCATCTTAGCCTCTCCTCTCACCTTCTCCTATTCCACCTTGACCTCTTTCTCTACCCTAACGTCCTCTCGAATGGGTGATAACTATCTTGAAATCCAAGGTGGAAGCCCACCTCTACCACCCCTACCTCTATCACCCCTGTCTTTATCTCCTTGGCCTCCATATCCTTTGCCACCATCCCCACCTCCTCTATCAGCTCCATCCCCCCATCCTCCACCTTGACCTCCATCATCTCCTCTCCCCTGTCCTCTACCCTAAAACCTACCTTGGGGATCTCTACCAAGCCTCTCTAGAGGAGCAGGCCTATCAGGACATGTAAATGGTTTGGGCCCATGTTGGGCCCACCATGCATCGTACTCTAGTGTTGTGCTTGAATTTGTCACCTTTTTAGGAGAACCCCACTCTATTTACTAAAGATCAAAGTTCTGTATCACCACCTATACATTGATCATCAAACCCCACTAAGATACTTCCCGAGCTGATCGTGCAAACTCTACTACTTCCATAGGCTCACCTTGTCTCTCTCCAAACTGCTTGAGAATTCACTCCAAAAACTATTGCTCTATAATGAGTTGGCTCTACATGGTGTGACCAATCAAATAATGAGTAATCCTACAATAAGGAAGATTCTTTACATCATCCTCCCAAGGAGAACATAATCGGTAAGGCTTCCGGATGAAAGAATCAAGAATATCTATAGCATGTCTCCAATAACCAACATCCCTAATAGGTCTGTGTGACAACTCCTCCATAAATATAAATATATGACAACCTTGTTGGAAAGTATCTCTCCATTGGTGATTAGAACACAACTATATGATCCCATGCCCACACCATGGGCAGTGTGCTACCACACCCTATTGACTACGCTCCTTGATATGCGATATCGTGTAACTTAAAATATAGCATCACAAGCATGAAAGGACCCCAAGCATATATTGTAGCATGCTCTATCATACCTACAAGCATTTTTCCCCATTTGAAAATGAATCCATGTCCTTGAAGATCAGGAATCACATCCAATGAAACTACTAATGACCATAATGAGCCTCTCATAACTATCCACTAGTGTGTCCCAACAGATCTCATAATCCTCTACACTAAGGAGGGCTACATCCTCTGTGTCAAAACATCTTTGAATAGAAAAAAGTCCATGGTCAGGATCATATATGATGCACTCCACATGAATGGGAAGATGAAGAATACACCATACATCCTCAAGAGTGGTGGTTTCCTCTAGTCGATAAGTGAAATGAGCTCATCTCCAAGTACCACCTCTCGACAAGGGAAATCAATAGACCTGAATTAGACCCAATCATGAGCCTGACTATGACTTGATATAAACCCCAAGGTATGCAAAATATCCCTCTCCTCATTAGTTAGAGGATCTCAAAATTTGAATGAAGACATACAAATCTCTCATGTATAAACAGGAGGAAATCTTAACTACGATCACAAAAAGCACATTATGTTAGTCAAGATCCTTAAAAAATCCTATTGGACCTTTTTCACATTGATATTTTACAAAAAAATGAGTCAATATCATTCATAGTCAGATGCGTCGTACCAACCAACAAATGTGGCTTACCAAGTTGGCGTACATTTCATTTGTGTATAAGCTAAACATATCCGATGCACTATCAAATAGATGCATCGTTGTAAAATAGATGTGGGTTTCTACCTGACATATGTGGTGGAACATTGTAGTTGCAGTGCACAAGACACTTGTGAGCAACCTAAAAAATATAGATCTAGAGAAAACTTGTGACACATCAAACACTTGTGGTGCACCAACTGACAGATGCAGCAAACACGATAACAAATGTGGTGCAGAAACAACATCACATCTATTTGGTCTATTTCAACCCCTAAAATCTAGCAAACATCAAAAAAAATCCAGAGCAAGGAAGGGTCATGTATCGCATTGCCCAATCCCTTGGGCCACAAGAAGGTCCAAACCTGATATCCTCTATGCGAAATGATTGGAATGTGCCACATCTCTCCAAGGCTCCACAACAGAATCTCCACTCAAAGCTCTAAAATTTCTAAAAGTAAAATACATAAATGACTATTTTGGACCACCTAGGGGCTATTTATAGACATTTTGACTTAAGAGGGCCCCCCCTTATAGCTAGGTGCATCAAAATTAAGCTTCAAATGCAAATACAAACACCGTGAATGTCTTAAAATCAAAATATTTTTCTACTAGCATGATTGCCACTATAAAATTGGCTTGTCAGAACAATTTTCCAATTTTTTTGAATTTTTTTGATAATTTGCAATCTTTTTTGAGGGGGCACCATCCAATCCCGCCATCACTTGGATAACTCTTGAACCTAAATTTTTGAATTTTATTTGACATAACACTATTGGAACTGATGAAAATGGGGGATTCGTGCTATCGTATGGATTAGGACATAAAGCACACCCACTTTCAACTATTCCACTCAAGGATAACCCTAGAGATCTCAATGCAAAAGAGAAAGAGATCTTGCAATAGGGCTATCCTAGGGGTTGAATGTAAACTAATGAGGGGTTCACCACCAAGTAAGAACTTGGAAAGAAAAATGCAATACAAATTATGACGCAAAATGAAATTCAAAACCCCAATTCAATGCAAACCTTCACTAAATGACCTATAAATGTAAATGAAACAAAACAGAAAGCTACATAATAGAATGTACACATCTGGAAATCTAGAGATGGATGAATGGAGGTCTGAAATGATGGAAATTATGTCTTTAATGTTGAGTGGGATTCATTTTCCAAGCTGAGCGAATCAGTCCAAAATCTAGGTTTTTGTGCGGAAATAGGAATCTGCCAAATGGGTATTTGAATCTGCAAAAATCTGAATTTTGACCAAAACTGGGACTCATTCACCAAAAGTGGTGAATCAGTCCAATTAGGGTTTTCCAAAACTTTAGGATCTAAATCTTCTCTTCTCAGTCTGCTCAATCCACTTCTTTAGGTTTCTAGATCTGAATCTCTGAAAATTAACCTGTAGGTGTTCTCCAATGTTCTCCAAGGATTGATGACAAATTTGACAACTTTATGTACTTTGAAAACTTTTTCCAATCTTTCTCTTTGATGTGCATTCAATCTAAACCTATAAATAACACACTAAAGAGAGGGAAAAATGTTGTTTTGTTAGTGGATAGGGGTTTTCCTTGGTCAAACCCCATTTTGGTAATCAAAACTTAAAATAAAATGAAATAGGAATGGAGAATGATGAATGAAAAAAATATGATGTTGCAACTCATCAAAACCTAACAATGAAGTGCTGAAAACATGTATGAAGTTTCTCCAATGAATGTGGATCTTGAATCTTTCTTGAAGGTGATAGATCTTGAATGAAATGCTAGCTTGAATCATGAAACCTTACATCACAATTGTTAGCTAAAAAACAAACATGATGCTTGAAGTCTTTGACATGATGCTTTATGCTTGAATAATGCTTTAAATGCTTGATAATCTTTGCTTGAATGCTATTGTGAATTCTTTAATGCAATTGTGAACTCAAAATTGCTATTGTGAATGCTCTCACAAAAGTATTAGGTGAAAATGAGTGAAATAACCTTGTATTTATACTTAATTATGCAAAAATTCCCAAAATTACAACACTACAAGCTGACATCAGATCTAGGAGGATAAAATCCTACCAAGAATTTGAATTAATTTTAATTTTGGGCCACATGGGACTCATTAACCCAATGTGATGAATTAGTCCCATTAGGCATAATTTATGGGACCATTTTAAAAAATTCTTAGAAAGGTGTGAAACCAAGTTCGAGACCCAAAAATCTAGGTGGGATCATTCACCCAAGGTGGTGAATGAGTCCTAGATCACTAAATTTCGGCCACATAAGCTAAAAACACCTGAATTATAATTGGGTAATGATTTTTTTTGAGATTATCCTCAAAAAGATACATAAAATGAGGCTTGTGGATGCAAAATAAGGACATTTAAAGCATAAAGAAGCCCAATTATTAGTGACAACCATAGAAAAGTGTGAAAGTGTATTACAACACTTTACAACACTTTAAATAAGACATGATTAAGGTTAAAAAGAGGTTTATTAGGTGTAGTTATTTAATAAAACCTTAGAAAATTGTGAAAGTGTTGCAACACTTCACAACACTTTCACAAGGGCCCAAGACCTAATGTGAATGTTTCAAACACATTACAACACTAAATAAAGGAAATATTAGGTTTAGTTTTACAAGGAGGGCCCAAACAAGTAAGGAAAAGTAGAAGGGATATTTTTTTCCTTGCCACATTTAGCCCCCACTTTAGTGAGAGGATGAAATTGTTTCAAAGTCACACTAAAGTAGACAAACACACACATCACGAGGGGTCCAAGTGCACCAATGCTAGTAAGATAGGATGGAAATGATCAAGAGGGGTGATCAAGCCCCCAGAATGAAGATCCCATGGAAAACCATCATAGGCACAAAAGAAAACACATGAAAATGATATAAAGAGCATAAAAAAATCACAAGAATGCACTGCCAAATATGTAAAGAGAATGAAACAAAATAGAAAAGGAAAGGGGAAGATCAAGCTTCGACTGTTTTTCCATCATGATGTGGATTAGATCTAGGTTGTTTGTTTGAAAAATGCATAATCACTCTAAGGCAACGAAACTTCAGGCTGTTTGTTGGGTGAGAAGTCCAAGAAGGTGAGACACATACACAAATGGTTGGTATGCGCTCACACACACACACAAGTGGCTAAGGGAAAGTCATGCCCTTTTATGGATTCCCGTCAAACAATACCAAAGTTATACCTCCTGATAACTTTGATAAGGCACCACTACAAAAATATTTTTGAGCTTTATGAGGCAAGCAAAGCTTTGTATGCTTGGCACTCATGAACAAACAAGATGGTTCTATAGGCATGCAATTTGTGTTATGTAAGGTTTCCATATAACGAAAAATGGAAATGAAAAAATAAGAAATGTTCAAGGGAGTCTTGCTTAGTTCATGCAAGGTCTTAACTTAGGGAACATTGTGCCTAATGTCTCCAAGAGAGGACCAATCAAAGAATAGAAAACTCACAACTAAGGGGATGCATTGTGTCTCATCAAGCCATTAAGAGGAATGTAATATGATAAGATAGAGCACGCTTTCTAAGGAAACCATACCCAATGTCATCCACAAAGTGAAAAATGTATCGTGTAAAGTAAAAATATTGCACCATGAACCATGAAAAAGAAAAATTCAAAAGAATAAGCCCATGTATGCCCCTAATTTAAAGAAATTGCTAGACACCATATTATGAGCAATTACTTTAAAGTAGCAAATGATAAATGCAAATACAAAAGGAAGACATGAGAGCTAACTTGGAAAGCCCTATTCCAAGTTATATGTTTCCAAATAAAGCTATGTAGTGCAAAGAAAAGAGAGGGGTTGCCCCCAAAATGAAAACATCAAACACATAAGGGATCTATGGATTTGGGGTCAGTATGTTCTTGCTACAATGTTATTAGAGATCTTGGAACTGCCATCATTCCCCAAATACACATAGAATTGGCAAAATGACAAAAAGCGAGTGAAAACAAAGGAAAAAATCTTTCAAGTCAACATGGAAGAGACATGGATGTCTCAATGCCTTGCATCATCCCCAAATGGAAAAAAAAGACAAATAAAAAGAAATAAATAAAAGATAAAGGAAAAAGATTAAGGGTCAACATAGAAGAGACATGAATGTCTCAACACCTTCTGTCATACCCAAAAGGAAAACACAAGACAAATTAAAAAGGTAAAATGTGAAAAGATAAAAGATTTACGACATAGAGAAGAACGAAGGTACAAATAGAGGAATTTCACAAAGAGAGAGAAATACATCAAACGAAACATCATGAAGGATCACAATACGTACATGCAATCACACAAAAGAAAAAGAAAAGGAACTAATGCAAAATACTAGTAAGGCACATATGAATTGACCTAAAGAAGGTCATTCACATCCCAATCATGCTCATTGTCTACCGAAGGTAGATGACTAGCTAAAGGGATAATATCAAGTGCCGAACTAGGGCCATCACTAGGTTCAACACTTCTTAGGAGAATTGTCATTTAAGATCATGGAGGAGGAAAACAATGTATTCAATTCATTATGCACCTCTTCATCAATTTTAGTAATTTATTCATCATCATCTAAATTAATCACAACAAGAGGTTGAATGATAATGTCCAAGGAATGGTTCAACTCTTGTTGTGATTGCATTATAAGATATTTTTGTTTTGGTGAAGGGGGAGGCTTGTCATGCATTGCTTTAGCCAAGTTTGGATGTTGATTTTCTTTGTTTAATTCTTCATGTAACCTATGAGCAAGGGAACGACATCTATGCCTACACTCTAGCACCTCTATTTCTTTTAGTTCTATTTTCAAGTTGCATTTGTGTAGGATTAGGTTGATCAACCATAGGTTTCTTTTATTCCCTAAAGGGAGGAACAAAAGGAACCATAGGAGGTTGTTCGACCACTATCTCTTTGAATTTGTAAACTTGTTTTATTCTAGGAGGTGTGACATGATTTATTTTGTTATCTCTTGGTATTTTGTAGAAGGTAGGTGAAGGTTCTATCTTAGGTTGGTCTTGGTTGTTTGGAATTTATTTAGGCTCAATCATGGTTTTGTCTAGGATGGTAGGCTCTGTTGTGGATGGGGATATGTTTCAAAGGGATAATTATCCTATTTTCTTTGCCTTGAAATTTTGATAGGACAATAAAATAAGTATTCTCATGGTTTTATAGGTTCTATAGGCTCAAGCCAAAATAAATCTAAGGTAAATTTTCCACAGGAGGACAAAGGGTTAAATCCACTATGATGCATAGAAAATATTCCATTGTCAAATGGAAAATTTAAGCATTTATGCACAATCGAAGGGACTAAATTCATGGAGTGAAGCCATGGGTAGCATATCTTCACACAAAAATAGTTTGACTGTGGGATGATGGAGAATGAGATATCTAATATTTTTGGTCCTATTTTTAAAGAAAGAGTGATCGATCCCATCATAGGGCAGGTAAAACCATTATACATATTGATCCATTCTTTCGGTTTATCATATGTATCTTGATAGAGCTCATGCAAAATAAATAGTTCCCCAGTGATCACATTCTCTCCATAGACAGGATCTATTAGTATCCCATTAGTGGGATTGTCATAGATTCAACTAACTATGTAAAGAGGACCATCAGGTGCATGTTTAAGTCTATCTTGTGAGGAGAAACCAATCTCAAGAGGATTTTTATTTTGGCGCTTACGAGGAATGATGACTATCACTCCTACCATATCATCCATAGGATCATCATCTCTAGGATCATGTTGAATGGTATCATTATTATCATCATTCATATCAACATTCATCACATCACGAGCTTTGTAGTTTCACTAGCTTTGACAAATGAAACGTTATGATTAGGCATAGGGTTGGTGAAAAAATTGTAAGTTTTTGTTAGGAGAGGCGGAAAAATTATTTCCTTGATCACTAACACCTCCAACAGAAAGATGACTAGAATCAATGAGGTCTTGCACAAGATGTTTAAGACACTTAAAATGTTCCATGTCATGTCCATTTTGTTAGTGATAATGGAAATAAGAATTTTATCTATAGCTTGCGAGTAAAGGTTTATTAGGATCAAATATTTAAACACGAGGTAAGGTAATCCTCTTATGTTCTATGAGTTGTGACATTGTGTTATGAAGGGTATTAGGTAAGGGAGTGAATTATATTTTTCAGGTCCCCATAGCTAAAGGGTATCATGGCCTTAATAGAAGCTACTTGTTTGTTGGTATTCTAATTTTTTTGTTGAGGTGGATTGAATTGAAGCAAACCTTTATTTTTTTTCTAAAAGGTTGGGAATTGTTTTGATTTGTGGGCTCAGATTTCTCAGTATGGATAGAGGTGGATTTTGTATCTTGACTACTAACTGAATTTTGATAATCATCGAGGGTGGTACACAAGTGCATAAAAGAAAAAAGTTTCATCATGGTAAGCTTATATTGTATCTTACTTTACAATTTTTTTATGAACATCTTTTGAAGGTGAGGATCTAGAACCTTGACATCGATTTGGGAATAAAGGGATTGATAGCATGAGATAAAGTCAATTATCTTTTCATCTTCTTTTTGCTTACATCTCATTAAATTGGCCAAGGTCATCTTAGGAGTCATATGCACTTGGAAATGGTTGAAAAATGCCTCAAAAACTTCATTGAATGAACGAATTGAGTTGTTTGGTAGAGAAGAGAACCATTCCAAGGAAGTCTCTTTCAAGGACCTAGGAAAAAGTTTAGTCAAGAGTTTATCATCAAGGACAAAGTCACTACATAATGTGGTATAAGCGTTAACATGGTTATAAGGATCTCCCTTTCCTCCGTATTTATTGAATCTAGGCACCTCTACACCTTGTGGCATTGGAGTTTGTAATATCGCCAAGTACAATGGACTAATTTTGACATAATATGTAGGTGGGCCGTTTTGATTTTGGTTGATGGTGGAAAATTTATTTTGAAGGGATGAAACTGTTTGCAAAAGTTGAATTATGTGAGGGTCATTATTTGTATTATGAGATGAAAGAGAAAAAGGTGAGGGTGTGTATGTGTTTGAAGGACAAGTGAATGGAATAATTATAGGTGGTAAAGTTGTAGGAGATATGACATGCAATGTCACAAAGGTACTAGGGATGCTAGAGGAAATACCCAAGGAAGGAATCACATTACTAGTATAATGCATTGTTGTTGTGACTTGAGGGTTTGTATAGGTAGGAATTGAGGCTATTTTTGTGAGAGCAAGAATTTGAATTCCTCCTTGGCTTGTGACATTTATTGTAGGTAAAGGACAACTAGTGGTTGAGGTGAGGTGTTTTTCAAAGATTTGAACTATTTTTTTTCACAAGGTCAAGGCCATCTTCACTTTCATGCATGCGATGAATGTTATCTATAGTAGGGACGAGGGTAGTTGAAATGTTATCATTTTGTACTTGAATTTTATAATTTTTCTAAGTCTTCATGAATTTGAATTATGTCTTCTTGTGGGACACTAGAAACCATGGTTTCAACATGTGTCACACTACTTGAAGGTAAAGAGTTGTTGAGGGTATGGTCCATACCTAGTGTACTAGTGTTAATACTAGGAGTGAGAGAGCTAGACAACCCAAGATCCACAACTATTGTGCTATCACGTGATGAAATGAGTCTCAAACTTTGTCTCATTATAGTATTAGCAATAGGACACCAAATACTCATGCAAGGGCTCCTAAATGCAGGATGAATGCAAATGCAATATAAGCTAAGAATAATCAAATGGATAGAACATAAATTCTAGAAACTAAAACAAAAAGGTAACAACAACAAACAAAAGTTCATAAACAATGTTTTAAATTCCAAAAAATGCAGTGCAAATATGCACTGGGATTGATTCACCCAAGGTGGCGAATGAGTCCCAATGAGAATGCTTTCCAATTTTTTAGAAATTTTTAATTTATTTTTTATGATTTTTATGTTGTATGTTCTATATTCTAAGTGAAAATGCAGATTGTGTTTGGTTTTGAATGAAATGAGATGCAAAAATTTAAATTTTATGAGCTTTCACTAATTTAATATTTGAAAACCCTAGAATGCCAACTAACTAATGTAAATCCTAATGCAATGTTAATGCAAGCAAGATCTAAGATGATGATGCACTCCAAATCAGAATTATGATGTTCTGAATGCAGGTTCACCAAAATGGAACCTATGAAAATGGGGGACTCATGCTATTGTATGGCTTAGGACATAGAGAACACCCACTTTCAACTACTCCACTCAAGGATAACCCTAGAGATCTCAACACAAAAGAGAAAGAGATATTGCAATAGGGTTGTCCTAGGGGCTCAATATAAACTAATGGGGGGTTCACCACCAAGTAAGAACTTGGAAAGAAAAATGCAATGAAAAGTATGATGCAAGATGAAATGCAAAACCCTAATTCAATGCAAACCTTCACTAAATGACCTAAAAATGTAAATGCAATAAAACAAAAAGCTATAGAATGGAATGTATGCACTTGGAAATATGGAGATGGTTGAATGGAGCTCTGAAATGTTGGAAATTCTATCTTTAATGCTGAGTGGGACTCATTCGCCAAGCTAGGCGAATCAATCCAAAATCTAGGTTTCTGTGCGGAAACAAGAATCTACCAAATGGGTATTTGAATTTGTGAAAATATGAATTTTAACCAAAATTGGGACTCATTTTTCAGAAGTGGCGAATTAGTCTAGTTAGGGTTTTCTAACACTTCAAGATATAAATATGATTTTCTTAGTCTGCTTAATCTGCGTCTTCAGGTTTTTGGATTTGAATCTTTGAAAAAATCAACTTGTAGTTGTTCTCTAATGTTCTCCAAGGCTTGATGACAACTTTGACAACTTTTTCCAATCTTTCTCTTTCATGTGCCTTCAATATAAACCTACAAATCACACACTAAAGAGAGGGAAAAATGTTTTTTCGTTAGTGGATAGGGGTTTGCCTTGGTAAAACCTCATTTTGGTAATCAAACCTTAAAATAAAATGAAATAGAAATGGAGAACAATGAATGAAAAAATAATGATGTTGCAACTCACCAAACCCTAACAATAAAGTGCTACAAACATGTATGAAGTGGATCTAATGGATGTAGATCTTGAATCTTTCTTGAAGGTGATAGATCTTGAATGAAATGTTAGCTTGAATCATGAAACCCTACATCACAATTGTTAGATAAAAAACAAACATGATGCTTGAAGTCTTTGACATGATGCTTGATGCTTGAATAATTCTCTAAAATGCTTGATAATCTGCCCTTGAATTCTCTTGAATGCTTGAATGCACTTGTGAACTCAAACTTGCTATTGTGAATGATCTCACAAAAGTCTTAGGTGAAAATGAGTGAAAAAACCTTGTATTTATACATAATTATGCAAAAATTCCCAAAATTACAACACTACAAGTTGACATCAGATCTAGGAGGATAAAATATCACCAAGAATTTGAATTAATTTTAATTTTGTGCCACACGGGACTCATTCGCCCATGGTGGCGAATGAGTAGCACTAGGCATAATTTATGGGACCATTTTTAAAAATGCTTAGAAAGGTGTGAAGCCAGGTTCGAGACCCAAAAATCTAGGTGGGACTCATTTGAACAAGGTGGCGAATGAGTCCTAGATCACTAAATTTGGGCCACACAAGTTGAAAACACCTGAATTATGATTGGGTAATTATTTATGTTAGGATTATCCTCAAAAAGATACATTAAATGAGGCTTGTGGATGCAAAATAAGGCCAGTTATAGCATAAAGAAGCCCAATTATTAGTGAAAACCCTAGAAAAGTGTGAAAGTGTGTTACAACACTTTAAATAAGGCATGATTAAGGTTAAAAAAAGGTTTAATAGGTGTAGTTAATTAATAAATCCTTAGAAAAGTGTGAAAGTGTGTTGCAACACTTCACAACACTTTAGCAAGGTATCATTCTTGTTCATTAGTTCACAAGGGCCCAAGACCTAATGTGAATGTGTCAAACACATTACAACACTAAATCAAGGCAACATTAAGCTCAGTTTTACAAGGAGGGCCAAAACAAGGAAGAAAAAGTAGAAGGGATACTTTTGACAACTATAAAAAACACATTGTATCAAAGGGGAAAAATGTAGATACCCAAAATTGTTCTAGTCTGTGAGTAACACCTTTTTACTAATTTTCACCCTTTTCTCCTAATTATTAAATAATACTTCATTATTTAATTATTATAAAGAATCATAGTCTACTATTAATTGACTTTATGTTATTTAATTAATTCTTTCTAATCCACCCTTCCCGACTAATTAAATAAATCTTATTTATTTAATTATGTCTCGAATATCATTAATATTCTTGATTAATTAAATAAACCTTATTTATTTAATTATGTCATTAATTACACTTATTCCACTATTTGAATTAATCAATTCCATTGATTAATCAATCAATCCCCTTGATTGATCAATCAAATCCATTGACTAATCAATAAAGTCTATTTATTTATCAATCAAATCCATTGACTAATCAATCAATTCCATTGATTAATCAATCAATCCCCTTGATTGATCAATAAAATCCATTGAATAATCAATCAATTCCATTGATTGACTAATCAGTTCCCTTGATTAAACCAATCAAGCCAGTTAACTCCCCAATCAGTTCCTCTCAACAACCTTCAACCATTGATCTTGATATTTCACCTTTGAATTTGGATCATTCATCCAAATCATCCATTTTTATAAAAGAAAGCCTTCACAACATGTTGATGGCTAACCACTAACTTTAGAATTTTGTGCCATTGCTATCATCCACACCCTTTTGAGCTTGAAGTGAAGAAGAAGCATACTAAAATCTGAGAGGAAAGCATTATAGAAGAGGACAATGGAAGTAATCCATGACAACACAGTGAAGGTAAAATGTATCATTTAATTGAATCTGATTTCATGCATGTTGTATGTTTTCTATTGATTAATTTGGATTTGTGATTGAGTATAGGATTGCAAATTTGTGGTTGTTTAATATAGTTACTTATCTCCATTGAAACCAAAGTCAAAATTTCAAGTTACAGTTATTTTATGCTTCTTTATTGTATTTTCATATTTCAATACCTCATTATAATAAAACTTTAAGATTGAAGATTAGGGACTAATTTTCCTTTATTTTTAATTTAGGATCAACAACCTACACAATCAAGTTATATTAGGGAAGAAAAGGATTTGTGCTAGTCAATCAAGGTATGTGATATCTACCTTGATTACACATCAAGTGTGATATATACAATGTTGTATTTTTTTTTGGTAATTCCAAATGATTCTTGAAACTATCTAAAGAAGTAGCCAACTCTTATGTTCAAATATTTCAAGGGGTTGGCCAATAAACAAGAGAAATATTTAGCAATTTTATCCTATACAATCTAGGCTCTGCAAGACCTAGGAGGATGGTCCTTCACAATATCCAATGGGATTTCATACAATTCATATCAAGATATTGATTTAAAACAAATATGTTCTCTCAAGGTGACCAATAATTATAAATAAAATATACTTGATTAGCTAGATTCTTGGAAATTTCTGCTTATTGGTATAGAGAACATAAAAATAATATTATGAAATAAATTACATGAAGGTAAAAATGATTTGAATTTTGGTGACCATAGACATGCAACCAAAACCTATATTCAAAATGATGCCTTAAACCTAGGCAATAGAGTCAAAGAAAATGCAATTAAATCCCAAATAATAGATTTTAACCTAATTCAATGAAAGATCATATATCAATGCCTTACAATGATACCTTTCAAAATTTACAATTAAATCTACTTAAAAATACTTGTATACATCCAAAATACTCAAGATTGCTTATACAAAAAATTAATCTATTTCTTGAATAGAAGTTATAAAAGAAACATTCATTCTTAGAAAATTTGCAAAGATGAACATAAATGATTCTTAATCAATTTAATATTCATAAGTGATAAAGAAGTATACAATTCAAGAGGAAAATTGTTGTAAAATTGTCACAATATATTCATGTACAAAATTAGTACTATTATACAAAATCAACAATTACAGTTACAGTTCTTCCTTAGAAAACCTAGACTAGACTAGTGCAAATTAGAATATAGTCTCTTCTTACAAAATTCCAAGATCCTTTACTAAATGACTCTAAATTCCCTTTTATAGAAACAAGGGAGAAAAAAGATTTAGGCCATGGATATATGTCATATTTTCATTTGAAAATCTTATCATTTAGGATCATATAAAAAAAAGTTACAATTGTTTTGTAGAAGAAACACAACTTTCATAATGACAAAACAATTGTATTTGGCATTGAAGAAGATATTTGTTGATCCTGAAATGATGAGACACAAAATATGGAAGTGTAATCATAGTGTTGAACTCCTCCACCATTTTGAAACTCCAATCCTTTAAAAAATCATTGAGGGAAATGCTGACTAGGACATAAAATACAAAAAGAGTTCCACCTTTGCAAAAAGACAAAAAGATACTTGAGGAGATTTATTCAGTGTACTTTTCTAACCATGAGCTATATTCCTCCTCTAAAGGCCACAAAAAATTCAATAATTTTTGTACCTTATTATTATGGGCATTATATCTTACATATGTTATTTCTCTAGTTTCTTTTGCAAACATATCCAGATTAGACTCCAATTTGAATAAGTCATCAATTGATGTACTAAGGAGTGCTAAATCTGGCTTGCCATTTGTATAGATATATGATGAAAATGGAGTAATGCCAAAAAATTCTTTATTCCACACATCTAAAGACTTGATTGCTCCTAAATTATCTATTATTTTAGGCTTTACCCCTGCTCCATGCCTTCAAACATTTTCCATTTAGCCTTGAACTGCATATCTAATTTTTCTTGAAAGGCTGAAACTTCTCTTGATAAATCAATATGCTTAATGATGTGCATCAAATTTTTAGGAGCATTATTATCAAAATATGCCATCTTGATAATTTATTAAATAGAGGTGGCTTTGAGGATCCATTTATCTAACACATCCTGAAAGATATTTTGTAATTTTATATGTTTAGCATATGCTTTTTGCAATCCATCATATGCTATCTAGGCACCTTAAATTTTGTGTAGCACACATGAGAGTCTATGGCCCAAAAACTCATCAATAATATCAATATAAATTTTGTTGGCCTCTTCCTTATCCAACCTTTCATTCTTTTAACTCTACTTTAGCTACTCCTTCAAGTCTTTTATCTTGAGAGAGAGTATCTCTATCCTACACTGAAAAATTCTATTGTTGTGGTGACATGAGGAGAAGGAGAAGCAACCTATGGTTGAGGTGACTAAGCCAACACTTTATTGTATTCATTCTCTAATTTTACATGCATGACATGTAAATTATCATTTTTTGTTTTCTTCCTTTTTGCAGTAGCTTGAACACTATACATAGCAATACGTACCACAAAAGATGCAACTTGAGGGGCTAAAGTGTTTGATATCATTCTTATAATCAAGTTCTTAGATGACTTCCAGAATAATTCTGCTACTCTTGGCTTATAAAGTAACACCTCTCTAACTCTAGTCTGGGTAAGATATTTTAATTTTGACTTATCATTCTAAATGTTATCATAATGAGATTAGACATGGATGATTATGCGATAGGTTATCGTGATTAGTGATTACATTGGATTACATGCTTAGTTATTATTGTTTTGAAAAGATTATGGACAAGGAAGGGACGATGTTGTAAAACTCGTATTCGAAAGGCTTATGATGTCCTGACCCACTTCCCGAGAATTGATGTTGATTTAGCTACATGATATATGTTATATGCACATGTACATCGATGTTTGATTGGAGTGATGCAGGTACCGAGTATTGACTCCATCTGGATTCATAGGCCTAAGCGTACTCTTATTCCCAAATGGTGGTAACTGGAGGTAGTCATACAGGCCAAATGTCCCCTACCCTAGCCCAGTGTACCCTGTTAGTGCAGTGTTTCCTTGTTGATGTCTTACTATCCGTTTACCTAGCGATAATGTCTAGAGCACCTTTCAGCCATATGTCTGGTGCACCTTTGAGTTGTATGTGGTTTACCAGTATGTCTCATTGAGGTATTTTGTCTTGGTTTTCATGAATCTGTTATGTGGCTATATATTTTGGTTGCCAGTGTTATGATGTGTTTTCATTGGAATATTTTTCGTGGTTTCATATATGATATTTCATTGTGTTTAAGTGATTTGAGATTTGAATGGTTATATCCTTGAGGTTTTAAATATGTTATTTTAATTAATTTTTATTAATCATTCGAGAGAATGATATATTCTCATTTAATAATTTTAAATGATTTTATTACCCCTTTTTGTGAGCTCTTATAATCTAATTTAATCATCCTTGGGGAGCCTGGTGTATTTTACTATTGGATTTAAATTATTATTTTATGTGTTATTGGGAATGTTGGATTTAAAAGATTATTTTTATATGAATAGAGGTTATTGCAATTTTAGTGATGGTAATTAATTGAACTAGGGAGTTTTAATAGTTTGTTTAATAAAATGAATGTAACACCTCTCTAACTCTAGTTTGGGTAAGATATTTTAATTTTGATTTAACATTCTAAATGTTATCATAATGAGATTAGATATGGATGATTATGCGAATGGTTGTCATGATTAGTGATTACGTTGGATTACTTGCTCAGTTATTATTGTTTTGAAAAGATTATGGATAGGGAAGGGACAATATCATAACACTCGTATTCGAGAGGCTTACAATGTCTTGACCCTCTTCTCGAGAATTGATGTTGCTTTAGCTATATGATATATGTTATATGCACATGTACTTTGATGTTTGATTGGAGTGATGCAGGTATCGAGTATTGACTCTTCCTGGATTCATAGGCCTGAGCGTACTCTTATTCCCCAATGGTGGTAATTGGAGGTAGTCATATAGGTCAAATGTCCCCTACCCTAGCCCACTGTACCCTATTAGTCCAGTGTTTCCTTGTTGACGTATTACTGTCCGATTACCTAGCTGTAATGTCTGGAGCACCTTTCAGCCATATGTCTAGTGCACCTTTGAGTTGTATGTGGTTTACCAGTATGTCTCATTGAGGTATTTTGTCTTGATTTTCCTTAATTTGTTATGTGGCTATATATTTTGATTGCTAGTGTTATGATGTGTTTTCATTGGAATCTTTTCGTGGTTTCATATATGGTATTTCATTGTGTTTAAGTGATTTGAGATTTGAATGGTTATATCCTTGAGGTTTTAAATATGTTATTTTAATTGATTTTTATTAATCATTCGAGAGAATGATATATTCTCATTTAGTAATTTTAAATGATTTTATTACCCCTTTTTGTGAGCTCTTATAATCTTATTTAATCATCCTTGGGGAGCCTGGTGTATTTTAATATTGGATTTAAATTATTATTTTATGTGTTATTGGGAATGTTGGATTTAAAATATTATTTTTATATGAATAGAGGTTATTAAAATTTTAGTGATGGTAATTAATTGAACTAGGGAGCTTTAATAACTTGTTTATTAAAATACCTTATTTCATTTTATTGTTTTGGGGGAGAATTTAAAAAGGAAAAAGAAAATGGGTAGTTGGGTCTTTGATATTTATACTTTGTTTTGAATATTTTTTGGGGATTATGTTTTGGGAAGAAGAAATTTTCTGCTTTGGGGAAAGAGGAGAGAAAACCCCACAATTTGGGCAGCAGAGTTGGGGAGAATCTTTGAGGAGAAATTTGTGGGCAATGGCCTTGGAGGTTCAACATAATTTCATTGCCTTGCTATTCATATTTGGGATCTTGCCGTGCTTTATACAAAAAGCTATCTTTCATTTTCATTTGGGGCAGAAATGAGGTATTCTTCTATGTTTTCCTTGAATTCTTTTTTTAGAAAAAGTATGTAAGAGTGTGTTAAAATGATTTGGGAGTTTTGGTTGTTGGGGTTGGATTCAACTTGCCGCTTTGTAGTTTTTTATATGGCTGAATTTTGTGCATTTCTAGCTCTATTCATTGCCAATGATTGTCCTTTTAAAAAAAGTTAGACCTAATCTCTTATATTGAATTTTGCAAACAAAGATGGAATTCATCTTGAATCTACCAAATTTAAATTGGGTTGAAGGAAAAATCAAACTTCTGGGCTTATTTATTTTCTTTTTGTTTTGCCCAATTTGTTGATTTTTTTTGGTTTTCTGCTCATAATCTACTTGCTAAAAATTCAAAATAAAGATGGGTTTCATCTAAAATTGTCCATATCTCAAATGGGTTGTTGTCTGATTTTTAATTCAGACACTTTCATTTTTAATCTTTTGCCTAATTTGGTTGAATGACGTTTTTGAATAACACCCTATTCTTGGTCATAGATTTATAAAATAATAGTGTTTTCCATGTAGAAACACCCTTATCTTAATTGGGTTGTTGTTCGATTTTCAATTCGGACACTTTCATTTTTTATGTTTTTGCCTAGCCATGCCTAAAATGACGTTTTTCTAAACAACACCTTATTTTTGGTTATAAAACTATAAAACAAAGGTGGAATCTATCTTGAAATGTTAAAATATGAACTGGGTCATTGTCTGATTTTTAATCTGGGCACTTTGAATTTTTATGAGATTTCTATGCCTTTTTCTCATGTGTTTGAACAACAACTAAAACCATGTTTTGTGCCACCGTCAGTTGGGGGTTTTAATCATTTAAAAAGTGGTTTTATGAGATGATTTAATGAGGTTAATACTGATTTTATTATTGGTTCTTTTTATGAATTGATGGTGAATGCTTGAATGGTATTTGATCTACTTCTTGACATATGTGATCAACTGTTTAAATGATTTAGCAGTAATATTGCTTGGCTATTTTAAAAGGCTTTAATGATTGTTTTTAGTGACCTTCCACCATTTCATGTTTGTTATGGATTCCTCATTTGGCTAAATGAGATGGGCTGAAGTCAAGGTCATTAGAGTAAACTTATAGATTAAAAGTTATTAAGATAATGAGTCCTCATGCATGGCCTTGAGCGCTTGAAAGGCTAAGGGTGCACTCGAAAAGCCCTATCCGTTTGTGAGGCATTGAGTTATCCATTTGAAAGATGTTGATTTGGGCATGGTTGAGTCCCCTCATCCACATGAGAGGTGTACTTGTTTTTGTGTGGTGCCATCCCTTCGAGCACGCACGATGACCCTCCATCCGATCTACACTCTTGTATCTCGTATCTTGTAGTCATGAGTAGTACCCGACATGTATTGTATGAGCACCTCCATGTTGTGTCATTTGTCTTATGCATTATATTTGTTGTTTGCTTCATGCATGATGTGAGTGTTGGCCACATGTCACCCTTGCCTTGTTATTTTGTTTGGGCCTTGTAACTACCTCCGAGCACGGTGGGGTGGTCTCTCTAGAGTCCACATGGTAGGGGGGTGTTGCCACCGCCATTGGGGATCAACGTGCAGGTTTTGGAGCACTAGTTGGAGTTTATCTATCCCATGTACTTGATTTATCATATCGCAGTCATGTACATTACTATGTGTATATTGTACTCTCTTGAGAGATTATGAAATCATATAGATTAATGAGAAGAAATGTGATTTTTTTATATTTGTCTTATGGGTTCCGATGTTGGTATCAGACTCGATTGTATTTTGATGATCATTATGACTTTATTTCCAAAAGATTTCATGCAAAAATTAGAGCTTCGGTGGTGCTTTTCCTTTCACTCTTTGGTCTGCAAAGGTTCTGGAGCATCGACGCTTTCTGTTCGCTATTATGTGTTGTTGCTGCTAGGTTCCAGAGTAATAGGTTCCAGAGCGGAGCAGCAAGTTCCAGAGCAATAGGTTCTAGAATAGAGCAACAAGTTCCAGAGTAGCAAGTTCTAGAGTAGATCAGCAAGTTCCAAAGAAAATTTCTAGAGCTGTTTGATTTGCTCCTATTCAAATTTTCTCTGGAGGGTGGATTAGTCCTCTCCTTTGGGATGTATTTTAGGTCATATTTGGCCATGTTAGTTGTCATTTTATCAAATCGGTAATTAATTTGTGTGTATGTTATTCTTCTTGTTCAAAAAAAAATTATCTTGTCCTCTTTTGGCTCTTAACCTTCGGGTTTGCGTAGTGGGATGTTACATCTAGTATCAGAGCCCATGTTCACACACTGAGAGCTCTGACGTACATGAGCCTTCTATGTTATGTTGTGTTTTGCGTGTGTGGTGAGTTTGTTATATTATTTTTCATAGTCTTGATTGATTAGCTTTCATGCCTTTGTATGGTGTATAGGTCGTCCTTGCGATGATCTATTTTGATGTGTTCTTAGTTTCCTTTAGGATGCCCCTAGAGGTACAGCCCATGTTACAACATTGGGATCCCTGCTTATGGTTGATACCTACTTGGTGTGTTGTATGTGGTGGATGGCAAATTTTTTTGTTGTTTCCTGCCCCTTGCATGTCTTGTTGAGAAATTTTTTGGTGAGGGTTAGTTAGACCCTTGAGTCTACCAAGAACTGTGTTTTGATTGGTCTCCTTCTTGATGTGTGGCTCATTTATTGTGTAAAGGGTTATGACCCTTGAGTGATTCCTGAGTGTGGTTGTAGCCCATGTGGTTATAGTTTTTTTGATGTGTGTGTTTCCAAGTTCTTGATGTGGCGAGATAGTCATAGGACCTCTTGCCTTGAGTGCCTTAGTATGGCATTTTCAAGGGTTGAGTTTCCCAACCCTGGCTTATGTTGTGGAGGAATGGTGCCTCCTAGGCCTTGCCTTACCCTATAGAAATGAAGTGATTCCCTTGGTTGAGAGTCTCCCAAGGTTGAGATTTATTAATTTCCTTTATCCTTTGTTGCAGGTGGGCATGTTGGACCATAGCTTGTCGGTGGGTTGCTGGTGACATGTGTTGCCTAAAATTACCCTTGCTTGGTTTCTTAGTTCATGATTATTGGAAGGTCTGTTCGACCTTGAGGGTGCTAAGAAGTTCCATTTCAGTGTATTATCTTCTTGTGCTTTACCTCCTTGTGTGAGTGATTGCTAGATTGACCCTATGTGGTTCTGAAGTTTATTTTGTATGTTGTATTACATTGAGATTATAAAATATGGTATCAAAAATGAATGATCATGTTGTTCGTTTATAGATATTATTGTATTCTCTCTTATGATTGATGCAATTGTGTGAAAATTGATTATGTGATGATGAAACCATGTTTGCATTCATGCATGTGTTGGAATTGTAAATCTCTCTCTCTCCTTTTCTCTCTTATCATTGGTTTAATGAAGATGCTTATCTTTGAGTGTGTTGTGTATTGAAATTCATTGTATACTTGTTTTTTATGAGAAAATATTTATGCATTCATGAAGATTTGTGTTATTAGATCAAACCTTGGGTAAAGGACTTAAGTCCCCAAGTTGCATTCATAATCATGGGACATGTATGAATTTGAATAAAAAATCATGTTGCACTAAGTAAAAGTTTAGAGAAAAAGGGAATAGTGAAGCCATTTTAATGTTAATGATAAATGCAAAATGTTAAATGTATGTTGAAGTGATGATGTTGCATACCTTGTTTTGAGTAAACATTGCAATGATATTGCTATGTGTATAGTAAATAAATGTGGTTAACACATGTGTGCAATAAGGTGATTTACCACTAAATAATAGTGAATGTGAATGTGAGAATTATTATGGATTTGTTGATTTACTCCATGTAGCACTGTGATATATTGTATGTGATAAAGTTTGTAATTATAAAATTATGTTTAATGATATTATTGTCTTGAAAAGAGAAGATTGTATGGATGTTGGGAGTACATGTTCTTGTAAATTTTTCATCGTTTTTGCATAATTAGAGGTGGATAATGGTTTTATTTTGGTAAGAGGAAATTGGAAAAGGTACCCCTATTATGTGAACATCTTGTATTAGTGCTCATGTTGAGTGTTGTGGATATCATGTACTTGAGTTGTGTTCCCATGGGATTGTGGTATAGGGTACCCATCCATGGATGATATGATTTTGTAAAGGGAACCACATTGGTTATGGAAATATATGTATTTTGGTATGTGATCTTTGAAAAGTAATGAAATTGAGTATGTAAATGTAACCCCCCGTAAATGTGAGAAACCAGTAACTATGCATTAGTTGAGTGTTGTAAATACCCCATACTTGCTTTGTGTACCCATGGGATGGTGATACTGTGTATCCATTCATGAGGATATGTTGTATCTTAGGTATGTGATTAACCATACCATTATGTGTGATTGTATTTTGTTACTTGATTGAGGGCCAACCCATGTGTGGTTGAAATTTATATATATATAAGAGTAGCCAAAAGTTCGTTTTGTAGATTCTCTTCTTTTGGTCCTCTAGTCCCTCAGTGTGTGAAGGGGTAGTAGTAGCCACAAAGTTCCTTGGGCAGAGTATGCAACATATGCATATTGCAGCATAAGGTGGTCTCAGCTCGACTGATCCCGAGGAAAGTACTCACTACTTTCCCTTATGATGGATCAAGGTACTTGATCCATATGTGCTAGCCTATCCCCACAGTTTTGAGTACAACAACATTGGTTTGTTAGTATTTCCTGGCCGTCTGTAGGGATGTTGAGCTGGTATTAGCGAGTCAACCTCATCCATATGAGAGGTGAGACTCGAGCAACCTCATATTGATATACTCATATATGCATTATATATATACTGTATTTGCATGTGTTTCGACATGATGCAATGGATACGATGCCACGTGCATAGACATATGAAGGTGTACTATGAGATTGTGTTATGATAGCCTACTTGTGTGATGAGAATAATGGGGCCTCGTACACTCGTAGAGGGATACTCATGTTTTCTTTCGACAGTGTTTGGGATGGTTGGCATATGGGTATGTTCTAGCCATGTATACCTTTGGCTACGATGAGTACCTGCGTGTGCCTTCTCCATGAGGTATCTCTATGCGGGGTGTGTTTTGCGAATGCCTACTTCCATGGAGCCATAGACACACTTCCATGCGGCATACAACTAGTACGTGCCTTCTCCGGCTGGCGTATGGCCATGCTGCACTGAGATGCGATGCAGGATGGGGCCGAGCTGCACATCCCATGTGGACAGCCAAGGAGTGCGTGGGCCACTTGGTGAGTCCATGACACATGACGACAGGATGCGGGGTGTAGTCAAGGAGTAAACATCATTCCATGTGGTTGGCATGCTCACTTTCCACCACTTGAGGGGCTATTGTGATAGTCAGACGTTGTTCCCTCCTTCCTCGTTTGGTGGCTAGTATCTAGTCACATAGTGTTGTACAGTGCAATTTCAAAGATTGTGGACTTTCTTTATGGTTATTGATGATCTTCTATTTATTTTGAAGGCCGAAACTTTGATTATATTGGATTGTGATGGTTTAGCCACACCTTGTGATCTTCATTTGCATGTAACTCTCATGGTTACATTTGATTTAGTGTTGAAATTGCGCACATTTCTTACTTTATTGCTGAAATTGAATCTTTATTTGATATTTATTTATGATCTTTGGTGGCTAAACAAGTTTTCTATTTATTGTTTTCAAATTTCGGTCATGTGTCATATTGTGATTCCTCTCCAAGGACATATGAGGTGGACTTGGTGAGTGTATATGAGGAAATAGATGCAAGAAACTTTGAGGATGGGGGTATGTGAGGCTGTTACACAGCTAGGAACCACTACCCACCTATGTGTGATGACTATCTCTTGGAGGCTAACCACCTTATACAAGAGATATTTCATTGTGGTCTTGTTTGGATGGTCTCACCATGTGCATGTGGCCTAACACCATCAAGCCACTGAGTGTGAGCTATGGATTATGTGAGATGGATATTGGCTCTTGGCTCATGGATTAATATGCTGCTTACCGGTGTCTAGATGGACCCTTGTGCAACCTTGTGATGTGATTCCCAATGATGTAAGTATGTATAAATTCATGTTTCATATTGGATATGGTTTCATATGAAAAGTTCAAAAGTTGGCTTATTGTGCTTTAGAAAGCATAAATTGTTATATTTTGTTGAAAGTGATGTCAAATATGTTCTCATATGTGAGATTGGAAGTGTGTGGAAAACAAATACTATTGAAAATAATGGTGTTTTAGAAAGAATTGAGTGCTTATGCATCTTATTTACCCTATTCTTAGTGGAAATAAATGTGCATCTTAACCTATTCTTGAATGAATGTGGGTGTTAAAATAAATACTTATTTTGAGAATTGTGACACATGTGATGTTAGCAAGATTAACCATGCTATTTTTATTTCATGTTGAGATTTTATAAGGCATATGCCGATTTATTAATAATAATTCTTATAAAGGTGAATGTTAAAATGATGTCCTTTCTATTCCATTTATTAATGAATGATGTATATTATATTTCTAATCATTGGATGGAGTACAATCTTTTAATGTTGATTTTTAGATTTTGAGTACTAATGTGTGACATGGCTGCATATTGAGTTTACCTGACATCCAGGAGTAAGTCAAATCTTAGGGAGGGAGGATGTAACACCTCTCTAACTCTAGTCTGGGTAAGATAATTTAATTTTGATTTAGCATTCTAAATGCTATCATAATGAGATTAGACATGGATGATTATGTGATAGGTTATCATCTTAGTGATTATGTTGGATTACATGCTTAGTTATTATTGTTTTGAAAAGATTATGGATAGGGAAGGAACAATGTCGTAACACTCATATTCGAGAGACTTACGATGTCTTGACCCTCTTCCCGAGAATTGATGTTGCTTTAGCTATATGATATATGTTATATGCACATGTACTTTGATGTTTGATTGGAGTGATGCACGTACCGAGTATTGACTCTGCTTGGATTCATAGGCCTGAGCGTACTCTTATTCCCCAATGGTAGTAACTGGAGGTAGTCATATAGGCCAAATGTCCCCTACCCTAGCCCACTGTACCCTGTTAGTGCAGTGTTTCCTTGTTGATGTCTTATTGTCTGATTACCTAGCGGTAATGTCTGAAGCACCTTTCAGCCATATGACTGGTGCACCTTTGAGTTGTATGTGGTTTACTAGTATTTCTCATTGAGGTATTTTGTCTTGGTTTTTGTGAATCTATTATGTGGCTATATATTTTGGTTGCTAGTGTTATGATGTGTTTTCATTGGAATCTTTTCGTGGTTTCATATATGGTATTTCATTGTGTTTAAGTGATTTGAGATTTGAATGGTTATATCCTTGAGGTTTTAAATATGTTATTTTAATTTTTTTTTATTAATCATTAGAGAGAATTATATATTCTCATGTAGTAATTTTAAATGATTTTATTACCCCTTTTTGTGAGCTCTTATAGTATTATTTAATCATCTTTGGGGAGCCTGGTGTATTTTAATATTGGATTTAAATGATTATTTTATGTGTTATTGGGAATGTTGGATTTAAAAGATTATTTTTATATGAAATAGAGGTTATTTCAATTTTAGTGATGTTAATTAATTGAACTAGGGAGATTTAATAGCTTGTTTATTAAAATGCCTTATTTCATTTTATTGTTTTGGGAGAAAATATAAAAAGGAAAATGAAAATGGGCAGCTGGGTCTTTGATATATATATATATTTTTTAACCTTTTTTGGGGATTATGTTTTGGGAATAAGAAGAAATTTTTTGCTTTGGGGAAAGAGGAGAAAGCCCCCTAATTTGGGCAGTAAAGTTGGGGAGAATCTTTGAGGAGAAATTTGTGGGCAATGGCCCCAGAGGTTCAACATAATTTTGTTGCCTTGCTATTCAAATTTGGGATCTTGTCGTGCTTTATACATAGAGCTATCTTTCATTTTCATTTGGGGCAAAAATGAGGTATTCTTCTATGTTTTCCTTGAATTCTTGTTTTAGAAATGTATGTAAGAGTGTGTTAAAATGATTTGGGAGTTTTGGCTATTGGGGTTGGATTCAACTTGTTGCTTTGTAGTTTTTTATATGGCTGAATTTTGTGCATTTCTAGCTCTATTCATTGCCAATGATTGTCCTTTTTGAAAAAAAAATAGATCCATTCTCTTGTCTTGAATTTTGAAAAAAAAGATGGAATTCATCTTGAATTTTCCAAATCTAAATTGGGTTGAAGGAAAAAACAAACTTTTGGGCTTATTTATTTTCTTTCTGTTTTGCCCAATTTGTTGAATTTTTTTTTTCTTTGCTGCTTATAATATACTTTCTAAAAATTCAAAATAAATATGGGTTTCATCTAAAATTGTCCATATCTCAAATGGGTTGCTGTCTGATTTTTAATTCAGACACTTTCATTTTTAATGTCTTTTGCTTTGCTCGGTTGAATGACGTTTTTGAACAACACCCTATTCTTGGTCATAGATTTATAAAATAATAGTGTTTTCCATGTAGAAACACCCTTATCTCAACTGAGTTGTTGTCCGATTTTCAATCCGGGCACTTACATTTTTTATTTTTTTGCCCAGCCATGCCTAAAATGACGTTTTTCTAAACAACACCTTATTTTTGGTCATAAAACTATAAAGCAGAGGTGGATCTATCTTGAAATGTTGAAATCTAAATTGAGTCATTGTCCAGTTTTTAATCTGGGCACTTTGAATTTTTATTAGATTTCTATGCCTTTTTCTCATGTGTTTGAACAGCAGCTAAAACCATATTTTGTGCCACCGTCATTTGGTGGTTTTAACCATTTTAAAAGTGGTTTTACGAGACGATTTAATGAGATTAATACCGATTTTATGATTGGTTCTTTTTATGATTTGATGGTGAATGCTTGAATGGTATTTGATCTACTTGTTGACATATGCGATCAACTGTTTAAATGATTTAGTAGTAATATTGCTTGGCTATTTTAAAAAGATTTAATGATGGTTTTTAGTGGCCTTCCACCATTTCATGTTTGTTATGGATTCCTTGTTTGGCTAACTGAGATGGGCTTAAGTCAAGGTCATTAGAGTAACCTTATAGATTAAAAGTTATTAAGATAATGAGTCCTTGTGCATGGCCTTGAGCGCTTGAAAAGGCTAAGGATGCACTCAAGAGGACCTATCCGTCTATGAGGAGTTGAGTTATCCATCTGTAGGAAGTTGATTTGGGCATGGTTGAGTCCCCTCATCCACATGAGAGGTGTACTTTTTTTCGTGTGGTGCCATCCCTTCGAGCACGCACGATGACCCTCCATCCGATCTGCACTCTTGTATCTCGTATCTTGTAGTCGTGAGTAGTACCCGACATGTATTGTATGAGCACCTCCATGTTGTGTCATTTGTCTTATGCATTATATTTTTTGTTTGCTTCATGCATGATGTGAGTGTTGGCCACATGTCACCCTTGCCTTGTTATTTTTTTTTGGGCCTTGTGACTACCTCCGAGCACGGTGGGGTGGTCTCTCTAGAGTCTACATGGTAGGGAGGCATTGCCACCGCCATTGGGGACCGACGTATAGGTTTTGGAGCACTAGTTGGAGTTGATCTATCCCATGTACCTAATTTATCATATCACACTCATGTACATTCCTTTGTGTATATTGTACTCTCTCTCGAGATTATGAAATCATATAGATTAATGAGAAGAAATGTGATGTTTTTATATTTGTCTTATGGGTTCTGGTGTTGGTATCGGGCTCACTTGTATTTTGATGATCATTATGACTTTCTTTCCAAAAGATTTCATGCAAAAATTAGAGCTTTGGTTGTGCTTTTCCCTTCACTCTTTGTTCTGTAAAGGTTCCAGAGCATTGATGCCTTCTGTTTGCTGTTTGGTGTGTTGCAACAAAGGTTCTAGAGCATCTGTGTCTTCTATTCGTTGTTTTGTGTTGTTGCTACCAAGTTTCAGAGCAATAGGTTTTAGAGCAACAGGTTTCAGAGTGGAGCAGCAAGTTCTAGAGCAATAGGTTCTGGAGCAGAGCAACAAGTGCTAGAGCAGAGTAGCAAGTTCTGAAGCAAATGTCTAGAGCTGTTTGATTTGCTCCTATTCGGATTTTCTCTAGAGGGTGGATTAGTCCTCTCCTTTGGGATGTCTTTTAGGTCATATTTGGCCATGTTAGTTGTCATTTTATCAAATTGGTAATTACTTGATGTGTATGTTATTCTTCTTGTTCAATTTTTTTTATCTTGTTCTCTTTGGCTCTTAACCTTCGGGTTTGGGTAGTGGGATGTTACATATTAGAAGTTGGGGAAATTAACCAAATAGCCAGGGTTTCCAATGTTGGGCTAAAGCTTGATCCAAAATAGGTATGTTCAGCCCGCTCTTCTGATGTAAAGGCATATTCATCCTAGTTTTTTATTGTATCTAGAGAAATTATTGAAGAAGATCCCATTCAGGCAAAAGAAGCACCCCTTCTCCTTTAAAATTCTTCTTCCTTCTTCAGGAGTGATCCTTAAGGCATCAAAGTCCATATCTTGGAGGAATTTCTTGGTAATTTCTTCATATTGTGAAGGATGCACTTCTTCTTTTTCCCTATTCAACCTTTCATGAAACTCATTCTACTTGATCTTAATGATAAAATCCTTAAACTCCTTGGAAGTTACAAAACTATCATCAGTCATGAATTGAGAATAGGATAGGACTCTAACATCATCAATGATTATTTCATCATATAAATCCACCATAAACCTATCAACAAACACTTGTTAATTTTCTTGATCAATTTCAGGAGGGGAAGTATTGATATACCTCCTCATCACCAGGCATGCTCTCAACAACATCCTCTTCCTCCTTCCTACTTTCTTGGTGCACGGAACCATAGGTCTTTATGCAAAAATGTTGCAAAGTGTTAGTTTTTTGTGATGTTAAGTAATTTTGGACGTAATAAGGTCTTTAAGATCATGTTTTTATGTCTTGTGGGTTGGTTAAGTCATGTTGGTGTTAGTTTTTTAAGAGTTGTCAAATTTTTCAAAAGTTGTAAAAGTTACTCAAGAAAATTTGTACTTTTGAGTTTTAGGGGAAGTTGAACAATTGGGGAGTTAAAGGACAATTAGGATCAGTTTGTTTTATTTTGTAAATGTTTAAATAATCATAGTGAAGGTGTAGACAAGGTTTTGAAGTGGAAAAATATTGAATTTGAATAATAATTTACTCTATTTTCTACGTTTTCCATTGTATTTTTGCTACTACAAGAGATAGTACGGACCTATACGGCCTGCACATGATCTAAATTGTATTTGTATTGATGAAGAGTTCAATATTTAACATTTGTAATTGGTTTCATCCAATTTTATTAAGTTTGAAAGGAGTGCCTTTTTACTGTAAATAGCTAGGAAACCTTAGTTGTGAGGGTTTGATTGAAGAAAATGAATTTTTGACCCATTCCACCAATAAAAAGGTTTGATAATCGGTGGAATGGGGTAAATATTATTTTTGTAAGGTTTTTGGTGTTTTTAGAAGCAGAGGATGGAGTTAGGGGCAAGTTTGATGTTGCCCTAGCCTAAAAATACCTTGTATTAGGCTTAGGATGCTAGATAGACTTGGGGTTTGGTGAAAGAACATTTTGGTGATTCTTTTAATTGATGAAAATTGTGTCTATAGACCCCATGTGACATGTTAAAGGTGGTGGAATGAAGAGTTGAAGTTTGGAGATTGTAAATCCCAAAGTTGCCTTGTTGAACTAGCTTAATTAGGCCTAATTGCAACGTAGCAACCAATTTTTCAAGGTTTTATTTCAAAATAATCATACTTGCAAATTTGATATGTTTTCAAATGTCAATAAGGGTATCCTAAATGGTGATTAGATTCTGGGTTTGAGGTCTGGTTTGGAAATTGGGCTGGAAAAACCGGTTGTGGAGTATTATAAGGGAATTTGAGGAGTTGTGAAGGAATTCCACCAAGTTAGGTTTTTAGAATTGAAAAGTTTTTTGGATTGAGTTTGTTTGTGATCACCCACCTTTCTTTGCATCAAATTGGTATAAGAGCATAGGTAGGTCTATAAAAGGGAAATCTATTGAAGTGAAAAAGAGAACAAGATGCCTCCAAAGGGTAACCCTATGGCTAGGGAAATGAATGAGATGAAAGATAAGACTGAAAGAGAGATTAGAAGATTGAAGGAGCTACAAAATATGGTGGTAGCAAGGCTTGAGGCTGTTGAAACTAGTTAGAGAAGAGGTATGGTTCTAGGTGATGTGAGTGACCCTAAAGAAGAAGGGGAAGAGGAGAATGAAGAAGAAGAGGAAGAGGAGTTGGATCCTGATGAGAAGAGGATGGCCAAGATACTTAGAGCAGTCAAGGCAGATAAACACAAGATAAAGATTGGTTTACCTATGTATGGAGGTAACTTGAATGAGGAAGAGATTTAGGATTGGATTGCAACACTTGATAATTAATTTGAGTGTGAAGATGTACTTGAGGAACATAAGGTAAAGTTGGATTTTTTTTTGAAGGGTCATGCCCTATTATGGTGGGATTATGAGCAGACTAAAAGGAGGAATAAAGGCAAGTCAAAAATTGTCCCTTGGGATACAATAGTGGCCAAGCTTAAGGGCAAGTTCTTACCGGCTGATTATGCAATTCAAATGTACAAGAAACTTCAAGGTTTGAAACAAAGAGAGATGGATGTCAAAGCCTATACTGAGGAATTTTATAAGCTGAGTATAAGAGTAGGTCAAATGGAGGATGATGTGGAGAAGGTGTCCAGATATCTCAGTGGGTTAAGGTTTAACATTCAAGATGAGTTGAGTTTGGAAAATCCAAGAACGATTGAGGAATTCTATGAAATGGAAATTAGGGATGAAGAAAATATAAAGAGAAGGAAAGACAAAAAAAGTAGGGGTAGAGGAAACAATTCTAGAGGAAGAGGATCAAGTTCTAACCCAAGGTAGTCATATGAGAACCAAGAAAATACAAATAAAGTCCAAGACCAAGTTTCTAACTAGAGAGCTAGATTTAGAGGAGGTAGATTAGGATGTCAAGGAAGAGGCACTAGTGGATTCATAAGGAGGTGATATCAATGCAACAAGTTTGGACATAAAGCATGGAAATTTAATGAAGGTCAAGCCTCTACTTCACATGGAGGAGAAAGAAGATCTCAATTGGTGCAAGAAGATGACAATGAGAGTGTAAAATCTCCATCACAACATGCTGCTCTAGAGGTTGGGGAATCACTCATGGTAAGGAGAACTCTCATCAAGGCATCAGTAGAGAAAGAGCCAACACAAAGAAATAATCTCTTCAAGACAACTTGTAAGTGCTTGGATAAGGTATGCAAAGTTTTAATTGATTCAGGAAGCACATATTATATGGTTTATAAAATTAAGTTTCCTAGAATACCACATGATACTCCTTACAAAGTCTCTTGGTTGAATGAGGGTCAATATGTTTTGGTAAATGAACAAAGCTGGGTGGAGTTCAATATAGGAGGATATAGAGACAAAATTCTATGTGACATATTACCTATGGATGTATTCCATTTGCTGCTAGGGAGGCCTTGTAAATTTGATAGGCATGCTATGTATGATGGAAGGAGGAATAATTATGAGATAGGAAAATATGGACTTTCCTATAATTTGACATCATTGAAGGAGGAGGACAAAGGAAAAACTAAGGGAGATAGTGTGATGATGGTAGGTAGGAAGGAGTTCATAAAAGTAGGAGAAAGGGAGGACATGGACCTTGCAACCACTCCTAAACCTGGAGACATTGTTCCAATAAACATGAAGAATGACTTGATTTTGGAGGGAAATGATATTGAGTTGGTGTCAAGATCTGCTAAGTTGAAGGTCAAGGATGAATTGATTTTGGAGATTCAAGATTGGCTTAAGAAGTATGTTGTTATGATGATTCTAGGAGGAGTGTTCCATTTTTTTCTTTCAAAAGGGGATGTTTTTCATTCTAATCTTTACTAGAGGTTAATATATCTGATCAAGCAACAAATACAAGGATACACCAACAAATGGAAGACAAAGGTGAAGAGGTCAAGGGTAAAATACTTGGGAATGTGGAAAAATCCAAGCATAAACCAAAGGTGAAGAACAAGGAAGTTAATTACAAGGATGGAGGAGGTATGGTATTAGGTAAAGAGGTAGGTTCAACAACATTTTCAAGTAAAGAACAGACCAGGGATCATCCATCAAGAAGCCCTCTGAAGT
This sequence comes from Sequoiadendron giganteum, assembly GCA_007115665.2. NCBI lineage: Eukaryota > Viridiplantae > Streptophyta > Pinopsida > Cupressales > Cupressaceae > Sequoiadendron > Sequoiadendron giganteum. The sequence goes on from CM021101.1 coordinate 280,780,057, forward strand.
TGGAGCATATCTTAGGTGACAAAGAATTCAAAAAGATAAGGAATAGTGCTTATTTTCAGTATTTAGTCCATTGGAAAGGTCACCCAAATGGAGAGGTCACTTGGAGGTCAAATAATAACATGATTGAGTAGGGATCTACTGCTGCAGCATAGTCCTCAAGGGAACTTGAGTCCTTTTTGCTTGGGGAGTAGGGTGTAGGGCATCATAGGTCTTTATGCAAAAATGTTAAAAAGTGTTAGGTTTTTGTGATGTTAAGTCATTTTGGTTGTAATAAGGTCTTTAAGACCATGTTTTTATGTTTTGTGGGTCAGTTGAGTCATGTTGGTGTTAGTTTGTTAAGACTTGTCGATTTTTGCAAACGTTGTAAATGTTGCTCAAGCAACTTTGTGCTTTTGAGTTTTTGGGGAAGTTGAATGATTGGGGAGTTAAAGGACAATTAGGATCAGTTTGTTTTGTTTTGTAAATTTTTAAATAATCCTAGTGAAGGCATAGACAAGGCTCGAAAGCAGAAAAATATTGAATTTGAATAACAATTTACTCTGTTTTCTATGTTTTCCATTGTGTTTTTGCTACTACAGGAGATAGTACGGCCCTGTATAGCCTACAAATGATCTAAATTGTATTTAGATTGATTATGAGTTGAATATTCTAACATTTTCAATTTATTTCATCCAATTTCATTAAGTTTGAAAGGAGTTATAGCCTTTTTACTATAAACAACCAAGAAACCCTAGTTGTGAGGTTTTATTGAAGAAAATGAGGTTTTGAACCATTCCACCTATAAAAAGGTTTGATAATTGGTGGAATGGGGGTAAATAGGATGTTTTTAAGTTTTTTTTTGTTTTTAGGAGTAGGGGATGGAGTTAGGGGCAAGTTTGATGCTACCCTAGCCTATAAACACCTTGTATTAGGCTTAGGATGCTAGATAGACTTGAGGTTTGGTGAAAGAAAATTTTGGTGATTGTTTCAATTGATGAAAATTGTGTCTACAAAACCCATATTACATGTTAGAGGTGGTGGAATGAATATTTAAAGTTTGGAGATTGTAAACCCCAAAGTTGCCTTGTTGAACTAGCCTAATTAGGCCTAATTACAGTGTAGCAGTCAATTTTTGAAGGTTTTTTTTTCAAAGTAATCATACCTGCAAATTTGATATTTTCAAATGTCAAAAAGGGTATCCTAAATGGTGATTAGATTCTGATTTTGAGGCTTGGTTTGGAAATTATGTTGGAAAAACCTGTTATGGAGTACTACAAGGGAATTTGAGTTGTAAAGGGATTCCTCCAAGTTAGGTTTTTAGAATTGCAAAGTTTGTGGGATTGAGTTTGTTTGTGATCACCTACCCTTCTCTACATCATTTCTCCCATCTCTTCAGGGTTTATTGAATAATCAACCAATGGATGAACACCAATTGGTATTTGATGGCTAGTTGTAGGGTACATTAAAGATTGAGAAGCTAATGCTTCTTCTTGAATTGGTTCCTCAATTTCCACTTCACTAGGCCTTTACTCAATAGGGAACCTTTTGAAATAATTATTATCAGAGCTACTGAGCAATTTATCCATCCTCTCAATAGTATTCAAAATATCAGCAAAGGCACCCTTATAGGAGGGATTATTTATTTTTCTCTTCTCCTCTATTTGAACTATGAATGCCTAATTCTATTTTCTCTCTTTCACAAGTTCATCTGTACAAAGGTTCCTAATCACATCATTAGAAGGCATGGAAGTGGTGATAATATTGTGATATTCCTCGTGCTAGCCTCATTTGATTTATGTATCCTTTTGGATCATAATTCCTTGTAGGATCAAATTTTATTCTATAACTTTGTAGCATAGAGGTCAAGACCTCTAACCCTTCCTTTTTAGTAATTATGAAATAGGGGAAATGCATCCTAGTAGGGATGATTCATCCCTTCTTTATTAACCTAAAATATAATTTATCTAATTCATTCAACTACCACATTATCTCCATGAATGCTAACCTATCAGATATACACCTTGGAAGATAATATGGTTGAACTGAGGTTCCATAAACCCTGAAGACTGTGCAATTAGAATGCATGTACTAATCTCCCTGATTGTGGTCAATCTCCTTCTCAGAATCACACTATAGGGGCTTGAGGAACTTGATGAATTTCTCAGATATTCTTTCCTTTGGTTGAAGGACAATGTTCTTCAAAATATATTACATAAAATATTCTCAAAGGATAGATAGATGGTAGAGGGACAATGAGAATCCCAAAGGTATGTCCACATTTGGGCTCATAGCCTATTTTCCTCCTTATCATTAAGATATTCAAATTCAAAGGTCTACTCCATATCTTCATTCCACTATATAAAATCAAGTGGCATAACAAAGAGTACCACTTGAAGTACAATCCAAACTTTAGATCTTTTAAATCTCTCAATTTCTTATATATTTCCTCAATAATGTATGAATCAAAATCAAAACTTCTGTCGACATCTCTTTGTTGAATATCAACAAAACACATCATCATTTAGATAGAAATTTGAACCTTGTAGTCCTCTCCCAATACTTGGCACAATGCAAAGTAGGTGTTGACAAAGAAGTCCTCAAATATGTCAAATTCAAAATGCTCTACCTCATCTTTGGAAAACCTTACCAATTTTCTATTGAATCTCTCCTTCGATGTTGAGGGAGACAAAAAAACTTGAAGCTATGTTTATCCTTTGTCCATTCTCTTTTCAGAGCTCCAAAATCAATACTGATACTTGTTGAAACATTCAAATCAAATGTATGCACAATGGTTTGTCTTGATATTTCAAGTAATGGAGCACCTTTCTCACTTTTGATTACCCTATTTTCTATATCATAATTTTGAGCTAGGACTTTAATTAGGTCAATATTAATGAAAAAATTGGGAACAACTAATTTCCCCAAATATTGAGTCTACAAATTTGATATCAGCATATAAAATTTTCTTCTCCTATATCCATACTCAAATAGGGTCCAACCATGTTGAGGGACAATTGCATACCTAATATGTGATGATTTATCAAGTAATATGTCTATTAAAACCCATGTTCCCTGAGCATACTTAGATCTTTTTGTGGACCCATGTACTTTTTTCATCAAGTCATCTTCCATAAATATTTTGGTTCCCCTAAACTTTACACTTGCTTCACTCATTTTGAAGGTTTTCTAGTCTCTAAAAATTAGGATTTCCTTTACATTTAAGATTTAAAACATAAACCTTAAAATATTCCTCCCTATACCCCTTTCAATAATTCACATAAAATTTTGGAAATATGAGTGCTCGGAGAAACTTACCCATGAAAAATACTTGAAAAAACCTAGCTCTATTCATGCAATTCTTCTCTATTCCTGAGCTTAGATATTCTTTTAGTTCTCACAAGAACTTGATTATGAAGAAAAATAAAATAATTCCCTGCTTTATCATCAAAAAATTAGCAGTAGATGAGCCTTAATTTCTTGAATTAAGACTTATGCAGATGAAACTAATCATCTACAAGTTTTTTTTGTTTAAATTATAATTGTTGATCAAGACACATTGTAAGATGATGGTCAGTTAGCGCAAGATTTAACCTCATTACATAACTGATTTGAATTTATTAGGGTGAAATTATGGCATGAAAGAACCTTGTGCTAGAACTAGAAAAATTGACACACGTGTATTTCTTAATAGTTACCACCAAGAACATTCTCTTTATGCATCGAGGATATGAAGTTGCACTTTGAAGAAGCTATATAGCCAAATGAATGGGTGCCATATGTCCATTGAGGTCTACATTGACCAAGTCATCACATTTTACCTACACGTTGATTATTAGAAACTACAATGTGAAGATGACAAGTGCTACATCTTGGGATGAACATGTGTCCTCACTTTAATCTACTACTGCTCAACACATTTTTGCCATGCGTTGAAGACATAAAAGGAAAGGAAAGGTCCTTTTATAGTCCATGATACCAGGTAGTTTGTTTTAAGGTTTGCAAATGGCTTATAGTATATGGGACTTATCGTACTCCCAATATGAGGGAGGTACCTAACTTGTGCTCCACAATATGAGGTGTACATACCTTACCCCATGCAGGATTTGAGCTTGTGACCTCTCTTTCAGGAGTACAAGTTCTCCACCACTAGGCCAAGTTCTCCGCATGGAAATTGTGATTTAAAGAAGCAACACATTAAGGCCACAAAGTGACATGTGTCCACATGTTGATCAAGCATACTTGGTGCATTTTACCTATGCACTAGGAAAATTAAATACGATGCAAAAGATTTAGGCATTTTCATAAGAAGATGACACGTGTTGATATCTTTGTGAATACCACCTAATGTAATTCACTTATTGTAGACACGTAAAATATACATGCACCCGATCCTGATCCTACTAACATCGTTTCATCTTGAATCATACTCTCAAATTATCAACACTTTTCATCTCTTAATTAAATTAATCATTATTTATTTAATCAAGTCTTTCTCCTCTATTGATTAAAATTAATCAATCAAATTTAATTAACCTTATATCTCCTTTTAATTAAATAATTCATTTTATTTGATTAAATCCCTAAAGTCTTCTTATTAAATTGAATAAATTAAATATTATTTGATTCAGTCTAACATTATCCCCTTTAGTTAAATAAATCAAAATTATTTATTTAATTAAACCCTTCCTCTCAATTTGATTTAAATCAATTCATAAATTTAAGTCTAAATTGTCACATCTCCTAAATTCCTCATTAAATTAATTAAACTTTGATTAATTTAATCTTAATCTATGTCACATTCTCTAGAGAATGCAACTTGCACAATAAATCAATTACTTTGATTTATTAATTCATCTATTTTCCCTCACATGGCATAAAAAGGGAATATTCCCTCAAATTTGAATTCAAATTCAAATAGACTTAGTTCTTCCAACAAGGCATTTAATGCCTCTTTCATGTCCTTATGCATTGAGCCAAGTGACATTAACTCCATTTCTTTCATCCCCCCTAAACATGTCACTTCCTCAAATTCAAAATTAAAGCTTGCACATTGATCAAAATGTGCTCAACCTTCAACCATTCACATCTTGACAAGTGGCACTTGGCCATTGGATGTTGAATGATCCCACATTGCTCAATTTCATTCATTCTTCCAATTTGAAATCTATAAATGAGAGACTCTTCCTCTCATTCTATCATCCACAATTTGAGTAAACTTATTATACTCAAATCCATCTTCAAGCGTAGCCATTTTCATCTAGTTTTATCAAGTGCTTAGCTAGGTTATGCAGGAATTCAACCAACAAAGTGGATCAAATCACAAGGCTTACAAAGGAGTTGGGAAAGGGATGATTTCGACACATCAATTGACACCAACTCCCCCATGGGATCAAGAGTTTGCATTGTTTAAATTAGGATTTTATTTATCTTTGGTATTTCATTCTTCATTTTCCTAGTTTAATCTTTGTAAATGGATTTCATGGGGAATCCTTGTTTCTTGCTTGCATATGATCTAATAATATGATTGTTTGTTGCTTATGTGTAGGTACAAAATCAGGGTTCACATTTTGGTGCTAGAAGGAGGGTATTTGCATCTGCACAGACTTGAGAGACCTAAATAAAGCATGTCCTAAGGATGATTTTCCACTACCCAACATTGATATGATAGTGGACATGAAAACCAGACATGAGATGCTATCCCTAATGGATGGATTCTCGGGGTACAATTAGATAATGATCGCAAAAGAAGACCAACATAAGATGACCTTTACATGTCCTTGGGGCACCTACTGCTGGAACGTGATGCCATTTGGGTTAAAGAATGCAGGGGCTATATACCAAAGAGCCATGACACTGATCTTCCATGACATGATCCACAAAATAGTCGAAGATTATGTGGATGAAATATTGGCTAAATCAAAGAAAAGGAAAGACCATGTAGCAAATTTAAGTACAATTTTTGACTGACTGGAAAAATACAAGGTCAGGCTCAACCCAAAGAATGTGTCTTTGGGGTACAATCTGGAAAACTTTTGGGCTACATAGTGTCAATGAGAGGGATAGAAGTGGATCTTGCAAAAGTAAAAGCAATCCTTGATATGGAAGCACCAAGAACACTGAAGCAACTCTGAGGATTGCAAGGAAGACTCCAGTCCATCCAGAGGTTCATAACATAGCTAGCAGATAAACATATTGCCTATTCACATCTGCTCCACAAGGGAGTAGTGTATAGGTGGGATGAAAAATGTGAGCAAGCATTCAAAAAGATCAAGGAATACCTACTTATGCCACCAATGCTAATGCCACTGATTGTAGGGAAACCATTGATTCTATACATCTCAACAACGACGACCGCCCTTTGTGCCCTTTTAGCCCAACATGATGAAAAGGGAACCGAGCGGGCCATTTACTATATTAGCAGAACAATGGTAGGACATGAGCTCAATTACACATCAATAGAAAAAGCTTGCCTAACAGTAGTGTTTGTAGCCTAGAATTTTAGACACTACATGCTAGCTCATCAAATTAAGCTAATTGCCAAGATAGACCCCCTCAAGTATCTATTGTCAAAAGCAATGCTTACAGACAGAATGGCTAAATGGGTTATGATACTATCTGAGCATAATATTGAGTATGTAGAAAGAAAAGTGATCAAGGGACAAGTCATCGTGGATCAGCTAGCAGAGGCTCAAATATATGTAGACAACCCACTCATATTAGAGTTTCCAGATGAATCCCTTTTCAATCTCAGTGCAACCGATCATTGGAAACTATACTTTGACAGTTTCCACACACAACATGGATCAGGAGCAGGTGTGTTCTTCATTACCCCACAGGGGGACTATATACTAAGATCCTACAAGTTAGCATTCCCCTGTACCAACAATATAGCAGAGTACGAGGCCTTAACCAAAAGTCTCAAGATTGCAGCACATGGCAAATCATGGCATTAAAGGTTTATGGAGACTCACAACTTATCATCAACCAAGTCAATGGTGAATACCAAAATAATGATGATAAGCTTACACCATACAAGAAGGTGGTAGAAATCCTCGAGGAATAATTTATCGACATCACCTTTGAGCAGATACCGAGGGAAAACAACAGAGAAGTTGATGCAATGGCAACAATTGGATCCTTGCTAGATATCCCTCACAATGTCTTGAAACATGAATTCCTAGTAGAGCAGCTTCTCGTACCCACTTTCGAGGTACCAGAGTTGGAATACGCATGTGAACTCATTGGTCTTGGTGATTTTTGGTATCATGACATCTACACCTATCTAAGATTAGGAATCCTCCTAGCTAACATTACCCCGAACCTCAAGCGAACCTTTGTCAAAAGGTCCTTACAATTTTCCATCCTAGGAGAAACCCTCTTCCGTAAAAGCATCGATGAAACCTTCTTACGTTGCTTAAAACCTGAGGAAGCCCTGACTGCTTTAACTGAGGTACACAATGGCACTTGTAGTTCACACTCAAGCAGTATTACCTTGGCTAAGAAGTTGCTGAGAATCGGGTACTACTAGTTGACAATGGAAAGAGAGGCATACAACTTTGTCAAGAGGTGTTTATAGTGCCAACAACATGGGGATCTCATTCATGCACCAACTCAAGAATTACATCCCATTATTACACCTTGGCCCTTTTCCCAGTGGGGGCTTGATCTCATAGGTAAAATCTCACCCACCTCATCTAATGGCCACAAGTTCATTATCACCACCACTGAATATTTCACAAAGTGGGTCGAAACAATTCCCATGACCTACATCACTGGAAAGAAGATATCCAAGTTCATCCTGAACTACCTCATTTACCGATACGGTGTTCCCCAATCCATTATCTCTGATAACAGGACACCTTTTAAGAATCAGGATGTTCATGACTTGTGTGAAAAATTCAAAATCCAACACCATTTTTCCACCCCATACTACCCACAAGGCAACGGCCAAGCATAAGCTACCAACAAAACCATTCTGAAGATCCTTAAGAAAATAGTCAATGACTTTGGTCATGATTGACATCTATAGTTAAATCTCACCTTATGGGCCTACCGCACTAGCATCCGCATGCCAACATGCGCCACCCCATTCTCCCTGGTCTACGAATCGAAAGCCATCCTCCCTATCGAGATCGAGCTCCTGTCACTAAGGATATCATTGCAAAACCTCATCATAGATGAGAAATATAGGGTTACAAGACTAAATGAGCTGGAGTTAATAAATGAATGACGCATGGATACCCTAAATCATCTACAGGTCTACCAAAATCTCCTGAAAATAAGCTATAGCAAGAAGATCAGGAAACACACCTTCCAAGTTGGCGAACTTGTGATGAAAGAGAACCAAAAGAATGTGCCAAATCCAGGGAACAAAGTAAAATTTGAGCCCAATTGGCTGGGACCTTTCGTCATCATAGCCAGTTATAAATCAGGAGCATATCAATTAGCAACACCAGAAGGTGAGCCACTGCAGGAGCCTCTGAACAACTCTCACCTTAAAAAGTTTTATGCCTAAAAACTTGCAAGGTATAGAACCAAAAAATACAAAAACAATCAAAAAAAGTCCTGAAAAAGGGTTACATTGATGAAAACTTGGCAAACAGGCGTCTTGGTAGCAAAAAAAAAAAATCAGAAAAAGGATTGAAAACAGTAAAGAAAAAAATCGTCCTCTAGTGAAAACCACTTTGGTGGCGCTTTGGACAAGTACCTTGGTGAAAACCTGGAAAACAGGCACCAAGTGTAAATAAAGCACTCCCCATCCACCATGATCTGCATGACTCACTCATCCATTCCATCACATTTCATTAATCATCCATCCACCCATCCGCTCGCATCCATACCATAGCCTGAGCTGATGTCCATATCATATTCCACCATAGTACTACTTGGAGTATTCCTAAGGTCAGTTTATCTTGCCTTTATCGAAGTAGTCTATTGCTTAAATGCTGGGGGCATGTCCTTGAAACTGGCAGTGGATCAGATTTGTGTATATATTTTGTGCTCTTCCCAAAATCATCAAAAATCCAAAAACATCCAAAATCCATCAAAAAACCCAAAAACATGTCAAAATATCAGAAAATATTAAAAAAATTCATCATTAAGTCTTGTCAATTTTCCACCTTGGCCGAACTAGGTCATCTCTAAGCTTGAACATAGGCAAGGCTAATCTTTCATCATCCCCCGAGACATTTTAGGTCAATCCTGTAGGCGTTTGTCGCATTGGCAATCCGTTTTCCCATCTATTTCACTTTTTAGGTCAGTCCTTTAGGCGTCCGTTGCATTTGGCAATCCGTTTCCCTATCTAGTTTACATCTTGTTCAGTCCTTTAAGTGTCCATCTCAATAAAATGGCAATTGTTTGTCCATCTAATCATCAAGTCAAGTCTGTCATCGGTTGAACTATGTGGTCTCTGCATATATAACGTAGGCAAGGCTAATCTATGGATCAGCTCTCGAGACCCTTAGGATAGGTCTTTAAGTTAGTCCTTTCATTGATCCTAGATGACCCTATGAGGACCTGTTTACTAGACAAAGATATTGAAGAACATGCTTTTCCTTGAAAGTATTTCAAACCAAAAGATCAATGTTTGCATGGAAACCAAATGAATCAAAAAAGGACCAAGCACATGTGTGGTTCAATTGTTTTTTATCTTGATTAGGTTTGGTTCTTTTTACCACAAACACTTTTTTGATTATTCTTTTCAAACTAAATGTGCAATATCCTAATTTTCTTTCATCCCACAAAGTACATTATGTGGAAATCAAGGAAATCAAGGAAAAGGTTTCCTAGTGTTTAACCTTGGTGAAAACAAATCATGATAAAATCCAAGCACTTAGAAACCTCTAACGATATGATCTCTAGGGAAAGCAAGAGTACTTAGATTTGTCAAAGGATATTTGTTTCCTCCAAGGGGTTTGAAATTTGGATCTCTTTGTGGATGTTTGTTTTTCAATTCTTTTGAGGACCAAGCAATGTATTTTTCATTCCCAAGCACATGTACAACCCTAAGATGATGAGACAATATTTTGTTGGGTTCCCACTTGGATGAATCCAGCTACGTATATTCTATGCGGATGACTAGATTCTTGACCACACTAGCTCCCCTCCACTACACACACTTCTCGAGTCAGCCAAACATCAGTAACAATGAATCTCCCATGACATAATTTTCATCTCTACAACAAAACTGCATGTTTAATGTGGGGTGGATTCAAAGGACATGACCTTTTGCACCAACAAAATAGATAAGGATTTGGCCTTCTAAACAAGGGTTTTAATTCAGGATTTCCATTCATGGAGGCTGACCCATGCGGTGAGAGACCATTGCTGCTCTTCTCATCGGAGCCATCCACATGATACTGGCCTTTGTTCCAGTACCCACTTTTATATCCCGGTTGGAAATACACTTGTCCTTAGTGTGTTACCGGTTGGGTCGTTCCCTTGGGTGAGTACTTTTTCCCACAAGGAAGGCCCACTAAGATAAACAAAAGCGAGTAAACTTATTTGTAGTTCGATCAACCTTTGTTCACAAACAAAGGGAGAGCACACACCATAAGTCTACTCACACTCGCAAAGTGTTTTGTTCAATTTTAAACCCAAAAAATAAATTGTGGAGGCAATCTTTTATGCAACCTAATGTCACCAAAAATACTTTTGATTCTCAAGATCACCGTGAAGCGCGAGAAAAGTGCATACGCCTTTTTAAATGAAATTACTTTGCAAAAATGATTACAAGGCACAAAAGCACATGTTCATTTTAAATCCCTCAAAGCAATAATGAGTTCTTTTTAAGCACCAAAGGAAATGTGAGATTTGACTTGTTCAATTTTTATCCTCAAACCAAATCTAGTAAGTTGTTCTAAAGTTCTTTTAAGCCCTTTGTTGCAAAATTTGAAAGAGAATTTGTTTGTTCTTTTTAGGACCCAAATGAAATTTAGTGTTTCCTAAAGCATAAAGTAAACAAATCCTTAGAAAGGGATTATAAGTTCTCCCAAAGTGTTTAAAAACACTTGATACAATGATATGATAACATCATCAAGAACTCTTGGCCTTTGTTTTCCTTCCTTCACTTTTAATCAAGAAAATTTCCTTTTAGGCAAATTTCAACAATTTTTTGATTTTTGGTAATTTTGCATCTATGACTTTGAGAGTCCTATTTTTTACCAAAAAATTATAAAACTAATATGGGATGAATTGCCAACTAACATCCTAAATTTGAAACATGGAATTTGAGTTATTAATAAAAACAACTTTCAAAAAATTAGGAAAAAACTTTAAAATGTCATTTTGAGGGCCAAGATGAAAGTTGAAAACCCCGGAAATGTGCCAAGATGACATCCAACCCACCTAACTTAAAGACCTATCCTAAGGGTCTCGGGAGCTGATCCATAGATTAGCCTTGCATGCGTTATATACACAGAGACCACGTAGTTTGACCGACGACATACTTGACTTGATGATAAGATGGACAAACGATTGCCATTTTATTGTGACAGACGCTTAAAGGACTGACCTAAGATGTAAACTAGATGGGAAAACAGATTGCCAAATGCGACGAACGCCTAAAGGACTGACCTAAAATGTGAAATAGATGGGCAAACAGATTGCCAATGTGAGGGACGCCTACAAGACTGACCTAAAATGTCTCAGGGGATGATCAAAGATCAATCTTGCCTACATTCAAGCTCAAAGACGATGTAGTTTGGCCAAGGTGGAAAACTGACAAGATTCAATGATGAATTTTATGAAGATTTTTTGAGATTTTTGACATGTTTTTGGATTTTTGATGATTTTTTCAAATGTTTTTGGATGTTTTAGATATTTTGAGGCTATTTTGAATTTTGGCATGATTTTGACGATTTGGATGCAGATATGCATGATGATATCAGTGCTTGTTTTGGGATTTTCTTTAAAACCAAGCTTAATCTTGATTGATTGGATTGATGGGTTCATAGTTTGACTAAGCGTGTTAAGTTAAACAAAAGTGATGATGCACTTGTAAACTATAGGAAGATGTGTTATCCTAGAGTAAACTCCTACACAAGGGGATAGTTTGAATAAGTGTGTTAAGTCAAACAAGTTGATGATGGATTGGATAATTTGACTAAGTGTGTTAAGTCAAATAAGATGATAATGAACTTGTAAACCCTAGGAAGCTATGTTATCCTAGAGGTAAATTTTCTCAATAGGATAGTTTGACTAAGTGTGTTAAGTCAAACAAGATGATAATGGATTGGATAATTTGACTAAGATTGATGAAGCTTGATTTGGAACAAAATTGTTTTGATGATTTGATGTGACGCTGACGTGCACATTAGATGCGACTGATATGAATTGTTCAGATTGATGTTTGAAAAAAGATAAAGCTTGATATGAAACGTCTTCCTGTCAAAATATGCCATGGGCTAGTGATTTGGATTTTTGGCTCACAAATTCTTTGACCAATTTTCTTTCATGTTTGCCAATGTTCGGATCACCACATAAGTTGGATGATATATATCAAGATTTATTCTCGAAGCAAGATGCAAATATTTTCCCCTAGTGTCTAGCAATGTTTGAACTTTCATGGGTGGATTCTTGAATAGGTGTATGGACGAATGGATTTGGATCATCTCGCGATAAGATAAGGTGTTCAAATAGAGGATTCTCATTTGGATAATGCTTCAAGGCTCAGATAACGTTGGGTAGAATGGGATCAATGAAAATGACCCATGTCAGAATGTCTACCATAAGAAAGTGTGAAGTGTGCACACCAAAATTGTATCAAGATTAAGATAGCTTTGGAGTATGGATGCAGATATATGAAAATGGATGGGATAAACGGTTCATGAATGAAAAAATGATATAGATGAAATGTCTGCTTCATTTTGGGATACAATAAAATGCTTTCTCCTCAACTAGTGCATGTAGATGCTCGATTCTACACATGATGCCTGTTTGCCAGGTTTTCATGATGGTACTTGTCCAAAGCTCCACCGTAGTTTTTTTCACTAGAGGACGATTTTTTTCTTTACTATTTTCAATCCTTTTTTTGATATTTTTGGATTTTTATATTTTTTGATATTTTGGATTTTTTGAGATATTTTAAGCCGATGTTGAATCACTTGGTACTGCTGATATTGATGCTTCTGTCATAATGTGCCATCGATATCCTGCTTGAAGAAGTTGCTTTGCTAAGGCACATGCACTTGAATGCAACTTTTGAGATTCTTGATCTACTTTGCTGATACGGGAGTTAACTTTTTCATTGTGTGCACATCGTGATGGAGTGCATTCTGAATTGTTATGATGAAGGGTTGTTGTCAACACATGGTCAATGTGAGAATTGAATATCATGCGTGGAGGCATGGATGAAGCATGTTTAGGTATAAAAGATGGATTGGTTGAGAGTTTGGAACCTTTGACTCTCCAAACTTGGGAAGATGAGCAATGATGGGTGGATACGAAAGTGTGTGTGGAATTAGGACCAACAACTCCGTATACTTTGTACGTTAATTGAGAAGCCTGCTTTTGCCTTTGTGGACATCTTTGATGGATACTTTTCCCTTTTTTATTTTTCTCCATAGTTTCTTTGACTGATGGAGTTTGATAGGGATCATCTTTCTTTGTATTTTTTGGTATCCATATGTATTTGATTCGTCCTTCATGCTTTAGTACTTCTTTTTCTTTGATAGCATTTTTCGTGCTTCGATTCATGTCTTTCTTTTGATGTTGGTCCCAATTTGTGGATGGGGTGATAGGTGGATGAAGATTCATGACATAGCTGGCTATAGTATTGGCATTGGTTTCATCATAAGGATTCTTCATGCTCCCTATGTTGGCGTTTGCTTGTGACAAATTTGCCCCCAGTATAGTGATAGTAGCACCTTTGTTCTTTAATTCTCGTTGTTTTGAGATGTCTTCTTCAGAATGCATTCTCTGACAAATGACCACTGTAGATGACGTTATTCCAATTTGCTGGTTTGCTGACTCCGGAATATCCTATTCATTTTGACCTATTTCCTTGAGTGGATAATGTTGGATATTTTCATACATGATGTCCTCAGTCTGAATTTGGGATATATCTGATCCTGATTTTGACAAGTTAGTTTGACTGTAGGAATCAATAACTTGCTCTTTTGTGTAATAATGTCAGGAGTAAAGGAATCCTGTTCTGAATGAAGATCATCTACATGTCCATCCAAGGAAAGCCTCTCATGGGTAGATGGAGGAGTATGTTCTATGTGGATTTGATCATATTTTATAGATAGGAGAGTGTCCATTATATCGTTTTAGTAGCTTGGAGATACAAATTCTTGATCTCGAATGATTTTGGAATTTCTTTCAACATGCTCTGGATCAAGTTCTTGACATGGGTCAATTTCAAAGAATGGATTTCGTTCTTCGATATCTTCATTAGGCATAGGAAGTTTCTCAAATTCCATGAGGTCAAAGGATGTCCATATGTTTTGGAAAGGATTATGTTTTGGTTTATGTCAATAGGATCAAATAACATCAACACTCCTTGAAATAGATCTTTGTAGGAGGGGTCTTGATTATGACTAAAAAATGGCTCTTGAAGTACTTTGATTTGATCATTGGATGAAGTGGAAAGATCTTCCAGGTGTTCATCGATGGATATATCTTGATCATTGTTTTCAACAATTGTGGTGGGAGATTGTTGCAAGCTTTGCTATGGGAGTAAGGCCTGCATTTTTTGCTGAGCCAAAAATGCTCATTGTTGGTCATGCTATTATTGTTCCAACAAAGCTTGTTGTTGGTCTTGCTACTGTTTTTCCAACAAATATTGTTGTTGGTCTTGCTGTTGTTGTGCCAACAAAGCTTGTTGTTGTGCCAAAAATGCTTATTGTTGTGCCAACAAAGCTTGTTTTTTACCTTTCTACTATGCTTGGAAATCTTGCAAGGCTTGTTGGTATGCTCATAGATGAATTGCTTGTAATTGTGCATGAGTTTAAGCCTGTGTTTTTTGGGCTACTTGCGTGGCTTGTTGAGTACCTAGTTGTGCATCTTGTTGATTCTGGAGTGCCTTTTGGCGAGCAACTTGCAACATGATAGAGAATAAATTTTCCATGTTGTTTTTTCGTGGTGGTGGTGGATTGGGAATGGTGTTGATTGTTGGGGTGAGTAGAACGGTCTCATTGATTGCCAAGGTTTGAGTGGTGAATGGTGTGATTGGCATTCTTGGTCTTTTAGACACTTGAGGAACGGTAGATGTGTTAACCGTTGGGGTTGCTTGGATGGTTTCCCTTTGTTGTTGTGATATCCATGGCATAGTTAGAGGATTTGATATGATTCTTTGGTTTATGATTGGAGTGTTTCTCAGATTCGGTTGATTGGTGGTTGGTAAATGGGGAAGGCTCATGCCTTAATTGTTTGGTTGATAGATTTGTAAGTTTTGACTTTGATTTAAATCTACCAAAGGGAAAGGTGTTCCAAAATTTAGATTGGGCATGCTCACAATTGTTGTACCATTGATTTTTGGAGGAGATAATGATCCCATGTATGGATTGTACTAATACAAGTTTTGAAAATCAAATGGTATTGTAAGGCTTGGATAGTTTGGTTGAATTGGATTACTCATGATGGATGAATCAAGTTTATATTCCATGTTCCTTTTATGTTTTGACCTTGTTGACCTGTGAGGGGTTTAGGATCAATGATGAGATGAAGGATGAAAGGGGTGAATGATATGGGTGTTTAAACTTTTAGGAACTTTAGA
Organism: Sequoiadendron giganteum; assembly: GCA_007115665.2. Taxonomy (NCBI): domain Eukaryota; kingdom Viridiplantae; phylum Streptophyta; class Pinopsida; order Cupressales; family Cupressaceae; genus Sequoiadendron; species Sequoiadendron giganteum. The sequence goes on from CM021101.1 coordinate 280,795,754, forward strand.
TCAATGCTATACTTTAGGACTTGGTTTGATTTTATTTTGATTGATGATAGTTTGACTAAGTGTGTTAAGTCAAACAAAGATGATTATGCACTTGTAAACTCTAGGAAGTTGTGTTATCCTAGAGAAAAACATGTACACAAAATGATAATTTGGCTAGGTCTGTTAAGCCAAACAAGGTGATTTTGAACTTGTAAATCCTAGGAAGTTGTGTTATCTTAGGGGTAAATTCGCTCAAGAGGATTGATAATTTGACTAGGTGCATTAAGTTAAACAAGGTGATGTTGATTTTTCCCAAAAGTCTAGGATAAGTGATGTTTCCAAGGTTCCAAAAGTTGTTGGTGAGATGGGATTTGATTGATGTTTGGATGGATGAGGTGTTTGAATTCATCCTAGATGACCCTACGAGGACCTGTTTACTAGACCAAGATATTGAAGAACATGCTTTTCCCTGAAAGTATTTCAAACCAAAAGATCAATGTTCGCATGGAAACCAAATGACTCAAAAAAGGACCAAGAACATGTGTGGTTCAATTGTCTGTTATCTTGCTTAGGTTTGGTTGTTTTTACCACAAACACTTTCTTGATTATTCTTTTCAAACTAAATGTCCAATATCCTAATTTTCTTTCATCCCACAAAGTGCATTATGTGGAAATCAAGGAAATCAAGGAAATGGTTTCCTAGTGTTTAACCTTGGTGAAAAAAAATGATGATAAAATCCAAGCACTTAGAAACCTCTAAGGATATGATCCCTAGGGAAAGCAAGAGCACTTAGATTTGTCAAAGGATATTTGTTTCCTCCAAGGGGTTTGAAATTTGGATCTCTTTGTGGATGTTTGTTTTTCAATTGTTTTGAGGACCAAGCAATGCATTTTTTATTCCCAAGCACATGTACAACCCTAGGATGATGAGACAATATTTTGTTGGGTTTCCCAATTGGACAAATCCAGCTATGCATATTATGTACGGATGACTAGATGCTTGACCACACTGGTTCCCCTCCATGACACACACTTCTCAGATCAGCCAAGCATCAGTACCCATGAATCTCCCATGGCATACTTTTCATCTATACTACAAAACTGCATGTATAATGTGGGGTGGATTCAAAGGACATGACCTTTTGCACCAGCAAAATAGATAAGGATTTGGCCTTCTAACTAAGGGTTTTAATTCAAACTTTCCGTTCGTGGAGGCTGACCCATGCGGCGAGAGACCATTGCTACCCTTCTTGTCAGAGCCAACCGCGTGATACTGGCCTTTGTTCCAGTACCCACTTTTATATCCCGGCTGGAAATACACTTGTCCTTAGTGTGTTACCGGTTGGGTCGTTCCCTTGGGTGAGTACTTTTTCCTACAAGGCAGGCCCGCTAAGATAAACAAAAGCGAGTAAACTTATTCGTAGTTCGATCAACCTTTGTTTCACAAGGAAAGGGAGAGCACACGCTATAAGTCTACTCACACTCGCAAAGTGTTTTGTTCAATTTTAAACCCAAAATTGAAGTGTGGAGGCAATCTTTTATGCAACTTAATGTCAACAAAAATACTTTTGATTCTCAAGATCGTCGTGAAGCACGAGAGAAGCGCATACGCCTTTTTAAATGAAATTACTTTGCAAAAAAGATTATAAGGCACAAAAGCACATGTTCATTTTAAATCCCTCAAAGCAATAATGAGTTCTTTTTAAGCACCAAAGGAAATGTGAGATTCGCCTTTTTCAATTTTTATCCTCAAACCAAATCTAGTAAGTTGTTCTAGAGTTTTTTTTAAGTCCTTTGTTGCAAAATTTGAAAGAGAATTTGTTTGTTCTTTTTAGGACCCAAATGAAATTTAGTGTTTCCTAAAGCATAAAGTAAACTAATCCTTAGAAAGGGATTATAAGTTCTCCCAAAGTGTTTAAAAACATTTGATACAATGAGATGATAACATCATCAAGAACTCTTGGCCTTCATTTTCCTTCCTTCACTTTTAATCAAGAAAATTTCCTTTTTAGGCAAATTTCAATAATTTTTTGATTTTTCCATTTTTGATAGTTTTGCATCTATGACTATGAGAGTCCTATTTTTTACAAAAACTTTATAAAAATAATATGGGATGAATTTCCAACTAACATCCTAAATTTGAAATATGGACTTTGAGTTATTAATAAAAACAACTTTCAAAAAATTAGGAAAAAACTTTAAAATGTCATTTTGATGGCCAAGATGAAAGTTCCAAGCCCCGAAAATGTGCCAAGATGACATCCAACCCATCTAACTTTAAGACCTATCCTAAGGGTTTCGAGAGCTGATCCATAGATTAGCCTTGCCTACGTTATATACGTAGAGACCACGTAGTTCGACTGATGACAAACTTGACTTGATGATAAGATGGACAAACGATTAGCATTTTTTTGCGACAGACGCTTAAAGGACTGACCTAAGATGTAAAATAGATGGGAAAATGAATTGCAAAATGTGAAGGACACCTAAAGGACTGACCTAAAATGTGAAATATATGGCTAAACGGATTGCCAATGCGACGGACACCTACAAGACTGACCTCAAATGTCTCGGGGGATGATCAAAGATCAACCTTGCCTACGTTCAAGCTCAAAGACGACATAGTTTGGCCAAGGTTGAAAAATGACAAGATTCAATGATTAATGTTTTGAATATTTTTTGAGATTTTTGACATGTTTTGGATTTTTGATGAATTTTTCAAATATTTTTGGATATTTTAGATATTTTGAGGCTGTTTTGAATTTTGGCATGATTTTGACGATTTGGATGCAGATATGCATGATGATATCAGTGCTTAATTTGGGATTTTTTTTAAAACCAAGCTTAATCTTGATTGATTAGATTGATTGATTGATAGTTTTACTAAGTGTGTTAAGTCAAACAAAAGTGATGATGCAGTTGTGAACAATAGGAAGTTGTGTTATCCTAGAGTAAACTCGGACATGAGGGAATAGTTTGTCTAAGTGTGTTAAGTCAAAAAAGTTGATGATGGATTGGATAATTTGACTAAGTGTGTTAATTCAAATAAGATGATAATGAACTTGTAAACCCTAGGAAGTTGTGTTATTCTAGAGGTAAATTCACTCAAAATGATAGTTTGACTAAGTGTGTTAAGTCAAACAAGGTGATAATGGATTGGATAATTTGACTAAGATTGATGAAGCTTGATTTGGAACAAATTTGTTTTGATGATTTGATGTGACGTTGACGTGCACATTAGATGCGACTGATATAAATTGTTCAGATTGATGTTTGAAAAAAGATAAATCTTGATAAGGAACGCCTTCCTGTCAAAATATGCCATGGGCTAGTGATTTGGATTTTTGGCTCACAAATTCTTTGACCAATTTTCTTTCATGTTTGCCAATGTTTGGATCACCACATAAGTTGGATGATATATATCAAGATTTATTCTTGAAGCAAGATGCAAATATTTTCCCCTAGTGTCTAGCAATGTTTGAACGATCGTGGGTGGATTCTTGAATAGGTGTATGGATGAATGGATTTGGATCATCTTGCGATAAGATAACATTTTCAAATAGAGGATTCTCATTTGGATAATGCTTCAAGGCTCAAATAACGTTGGGTAGAATGAGATAAATGAAACTGACCCATGTTAGAATGTCTACCATAAGCAAGTGTGAAGTGTGCACCAAAATTGTATCAAGATCAAGATAGCTTTGGAGTATGGATGCAGATATATGAAAATGGATGGGATAAATGGTTCATGGATGAACAAATGATATAGATGAAATGTCGGCTTCATTTTGGGATGCGATAAGATGCTTTCTCCTGAACTAGTGCATGTAGATGCTCGATTCTACACATGACGCCTGCTTGCTAGGTTTTCATCATGGTAGTTGTCCAAAGTGCCACCGTAGTGGTTTTCACTAGAGGACAATTTTTTTCTTTACTATTTTCAATCCTTTTTCTGAATTTTTTGGATTTTTATATTTTTTGATTTTTTGGATTTTTTGAGAGATTTTAAGCCAATGTTGAATCACTTGGTACTATTGATATTGATGCTTTTGTCATAATGTGCCATCGATATCCTGCATGAAGAAGTTGCTTTGCTAAGGTACGTGCACTTGAATGCAAATTTTGAGATTCTTGATCTACTTTGCTGATACCAGAGTTATCTTTGTCTTTGTGCACACATCGCGACAGAGTGCCTTCTAAATCCTTATGATGAAGGGTTGTTTCCAACACATGGTCAATTTGAGAATTGGATATCATGTGTGGAGGCATAGATGAAGCATGTTTAGGTATAAAAGATGGATTGGTTGACAGTTTGGAATCTTTGACTCTCCAAACTTGGGAAGATGAGCAATGATGGGTGGATATAAAAGTGTGTGTGGAATTAGGACCAACAACTCGATATACTTTGTACGTTGCTTGAGAAGCCTGCTTTTGCTTTTGTGGACATCTTTGATGGATACTTTTCCCTTTTTTATTTTTCCCAATAGTTTCTTTGATTGATGGAGTTTGATAGGGATCATCTTTCTTTGTATTTTTTGGTATCCATATGTATTTGATTCATCCTTCATACTTCAATACTTCTATTTCTTTGATAGCAGTTTTTGTGCTTCAATTCAAGTCTTTCTTTTGACGTTGGTCCCAATTTGTGGATGGGGTGATAGGTGGATGAAGATTCATGACGTAGTTGGCTATAGTATTGGCATTGGTTTTACCATAAGGATTCTTCATGTTCCCTATGTTGACATTTTCTTGTGACAAAGTTGCCCCTAGTATGGTGATAGTAGCACCTTTGTTCTTTAATTCTCCTTGTTTTGAGATGTCTTGTTCAGAATGCATTCTCTGACAAATGACCATTATAGATGGCGTTATTCCAATTTGTTGCTCTACTGACTCTGGAATATCCTATTCATTCTGACCTATTTCCTTGAGTGGATAATGTTGGATATCTTCATACATTAGGTCCTTAGTCTGAATTTGGGATATATCTGATCCTGATGTTGACAACTCAGTTTGACTGTAGGAATCAATAACCTGCTCTTTTTGTGTAATAATGTCAGGAATAAAGGAATCATGTTCTGAATGAAGATCATCTAAGGGTCCATCCAAGGAAAGCATCTCATGGGTAGATGGAGGAGTATGTTCTATGTGGATTTGATCATCTTGTATAGATAGGAGAGTGTCCATTATATTGTTGTAATAGCTTAGAGATACAAATTCTTGATCTCGAATGATTTTGGAATTGCTTTCAACATGCTCTAGATCAAGTTCTTGACATGGGTCAATTTCAAAGAATGGATTGCGTTCTTGGATATCTTCATTAGGAATAGGAAGTTTTTCAAATGTCATGAGGTCAAAGGATGTCCATATGTTTTGGAAAGGATCATTGCTAGACCTTGGTGAAAGATGTTGATCATGCTTCGGAATAAGGTCTTGCGATATGTCCTCTAACTCATTAGCTGATGTAGAGACATTTTCAACATGATCATTGGTCAAAGGATCTTGGTTTATGTCAATAGGATCAAATGAAATCAACACTCCTTGAAATAGATCTCTGTAGGAGGGGTCTTGATTATGACTAAAAAATGGCTCTTGATGTACTTTGATTTGATCATTGGATGAAGTGGAAAAATCTTCAAGGTGTTTCATCGATGGATAGATCTTGATCATTGTTTTCAATAATTGTGGTGGCAGATTGTTGCAAGCTCTACTTTGGGAGTAAGGTCTGCATTTTCTGCTGAGCCAAAAACGCTTTTTGTTGGTCATGTTTTTGTTGTTCCAACAAAGCTTGTTGTTGTTCTTGCTGCTATTGTGCCAACAAAGATTGTTGTTGGTCTTGCTGCTGTTATGCCAACGAAGCTTGTTGTTGTGCCAACAAAGCTTATTTTTGTGCCAACAAAGCTTGTTGTTTAGCTTTCTATTGTGCTTGGAAATCTTGCAAGGCTTGTTGGTATGATCATAGATGAATTGCTTGTAATTGTGCATGAGTTTGAGCCTATGTTTTTGGGGCTACTTATGTGGCTTGTGCAACTTGTGTAGCTTGTGCTTGTTGAGTACCTAGTTGTGCATCTTGTTGATTCTGGAGTGCCTTTTGGTGAGCAACTTGCAACATGATAGAGAATGAATTTTCCATGTTGTTTTTGGTGGTGGTGGTGGTGGATTGGGAATGGTGTTGATTGTTGGGGTGAGCGGAACGGTCTCATTGATTGCCAAGGTTTGAGTGGTGAATGGTGTGATTGAGATTCTTGGTCTTTGAGACACTTGATGAATGGTAGATGTGTTAATCATTGGGGTTGCTTGGATGGTTTTTTTTGTTGTTGTGATATCCATGGCGTAGTTAGAGGATTTGATATGATACTTTGGTTTATGATTAGATTATTTCTCGGATTCGATTGATTGGTGGTTGGTAAAGGGGGAAGGCTCATGCCTTGATTATTTGGTTGATAGATTTGTAAGTTTTGACTTTGATTTAAATCTACCAAAGGGAAAGGTGTTCCAAAATTTAGATTGGGCATGCTCACATTTGTTGTACCATTGATGTTTGGAGGAGATAATGATCCCATGTATGGATTGTACCAATACAAGTTTTGAAAATCAAATGGTATTGTAAGGCTTGGATAGTTTGGTTGAATTAGATTACTCATGATGGATGAATCAAGTTTATATTCCATGTTCCTCTTATGTTTTGACCTTGTTGACCTGTGAGGGGTTTAGGATCAATGATGAGATGAAGGATGAAAGGGGTGAATGATATGGGTGTTTAAAATTTTAGGAACTTTGGATCAATGCTATACTTTAGGACTTGGTTTGATTTGATTTTGATTGATGATAGTTTGACTAAGTGTGTTAAGTCAAACAAAGATGATTATGCACTTGTAAACTCTAGGAAGTTGTGTTATCCTAGAGAAAAATGTGTACACAAGATGATAATTTGGCTAGGTGTGTTAAGCCAAACAAGGTGATTTTGAACTTGTAAACCCTAGGAAGTTGTGTTATCCTAGGGGTAAGTTCGCTCAAGACGATTGATAATTTGACTAGGTGCATTAAGTCAAACAAGGTGATGTTGATTTTTCCCAAAAGTCTAGGATAAGTGATGTTTCCAAGGTTCCAAAAGTTGTTGGTGAGATGGGATTTGATTGATGTTTGGATGGATGAGGTGTTTGACTTCATCCTAGATGACCCTACGAGGACCTGTTTACTAGACCAAGATATTGAAGAACATGCTTTTCCCTAAAAGTATTTCAAACCAAAAGATCAATGTTCGCATGGAAACCAAATGACTCAAAAAAGGACCAAGCACATGTGTGGTTCAATTGTCTGTTATCTTGCTTAGGTTTGGTTGTTTTTACCACAAACACTTTCTTGATTATTCTTTTCAAACTAAATGTCCAATATCCTAATTTTCTTTCATCCCACAAAGTGCATTATGTGGAAATCAAGGAAATCAAGGAAAAGGTTTCCGTCTTTAATCTTGGTGAAAAAAAATGATGATAAAATCCAAGCACTTAGAAACCTCTAACGATATGATCCCTAGGGAAAACAAGAGTACTTAGATTTGTCAAAGGATATTTGTTTCCTCCAAGGGGTTTGAAATTTGGATAACTTTGTGGATGTTTGTGTTTCAATTGTTTTGAGGACCAAGCAATGTATTTTTTATTCCCAAGCACATGTACAATCCTAGGATGATGAGACATTATTTTGTTGGGTTCCCACTTGGACGAATCGAGCTGCACATATTCTGTGCGGATGACTAGATGCTTGACCACACTGGCTTCCCCTCCATGGCACACACTTCTCAGGTCAACCAAGCATCAATACCCATGAATCTCCCATTGCATACTTTTCATCTCTACAACAAAACCGCATGTATAACGTAGGGCGGATTCAAAGGACATGACCTTTTTCACCAACAAAATAGATAAGGATTTGGCCTTCTAAACAAGGGTTTTAATTTAGATTTTCCATTCGTGGAGGCTGACCCATGCGGCGAGAGACCATTTCTGCCCTTCTCGTCAGAGCCAACCACGTGATACTAGCCTTTGTTCCAGTACCCACTTTTATATCCCGGTTGGAAATACACTTGTCCTTAGTGTGTTACTGGTTGGGTCATTCCCTTGGGTGAGTAATTTTTCCCACAAGTCAGGCCCGCTAAGATAAATAAAAGCGAGTAAACTTATTCATAGTTTGATCAACCTTTGTTCACAAACAAAGGGAGAGCACACGCCATAAGTCTACTCACACTCGCAAAGTGTTTTGTTCAATTTTAAACCCAAAAAATGAAGTGTGGAGGCAATATTTTGTGCAACTTAATGTCACTAAAAATAATTTTGATTCTCAAGATCACTGTTAAGCGCGAGAGAAGCGCATATGCCTTTTTAAATGAAATTACTTTGCAAAAACGATTACAAGGCACAAAAGCACATGTTCATTTTAAATCCCTCAAAGCAATAATGAGTTCTTTTTAAGCACCAAAGGAAATGTGAGATTTTCCTTGTTCAATTTTTATCCTCAAACCAAATCTAGTAAGTTGTTGTAAATTTCTTTTTAAGCCCTTTATTGCAAAATTTGAAAGCGAATTTGTTTGTTCTTTTTAGGACCCAAATGAAATTTAGTGTTTCCTAAAGCATAAACTAAACAAATCCTTAGAAATGGATTATAATTTCTCCCAAAGTGTTTAAAAATATTTGTTAGAATGAGATGATAAAAACATCAAGAACTCTTGGCCTTCGTTTTCCTTCCTTCACCTTTAATTAAAAAAATTTCCTTTTTAGGCAAATTTCAATAATTTTTTGATTTTTCCATTTTTGGTAATTTTGCATCTATGACTTTGAGAGTCCTATTTTTTACCAAAACCTTTATAAAACTAATATGGGATGAATTGCCAACTAACATCCTAAATTTGAAACATGGACTTTGAGTTATTAATAAAAACAACTTTCAAAAAACTAGGAAAAAACTTTAAAATGTCATTTTGAGGGCCAATATGGAAGTTCCAAGCCCCGAGAATGTGCCAAGATGAAATCCAACCCATCTAAATTAGTTACCAAACCACATGACCTCCTAAGGAAACCACTTGTAAAATTTCAGCCAAAACCCACATCCGAGTCAAAAGTTATGACCTCGGGAAGTTCCTGCATCACAAAAAAAATGTTAAAAGAAAAGTCAGAAATCTGCAGGTGCGATGCAGTTAGCAAGTGAGGCGCAGTTTGGAACAAAAGTGATGCTATATAGTGCCACACGTTTGACTAGGTGCAACACTCTACAAAAACAGAGACCGCGGGTGTGGCACAATTTGTTCACGCGACGCAGTTTGTGAGGCGACAAACTTTGAAAATTGAAATTTTTGGGCGAGAAAGATAGTGTGGTGCAGTGTGGAATAAGTGCGGCGGCTCTGAAAGTGGTGTGATATAGCGCTGCGGGATTGTGTGTGGCACAGTTAAGAATTTTGAAAATTTGTAGGTGGGAAAGTAGGTGTGACGCAGTTTAGAAGTTTTGCGCGGTTCGGTATAGAGCCGCGCCTCTGAAAGCGGTACAATATAGCGCCACACCTCTGAAAGCAACGCAATATAGCGTTGCAGGACTGTGTGCGGCACAGTTTTCCTATGTACAAAAAAAAAGTTAAAAAAGCATGGAAATGTTGAAAAACATGATGAAATCCTTGCAATTTGCCCTCCTTCTAGCACCAAAATGTGAACCCTAATTTCGTACCTGCACATAAGCAACAAACAATCATATTATTAGATCATATGCAAGCAAGAAATAAGGATTGCCCATGAAATCTATTTACAAAGATTAAACTAGGAAAATTAAGAACAAAATACCAAAGATAAATGAAATCCTAATTTAAACAATCCAAACTCTTGATCCCATGGGGGAGTTGGTGCCAATTGATGTGTTGAAATCAGCCCTTTCCCAACTCCTTTGTAAGCCTTGTAATTTGATCCACTTTGTTGGTTGAACTCCTACATAACCTAGCTAAGCACTTGATAAAACTAGATGAAAATGGCTATGCTTGAAGATGGATTTGAGTATAATAAGTTTACTCAAATTGTGGATGATAGAATGAGAGGAAGAGTCTCTCATTTATAGATTTCAAATTTAAAGAATGAATGAAATTGAGCAATGTGGGATCATTCAACATCCAAAGGCCAAGTGCCACTTGTCAAGATGTGAATGGTTGAAGGTTGAGCACATTTTGATCAATGTGCAAGTTTTAATTTTGAATTTGATGAAGTAACATGTTTAGGGGGGATGAAAGAAATGGAGTTAATGTCACTTGGCTCAATGCACAAGGACATGTAAGAGGCATTAAATGCTTTGTTGGAAGGACTAAGTCTATTTGAATTTGAATTCAAATTTGAGGGAATATTCCCTTTTTATGCCATGTGAGGGAAAGTAGATGAATTAATAAATCAAAGTAACTGATTTATTGTGCAAGTTGCATTCTCTAGAGAATGTGACATAGATTAAAATTAAACTAATTAAAGTTTAATTAATTTAATGAGGAATTTAGGAGATGTGACAATTTAGACTTAAATTTATGAATTGATTTAAATCAAATTGAGAGGAAGGGTTTAATTAATTAAATAATTTTTTATTTATTTAACTAAAGGGGATAATGTTAGACTAAATCAAATAATGTTTACTTTATTCAATTTAATAAGAAGACTTTACGGATTTAATCAAATAAAATGAATTATTTAATTAAAAGGAGATATAAGGTTAATTAAATTTGATTGATTAATTTGATCAATAGAGGAGAAAGACTTAATTAAATAAATAATGATTAATTTAATTAAGAGATGAAAAGTGTTGATAAGCCGAGAGTATGATTCAAGACGAAATGATGTTAGTAGGATCAGGATCAGGTGCATGTATATTTTACGTGTCTACACTTATGTGATGGGAAACCAAAGACGTTGTGTATAATGAGTTTGCCTTGCAATAAGAGGGTGACATATGTCTCATGTACGATGGCTACTTTCCTAGCACTTTAAGTTATGAATGAAAGCACATGCAAATAAGATGTTTTCAAGTTGTGCTAGGACCAACAGCTGGTAGTCAGTAAAAGGGGTTTGGTAACCTAGTGACATGAAGGAATTTATAAAGCATTTAGGACAATGGAACCCGTCAAATAGGTCAATGATGAAATAAAACAAAAGTGCAAGGCAAGGCTAATATTTCATTAGGGTTTTATGCATGGAAAAACAACATTTTACTAACCCTAGCAAGATTTATAACATTTTTTTTACTTTTGAGCAACTTTTCAAGAAAAAGATTCATAAGATTTGCATGTTGTACCACCATACAAGATGCAACACATATTTCACTTAGCAATGTAGAGGTACATATATTGGTGCACATCTTTATATTTTGATAACATCTAGAACATTTTCTTATGTATTTCTATTAGTGTTGATGTTGTAACACTTATGGGATTTGTGAAATTTCATTCTTCACCATATTTAATAATTATTAGGACAAATTTTGTGGTCGGGGAATTTACCCATTAACATTGCTTCATGTTGATAAGAGATGTTATCTTTGTGGGCTTGAAAAAATATAATAAAATAGGCTCTCAAACCCATAAAAAATATAATAGTAAATGACAAAATAAATATTAGGAATATAATCATTATAGGGGTGATTTTTTGAATGTGTAACTTGATGGTGTGACTCTATGGTTCATGATTGTGAGACTTCATATGTACATTATTGTGTTGGTGGAGGTGCAAGCAAGGTTTAAGTAAGGGTAATATTGAACATGAAATAATTTGGGGTATGAACTCAATTTGATGAAGATGTTATACACCATTCATAATTATTGCTATTGTCTTGGGGAACCACTTTTGGTATCATGTAATTTTTATTATAAAGTTTTATGATGATGCTTTAGGGTCTAACCTCATAAGCACCATGGTAATTTATATGTAGGATTTTCCTAGTATAAAAAAATCACAAATATTGAGTACCAATCATGGACTACTTCATCTTGAAGGATTTGATGAAACACAATAAATTCCACTTTAGCATATCTCATACATATAATGAAATGTTTGTGAGCAAGGTGTTATTTTAAATTCTAGTATATTTAACTATTTTATATAGATCATGTTTTTCAACTCCCATTAACAATAATAAAATTTAGGGCCTTTCTATTCACCAATATTTGTGAGAGGAATAATAATTCATCATTATTTGGTGAAAGGATCTTTGTAGTAGTAATGATGACATGTGGTTCCATAGAATAATCAAACCCCCTTCAATTTTATCAATATTGAGATAATTTTGTTAAATATGTTTCTATATATTATAACTACCTGGAGAGCCTTGATAGTGTAACAACATTTTTGGTCATGCTACAAGATATAACTAGTATCACATCACATGCTTGTATTATTTTGAGTTTTTTTTATCATTTTTATTTGATGTTTTATTTTGTGGTGAAGTATTCTTAATATTTCTACTTCCCTAAAACTTATTGTTAGTGTCCCCCTTTGGAGTTATGCTTGCAAAATTTCCCTCTTACCTTTAGGCCTAATTTTTCCATCAATTTTTACTATAAAATGGTATGTAGTGCACATATTTTGATATTGAGAAATTCCATATCCATTTTAGTGTAGTGGTAAAAGTTATTTTTATTTATTGAGGAGTTAATTCTTCTAAAATTCTTTGATGTTGATTTTTATAGAAAAACATGGAAAATATTGGTACACTCATATTCATTGGGCCTTTTTTAGTGATAGTAGTTGTCATTGGAAGTGATTTATTCATATGTATATTTAGGAAAATTATTCCTTGATGACCTCTAGAATTTTTTCACAAATAGGATTTACCTTCATCATTTTATTTAAGTGCAACTCCCTTGATCCCTCCTTGGATTGAATGCTAGCCTCCCAACATTGTTCAACATATGACACAAATCTAGGAGGGAAAATTTATTTTTATCTAAATTTGATAAATTTTTTAAAGATAATATTTTTCTAATTTGGACACCCAATTATCAACAACATTTACATAAAATTTTATTTCAAAGATGAGGGTGTCAAATTTTACTTTGTTTAAAGGAATCTCACTACCAAACGATCTATCTATTGAGGCTTATGATATATTTGGGATATTTTAGAGCATCTATAAAAATGGTTCATCTTTGGTTGTTGTCTTTCTAGAGTCTCCTTACTCAACATATTGAATGGATTTGATGAGTCAAAATTTCTTATTTAGTATTAATATACAATCAATTACAACAATAAATAAGATCTTTTTCCAAAATCTCTCATCTTCAACCCAAGTTTTTGATATCCTAATTACATTCAATGGTATATTCAGGAGAGAATAGGATATGATACCGTGAATACAATAAGTTGGTGATTAAGGGGACAATACACTAGTTGAGGAACTCAATTTATTATAGGCAACAACTAAACAAATCTCTAACAAAATAATATTGATAATTATTGAATAGGTGAAAAAAAATATGTTTATTTCAATTGAGAGATTATATAAAATAGAAAAAATATAAATGATATGTTATAAATTCTACTCTATGTACATGATTTAAATTTAACTAATATATAAATTTACAACACAAGAAATAAAAAATTACTAAACATAGCGAGTTAAGTTTCTTGGTGACAATTATTGTGACTCAATATAACAATGTCAATTTTTTCTTAAGTGTGGTTAATCAATTTATTCTTATAAAAAATCTTTATTGGAATTGTAGTTAAGGTTCATTGTTATGATGCTAGCTATGGTGTAGGAATTTTCCATGTTTATGTGTGTTTATCTATTTTGGGGGGCCTTAGTCCTTTTGATTGGGCCATGGGCCTTCATGTAGACTTAGGAACAAGGGACTAAATTCAAGGTCCTCATCTCCTCAAGGCCCCAAAAAACATCATTCCTTTTCCCCCTCCCTTTATTGTGATGCAGAAAACTTAAATAGACATGGAACCTTGGAACCAAGTTCCAAGGTTTTAGGTTTTTTAAGAAGGTCTTGAGACCTATCCCGTTCTCTCTATGTTGGAGTTCTCAATCCCCTCAAAACCCTTATGCCCCACCTTCTTTGGTCCTTGGACTCTAGTGCTTCACAAGACCTCAAACCTAGTCATTTCCTCACCCTTTAACCTAAGTCCTAATCATAATTTATTTCCCACCCATAGGGCCTGATGTTCATATTCCCATCGAACCCAAAAATATCAAAGGAACATGTCACCTCTAAATTATTCCCAAACTCCCTAGTCTCTTTTCTCACCTGCTCCTCCACTTCTTGTCCCTTATGTACCTTGTTCCTTGGTCCTTACCTCTTTGTTCCCCTCAAACTTTTATTCTCTGCATCCCCATCCTCTTCATTCTTCCCAATGGACTTGCGAGCCTCAAGTACACATTTGAAAAATATCCATAAGTTACTTCAACCCCTAGAAACTTGCTAAAGGAATGCCAAGCCTTGAAACCCTTGATTATTAGTTTCACCTACTTCGATGGATCCTCCATCATTCCATTATGATCAAATTTGAACCCATAATCAGTAGTTTGTCCCTTCTCATCTAAAATAATTTTTTTAACCTAAAGACATGATTTCAAATGTAGGGGGCATCTAGGTCTACCCTGCTTACATTGGGGCATATTTTGCCTGAATTTCTTTGACACAACGTGATAAATTGCATTTTATCAAAGAGGGGCAAAATGTAGACACTAAAAATTGTCCTAGGCCTACGATTTTTAAAATCCCCTTTTGTCCTTGATAATTAAATAATTTTAATTATTTAATTATTGTCTAATGTCATAATTCTTCTATTAATTAAATAATTTTAATTATTTAGTTAATTCATTTTTATCTTTATATTTCCTCTTTTGATTAAGTAAATAAATTTTATTTATTTAATTATTATCGTCTTTCCCACTATAATTAAATAATTATTTCAATTATTTGATTATTTAGTTAGTCTTTACAACCATAAATTAATTAAATTTAATTTAATTAATAACTTACTAATTTTCCTTTTCTCCCACTTTTTGAGTTGAATTGCTATTTAATCAAAAAGGCAATTTTCCTTTTTCTTCTATAATTAAATAATGTTTCCATTATTTAATTATTCACTTTCCTTCTCAAACTAAATAAATTTTAGAATTATTTAGTTTCCTCTTTTCTCTTCTTTTTCTCTCAATCAGTCTCATCCTTATCTCTTCCCGTCTCGTCTAATTTCAACCCCTGATTGAATTATTTTATTAAAACTTAGCCATTCATTTCTTATCTTTTCCCTAACCATATCAACTTTCATTCTTGACCATTGATTAACATCATTTAATCTCAGTTGTTCATTCACATTTTTCTTTCTATAAAAGATGCCTTTCATGGTCATTTTTATATATCGAGTTTATGCACAAGTACATGCTAATTAAGGAGAAAAATATCTTCAATATTTTGCTATCATAGACCTTAGGATACTATTGCATACTCAAATATGAGGGCATTAAGCACATTCAAGCAAAATGGAGAAGGACAATGAAGGTCAAGCAGCCATGGCGTAGGTAATATTTACTTCATGTTTGTATTTCTATGTTGGATTGTGCTCTATTGTTGATTTAGTGATTTATAGGTTTAGCTTTGATGCTTTAATACTTTTACTTAAATTTTACCCTAGATTACATCAGTGAAGCCGACATGAATTTGACAAATTTGAAAGATTTTACAAGAAATTTTGAATTTTGTAGGTTACAGGTATGGAAAGATGCATTTGAAGCTTGCAACAATGTAATCGCCAAAAGTCAGTGCATCACAATTGATATCTAGAAAGCTGCAATTGTTCAAAATTTGGGATCACTATTTTGTTGCATTCATTTTTAGTTTTTCCTATTGTATTTAGTTTTTGGTTTTATTTTTTGTCATCTAACATCGTTATTACATCATAGTAGTTTTTGGTTTTATCAAAATCGGTCAGTTTTTTTTTGTTTTGTAGCTCCAAGTCTATTTTCTGCAACTAATTAGGGCTTCACCGCAATTATGATGACTTCACACCATTTGAATGACATAGTCGACATTCTAGAAACCACAGTCACTATTTCCAGCACCACATCTTCCAAAAGCAAGTGAGCAAAAATTGTAATGTTTTGTGACTCAATTGCCTATTTAGTTTGAAATCTAGTTTTTAGTAGGAATTTTTAGATTAGGTCTTTTATATTCAGTAGTCTAGGGGTTTTCATGTTACTGATATTTGATTTGTAGTGTGTGGCATAAGTGGAAGGAGGCATTTTTGCTAACTTGTTTATCTTGTCTCATTTTGCAATATTTTTACACTCATTTGGTTAAAATTAACTTGCATATTCACTCATAAGGCTTAAAATATACAACAACATGCATATTAACTCATAAGGTTTAAAATTGACAACAACATGCATTATCTCACTCATAAGGTTTAAAATTTACCACAACGTGCATTATCTCACTCATAAGGTTAAAATTTGTAACAACGTGCATTATCTCACCCATTTTTGTTTAAAATTAACCTTGCATTTTCCACACTCATGGGCTTTAAAATTGACAACAATTTTACATCAAGTGTCTTTTCTCACATTTTGATTTAGGGACCTAAAATAAACCTATTTCTTTATTTTCTTGTGGTTTTGTATATGTCTTAAGGTGTGCATGCTCTTCTCTTGCACCATTCGGTGATCTTGAGAATCAAAAACATCTTTTGACATTTGCACTAGCACTCACACATATGGTTTTATTAAGGTTAATGAAAACTATGATAGTGTAAGTCAAACACATTGTGTATGCTCTCTCCTTGCACCTCGTGTAATCATGGATACCAAAAGTAGTTTGTTTTTCTTGCTTTTGTTTTTACCAAAAAGGGCCTACCTAAGAGACACATCTGTACGGAGAACTCGAAGGCGAATCCAACCGGTTTTTCCCTCAGACTAGTATATAAAAGGATTAGATGAAATTCCAAGTCCTCATGCTATGTAGGCCTTTGCTGTATATTGCCATTCAGAACAGGGAGGTACCTTTGCATATAAGTGCCCCTAGTAGGAGTGGTTAAAGTCTTAAGTCGATTTCTAGACAATCGCAAGGTGGAATGTCCTCGAGTTGCAACTAAGAACCAAACTAGTTAAAATCCCTCCTTTTATACTTGAGTTTATTGGCGTGATGATCAGTGTAGGGGATGTAGCACCACACCCCAAAAGTTACTCACCATTCTGCTCCCTTGAGTGAGATAGAAATCCTTGGCTGAGCATAAGTTACTTGATTCAAACTTGTAACTTTCCAAGGAGAGGGTGATTGGGTCATCCTTCCATTCCAAGAGGCCCCTACCCATCCACTCTCATAGATAAGATGTGATACATAGTCTGAAAGGGTGTCCCTCCCTTGCGTCGAAGGAGATCCCAAGCTATGGGCCCGAGGGTCACGCCATTGGCCATTGATTATAAGATAGGCAAGTGTCTTATGTGTGTGATTTGTATTTGATTTGTGCTAGACCCGTGGTAATTGAGGTGAATAACCTCTAGAACATACACAATACAAACACACTTTTTGACATTCATACTAGCCTATAAAATTATTTTTTGACTGTTTACAGTGTTTTCCATTTAGACTACAAAAATCAAATCAAAGATAAGTCAAAATCTATCGACTTGAGACAAAAACAAGTTTTTTTCTGCAACTGTCACTGTTAACTACAATTGAGCCTCAAAACACCACAATTGATTCTCAGAACACCACAACTGATGCCTAGAACACCATATTTTCTAGTTGTGATTTTTTTTAGGGAAATCTAAATCATCATCATTTTTGATCAATTCCTAAGTACATTCTTGTTATCAAACCGCAGACTTGCAAATTTTAGAATATGACATTTTTATTTCATCCTTAGGTTCATCTTTGCATTAGTCATTATTATCATAGGTCAAACCTTAGGTCAAACTTTAGCTTGCATAAACCTTTTGCAGACTTCAGATTAGGGAGATTATCGAACTTAGACTAGACCATAGTTTTTGTGACCATGAACATAGTATAGGTTAAATACACCAAATCCATATGGATTTGAGGTATATTTATCCACTAAGCCATGATTCCATTGTGATATTCAAAATCATCAAAACTAGGAATCCATTAAACTAACATGATATAAACACGAAAGATTAACAAAACCCTATTCTAAGACCTCAAATATTATCCCATTGGGGGAGTGGTGTCACATTGATGTGGAATGACAACCCTTTCCCAATCTGTTGGATAATATGAGTTTGTTTCAATCAATTTTATTGAATAAAACTGATGAAACCGATGAGATATGAATGAAACATGAATGCAAAACTAGTTTAACATGATAAGATGAGTGCTAAATGCTAAAATGCTTGATGGGGTTGGATGAAATCTATGCTAAGTGGAAACAAAGTTCAAAGATGCAAGCCATGGATGCAAAAACTATGCTAAAATGGATGTAAACTAAGCTAGGTAGAAGTCATTAATGGATGCTTAAGCTAATATGGATGAAGATTAATCTAAAATACTAAAAAATGCTAAACATGGATGCAAATGAGTATGAGTTTCAACAACATAACTTTTCTATCAAAATAGGGATCCATTTCTCTCCAAATAGTGAAGTATTTATAGGAGAGCAAATGAAGAATCAAGGGTTGATGTAGTGTCCCCCTGTTTTGGCCTTCAGTGACATTCAAGTAAGTAGTTTATTCATTATGTCATGTGCTTTCATTGTTTATGGTGTTATTGAATTTGTTGATAACTTAATATTTTTAACGGCCTTGTTAGATTAGTTAATTAAATTAAAATTTGAATTACAAAGCAATTTAAATAAAGTGGGAATTTAAAATAATAATTAAATAAATTAATATTATAAAAAATAAAGTATATGGTTATCAAATAATTAAATTAAAATGGATTATAAGATAACTTAAATTAATTGGGAATTAAAATGATAATTAAATATATTATGTTTATGTAAAGATAGTATTTGTTCTTCGATTATTAATTATCAAATTAAATGGTGAGATTAAATGTTTAATGATAAAGATAAATAATATTGTCACTAGATTTTAATTGATTAAATGAGAAAGTAATTTAATTTTAAATTAGGTAAATGAGATAAGATTTTCAAACTAAATTGTAAAAGCAAGAAAAGATGGAAAAAGATGAAAGCGTGCACATGCACAGTTCGAAACTGAAATTGGAATGGGAAACTTGTTATTTTTATTGATTTTTGTTTTCAAAAACTTTTCTCTCGTTTTATAGTGCTAGTTTTTGGATTTTTGAGAGTTAGTCTTTCATTTTTGAAAAGAAAAAGAAAAAATTACTTTGCAAATTAACTCTGAAAACAATATAGTTTGGTATTGACATTGCTCGAAGTAGAATAATTTTTCTGAAAGTGATTAAGATTTGGAGAATGGGGCATTGGCTGCAAAAGAAATCTACTACCGCACATCTTCTCCATTTCAAACATGGGAATCTAGGTCGGCCATTAAATTCTTCTTGTGCAAATTTGGTGTTTCCTTTTAAAAAATTTAGTGTTGGAAGTCTGTTGCATAGGTAATCTTGAATTCGTTGTCTGTACTGCTATTGTTGGATTTTCTTGGGTTTCTTCATTTCTTTTATGTTCGGACAATCTATAAACAACATCCTTGCACTCGATTTGATCTTTCCTTCATGGTGCCATTTTATTTGCTTGAGTTTTCCTACTGCTTATATTCTTCCCTATATGTTTTTATCCTTGATGTTCAGTTGGAGAATTGAGTCCTTTTTCCTTATTGGAGTTGCATGGTATTCACCTCTTCATGCTTTATGTTTTATTCAATCTTCCTTATGGTAAGTAGTGGGTCAATTTATTCACATAGGAAAGTAGTTTGTTTTGTTTTGAACCAAAATTTTACCTTGGGTTTGGTCGATGGGTCTCTTGTATTTTCCCTTCTATTTGATAGTCGTTGCTTTTCTTTCTATAGTCCATTGTTTATTTTATGAAGATATTCGATTTATATGTTATTTGTTTTGCATTGCACGTTCTTCCCCTTGCGCACTTAATTTACTTCCTCCCCATAAGCATATAGTGCACAACATACAAATACTATAGCATTGGCTTGTCTCATGCCAAGCATCAATTTAATGGGCTAATATACATGTATGTGCCTATCCTTCTCTCTTCTTTCGCCTCGCCTTGGTTGGAGATTTGATCTTCATATTTTGGTATCCTTATGTTGCTTGTCTTTGGTTGCTCATGTGGGTAGGAGACTTGATGTTTCCCTTTGTTTGTTACTTGTATTGGCTACATGGGTGGGATGCGCTTTGGGTCCTCCTATCACATTTGCTTAATGTTGCCTCTTCTTTCTAGTCACTTCTATTGGTATATTTGCAATATATATATATATATATATATATATATATATATACGGATGTATGCAGTTTGTGTATGCCAAATTTAATAAAATTTGCTTGTTTGTGTGTGACAATAGAATGCCTTATCACCACCAGAGTTAGTGTATGTTTCTGTTAATCAAAACAGTAAGCTATTGTCATTGACTATTGTTATTTATATGTTGGTTATTAACAATAGTGCATGCTTAATCAATATGTTTTTATATATATATGAGTGGTGTGTATAAATATTTATTTGTGGGTTTATAATTAAATGTTGGTATATATATATATATATATATATATATATAAATGTCTATTACGATATTTATATGTATATGTGTGTGTGTATATATATATATATATAGATATAAAAGTGTTTCTAATTTCCATGGTTATTTTCAAAGAATGGAATGTGGTGTGTAAATATACATTGTGATAGTATAAAATCTTTTCAATTAAATGATTTTATTTTTTATATTTAATTAGAATGTAATAGGTTATTGGAAATGTTTTCCTAATTATGTATCTCTCTATAAGTGTTAGAGAAGTATAATAGTGATTTAAATATTCATGAATCTTAATACTCTTGATATCTTAGTGAAATGTAATATGCTAAATGATGCCATGTTGATTTTTCTTCGTTTTGAGTTAATGTATTTTGTGGAGTTTTATTTATATGTTGAAACTCGGCGCTGGAACCCGTTTTGCTTGATTTACCATCATTTGCGAGTTCTTGGGTAGTTGGTATTCTTTTAGGCTTCCAGAGGTGGGGAAAGATGTATCCCTTTTATTGGTTCCTCATGTTGGTTCTTGTGAACTATGACCTTGTAGTTGTCTATGTGGGTTTTAGCCTTGCACGTGGGAGTTGCCTTGTTATGGCAGTCTAGCGTGAGATGGTGGATGCCTCACTTTCAATGTAGTTGCTTATTTTGTTTTGATAGTTGTGCAAGTTGGCTTGCCCATTGTGATTATGAGTTTTTATTTGCTAGTAGGCAATGTGGCTTTCCACGAGGGCCGAAACCCTAAGTGGTTACTAGGGTAACTCATGTGAAAGTTGAGATAATTAAGTGACAACCTAATAAATAGTTAGGGGTTGGGTAGTAAACACAATAACACAAGATAATGGATGCCTCTCTCATGGACCAAGCACTCGTTTAGGCTTGAGATGAGATGAGAAGGCCTGGAATGGAAAATCAACTACCTTGTCTTCAAGAAAGGTAAGTTGATTCCACATGTGTAAGAATGGGGGTCAGGGATCAGTTGAGGTCACCAGGGTAACCCGGGATGGGGGTTGGGACCTAGGAAGATCTGCATTGGGTAACTCATCTCGAGCCATGTGATGACACACTACCCTTAGAAACCATGTATGTTTGTAGTTTCCCCCTCGTTGTTCTTGTACCTCTGGAAGTGATTATTCTTATGTTCTTGTCTTGTTTCCTTTTGGATTGTGGAGTCATGTCAGCCTTGTACACTTAACTATTTTTGTTATGTTGTGGGTCCTCTTGTCATCTCCTAGAATAGGAGATGGACCTTAGGGTCCACATGGTCGGATGGAACGTGCTATGCACCCATTGGGTTTCCCCATTGACGATTGTGATGCTACAAAGTTATACCGGTTGCAGTGGTTCCTGAGCTTTCTAGTGTTGGTGGTAGTTTTGGTGTTATGTTCTACTATCCTTTTTGATGTATCTCATTATGTAAATGTGAATTCCTTCCCGTTATTATAAGGGAAAATTATTGTATTATTTATTGTTCATCCCATATATGGGTATGGTGTTGTAAATATTTGATTCACCTACATTGCACTTATGAGGTGTTGTATCTATGGAAATATTTATAATCATATAACCTTTGGATTTGATGTGTATTCATATGACAATTATAATGGATGTATCTTTGATATTATCATGTGATTATGTATGAATGTATATGTATGGAGCTATGAATGTATGTTTATTGTTCATTTCTTTCATATAGGGGTTTTAAATGAATGCAAGTGCATAGTTATCATCATTATGGGTTCGTGTTAAGTTAGTAAGGTTCACAACATAATGCAATCATGTCACCCCAGAGGGCTAGTTAGGTGTTGTATATGCATGATTTCAGTACTAGAGTTGTATGATGGTGTACATTTCGTGTCAGTTTTCTTTTAAAAAAAATATTGTGTTGTTATTGTTAGATGTTTTGTTGTCCTTTGGGGTGTGTGTGGTGAGGAGTTACAGTTGAGATCGATTAGATCAGTCAATGGTCAATATGGAATTAAGGGTGAAACATGGATCAAGGATTCTCATAAATGGATGAGAATCAAAGATCACATGGATCAAAGAAAGCATCAAGGGCTCACAATGATTCAAACAAAAACACTTTGTAACAACTTTGAAAGTTTATTACAAAGTTTGTTTGAAAACAATCATTCCATTTTTGGAGCCAAATAGGAGAATATTCCTTTGGAATATTCCCCATGCAAGTGGATGGGTTAGGAAATTAGTAATTTAGTAATTAAAACTAAATTTTAATGTGCAAGATGAAGAATGTGAGGATATTCATTAAATTATTGATTTATTTAATGAAAAGGGGATTGAAATATGATATTTAATTAAATAGTTGAGGTTTATTTAATTAAATAAGAGGACTTAGGGTTTTAATTAAATAAGAGGATTTATCCAATTAAATAGGGTGGATTGTTAGTGTGAAAGGATATGAATTAACCTAATTAGATTAATTAGATCAATAGATGAAAATGAAGCATTCAATTAGATAACTAGGTTAATTTAATCAAACAAGCGAGAAGAAGATGGACTTCAGGATGAAACGGTGTTATTATATTGGATTCTAGTGTGTAATACCATTCAGAACATTTTTAAGTGTCTGTATTTTTCCCCTCTTTAAAGTGAGGTACCTATTACATTGGTTCAAAGACTGATGCTTTTCAGATTAAAACTACTACTCAGATAAAAAATTTAAAAAATCCTATTTTTTTGGATGCCCCACTATTGCCCCAACTAAAGGAATTAAGCTTGTATCTTACCCCCTCGAGGGATAGGGCAGAAATTTAAAATTTTAGGTCGATATCATGACAAATATTGAACATCAGTTCATCTCAAAGAGGACTAGAAAGTTTAGATGTTTGATGTAGATAGATTTGACGATGTATAGACAATCATCAACCATGGGTAGCTTCATGTATTATTTGATATATCACACATATTCGAAACTTGGATAGAAATTTTAGTGAAGATAGAAGAATAAGAAGAATAAGATGGATGGATTAACCATTGATTTTGAGATTGGTTCAAAAGTCCAACAAGACTATGATCATCGAGACTTTATTAGATATGGTGATGAGATTGATTATTTTCTCATTTCTTGGATTGGGACTCTCCATCATTCCTAATGTTTGATATAACATCTAGACATGATGCATCATGGTATTGATAACCAGGATGGCATTGTATCTAGTGTAATGGACTTTGTGTCTACAAACAAATAAGATAGTCCTTGTTCACACCTTGACATACAAAAACCTTGTTGGAATGTAGTTTAGAAGTTTAGAATATCTTGGGCCAAAGCATACACAATAGTCAACAATCGTCTCCAAATGACCTCCCTACACACACAACTAAGCAAGTATGTGCCACTATTATTTGACAAGCATACCCCACAAGCATAGCAAATGAAAGATAATGATCGATGCCTCATTCATTTATCTCTAAATTGTTTAGACATCATTGAGAGGTCCTTGGAATGGGTCAACAAGATAAATCATAAGAAAAGATACAAAAATAGTCAATGCTATTTATATCTCTTCCCAACGGTGTAATGTGTTTAGGATAAATATATCCAAAGTGATTGCCAAAGATAATGCCTATTGTAGGAAGGTTGCATCCTAGGACATGTTAGTGTATGGTGGCAAGTTGATAGGTTGTTTGAAAGTTCGTTGATATAAGGTTCGATTGACATGTTTGATAATGATCAAGAGTTTGATTGTTGCATTTAAAGGTGAGAATTTTATTGATTATTGTACTTTTTTTCCATTTGTGTTACCAAAGGGTTAGTGTGATGATCATTTTATTATGGTTGGAAGTTTATTGTGAGTGTAAGAAAAATGGGATGGGTGGTTTTGGATTTTTTGGGAATATTTCAATGTTTTTGGCATTTTGAAAATGTTTTGAGGCTATTTTTGGTCTTTTTGAATGTTTATATGAATGTTTTGATTTTCAATTATTTGAGGCTATTTAAGATTTTTTTGAATGTTTTACAATGTTTTGGGTTTTTTGAGTTTTTAAATGTTTTGGGGTTTTCTGAGTTTTCAAATGTTTTGAGGTTTTTTGATATAGAACGTTCCTTGTTTGAGAAGCCTACTTTTGTATTTGAGGATGTTTTTGATTGATACATTTCCCTTTTTGATTTTTCCCCATAGTTTCTTTGACTAATGGAGTTTTGGATAGATATTTTTCTTTGTACCCATTTGTATTTTATTTGTCCTTTTTTCTTTACTACTTCATTTTATTTGATGATCTTCTCCTTGCTTTGATTGAAATCTTTCTTTCTATGTTAGTCCCAGTTTGTGTATGAGATGATGGGTGGATGACACTTCATGATACAACTATTTGTAGTGTTGAAAATATTTTTATGATAAGGATCCTTCATGCCACCTATGTTGATGTTTGCATTAGACAAGATTTCCTCTGACATTGTGAAGGTATTATCAGATACCTAACCCTTTTCCATGATAATGTATCCTCCGATCCATTTCCATTGAATATGACTTGTCATGAACACATGATATTGCTATGGGTTCCTGCTATTCAGAAATATGAACTGTTTGCTCTGATTCTATGACATTGTTATCTGTTGATACTGCTTCAAAATATGTTGGTTCTGATTCAAAAGATGTTGATGATGCACAATCACTATAAGAATCAAGAATCTCAACTGTTTCTTGCTCTTGTGTGGGAATATCAAGAATGGGAGATTCTTGTTTTGGATGAAGAACATCTATATGCCCATTAGAAAGAAACATCTCATGGGTGATATTAGGGACATCTTTGGAGTTTACAATGGTTTGGAAGATGTCCCTTAGCTCTTGGTAAAACTCTAGGGATAGGGGTTCTTGATCCTGACTCGATTCAGAGTAACTTTCATTATCCTCAAGATCCTCTTCTTAACATGATCCATAGGTAGACTTCACAACATTTTGTGGGTATGGGTGCAATAAGGGATATTTATTGCTTGTTTGGAACTTCTTCAACATGCCCAATCATGAAGTCATATGTGGGAGAGATATTGTAACCTAATACATACTTGATGCCATTACAATATGAAATATTGCTAGACACTATTGATGGGTTTGGACTTTGTTTTAAAACAATATCTTGATATGTGTTTGATTTCTCATGTGGTGATGAAGGAATAACATAAATATGTCCCACCATGGTGTCATGGGTATGGTTTACGTTGTTTAAAGTTGATGCCTTCCCTGAATCTTTTGTTTTTCCATGATTAGGCATAGGGTTCATGTAAATTTTTAGATTTTCATTCCCATATTTTTTATCAACGTCAATGTCTCCTTGTTCAATAATATCTTCTATTAGATGTTTGAGTCTAAAATAATTTTGTGTGTCATGACCTTTGTATTAGTGAAATTCACAAAAATGATCTTCTCTATATCTATGAGGTTTTAGTTGTGGCACTTAATAGTTTGAGAAATCTGGGAGTATGATAAGGTTAGACTGTATCAACCTCTTTAAAACATACTCCATAGGTTCTCCTAAGGGAGTGAATTGTCGCTTGGGAGCACTATTTTTTCTTTGTGGTCTACATTCAATATTTGTAGCGTTGATCATTGGTTGATTGTTTGGCGGTGGCATTGTGTGTTCATGGTTTGGGTGTTTTCTTTCCTAGGAGTAGTTAAGACAACCTTTGTTGTATCAACAACACCATCACTAGTAAAATTCTTGTTCTTGGCCCAAAAGTGGGGCTTATTGTTAGAACTAGTGGATGGGAAGTCTCTATACACTTGTGTGTTTCCCTGTGAGATTAGGGTTCTCTCAATGTTGAGGGCCCTAGGGAAAAGATCATCATAAGTGGTGATACATTGCATCTTCAAGTGGAAATATAGATCCTTGTCAACATTAACAATGATAATTCCTACGTGTTCTTCAAGAATGAACCACTTTCTCTTACTAGCGCTTTGCCTCCACCTTTGTAAGAAATTAGTGAATAATTCTCCTTTGTTTTGTTTGAGAGTGTACAAATCCTCGAAGCTCAAATCCATGTCTAGGTTAAAGGATAAATGATTTATGAATATATTGATGATTCCTTGAAATTTTCCGATTCCTAGAGGCAACTGTGAGAACCAATCAATTGCGGGGCCTGTCAAACTTCGTGGAAAGAGGTGCATCAAGTAGGAATCATTGTAGGAAACCTCCATACACATGAAGTTGAATTACTTGATGTGATCCACATGATTTCAGTTCCCTTTGTATTTATCAAATTTAGGGACCTCAAAACTAGGAGGGAAAGGTACCATTGTGATGTTTCCATCGAATGGGTATGGACACAAGTTTTGTTGTGTATGGGGCTTCTTTGTTTTTCCCATTTGATTGTCATGCATTTGCTACGTTAGTGCCTTGATTTGTGATGCCATATTGTCTTATGGGTTTAATGGAGGAGAATATGTTGCATAGTGTGGGATGGTGGATGAATTGTAAGTGGGGTTTTGTATGGTGTGTATGGTGGTGTTTGATAGTGTGAAGGTAATGGTGGTAGAGATGTATATGCTCCTAACATATTTGGATTGATGATGCTTTGTTGGGGATTATAATACAAACCTTTTTTGTTGTTGTTGTTGTGTGAGCACTTATTGTTGTTGGGTGTATTTTTGTGCTAGCAAGACTTGTTGTTGTGCGACCAAGGCTTTTTTTTGGGATTGTTGTTGTTGTTGTTGTTGTGTGATTAAGGCTTGTTGTTGGGCTTGGTCTTGTTGCAAGGCTTGAGCTTGGGCTTGTTGCTACTACAATGCTTCTTGATAATATTTTTGTGCTTGCAATGCTTGTTGTTGTTGCAACGCTTGAGCTTGAGCTTGTTGCACTTACAATGCTTGTTGGTAAGCCTACTGTGCTTGTTGCAAAGCTAAATCACGAGCTTTTTTCACTTGCAACGTGAAAGCATTTTGATGTTGGGATGGATTTTGGGTGATCATGAGTTGTGGATTGATTTGAGGTGGTTGCACCTTGTTTTGATTTAGCATTCCTTATAAGATGGATGATTGAGATGGAGGAATTTAAGGTAGGGGCCCCGTTTGACTTTGCATGTTTTGGGGGACCCATGGTAAAGATGATGATGGTTCTATTTGGTATTGCGATGTCAATGACACATTTTTACCTAGGATGAATTGATTATAAGGGTTTCTTTGATTGATGTGTTGAGGGTTCCCTTGTGTTTTTTGTGGGACCAAGGCATTACCTTGGTTGATGGGTTTTGTGATCAATGGGTTATGTTGATTTGGATTGATGATAGATGGGTTTGATGTTGATGGTGGATTAAACTGAGTATTTTGGGTAACCACTTGTTTTGTTGTGCCAATGGGGTTGTTGGAACCACTTTTTAAGTGTTTCCCTTGCATGAGGGTGTAAATATGTCCTTGTTGTCTTATTTTAGGCACTTGGCTCACATCACTTTGTGTAATGTTGGGCACAATTTGGGTATTTGTGATGATGGATGAAGATGGGTGTACTCGAAATGTTGAGGTTGTGGTGGTGTCATGGAATGTAAGTGGTTTGTGTGGGTGTAGAGGGTGTTCTAGAATGGTGGTTGAAGATGGAGGTGGGGAAACAAATGTTGGTGTCCAAGTGGTGTTTTGGGGAAGATTGGTGTTTTGGGCACCCAAAAGTGTGTTTCCTCCCAAAGGGAGAGTGTGAAAAAGATTGGTGGCAATCCTAGTTGCAAGAATAGGATTTAACATTTGACTTGTTACAAAGGATGGAGTTGGTTGATTCATATATCAGTTTAATCCTTGTATCAAGTTTTGTGCGAGAAAAGTTGGAGCCATATTTTCTAAGGTTTGATGCTCTTGTTTATACTCAAGGAGTTCTTAATTAGTAAGCTCAAGTAGATTGTTTGTGACATCTTCTACCTCATACCTTAAAGGATTTTGTATTTTTGTGAGGGGGAAGAATGTCTCCTTGGATCAAATTCTTGGGAGTTTAGATCACTTGTGGTAGATGTGTTTTTGTTTTGTTCCATGATTCTCTTGTGTTGTGATCTTGTTGTAACCATAAATTATGGGTCAACTATGGGAGAGGTGTGTTGGGATTTATAGTGTTGAAACTCTCTAGTTGACTCAAATTTTGGTAAAAGGGACCATCTAAGTTGTTTTAGACCAATGGTGTGAGTGAGTGATGAAAAGGGTGAATGATAATGGGGGATGAAATTTTTAAAATATTGGACAACACTTTTAGACAAAGAGGTATGATGTTTTGATGAAAGGTGTTAATTAACTTGTAAATCTTTAAGGTAGACTTGTGACCTTTAAGATAAAATTTCCCACAAAATGTGATAACTAACTCAACTAAGTGCATGGAAAATGAACCATTTCACACACAACATAGCTAAGTTAGGGGATGGGTTTGATGATTGTCTAGGTCCAAAGTGTTGATGTGTCTAAAAATTTATAAAGTTTGGTGAAGTGAAATGTGAAATATGATAAAGAGTGGATGAAATGTTTGACCCAAAATGGACCTTTGTTTTCCAAGACCAAGGTAGTGAGAAACATGCTATACCTCTAAAGTGATAAAACCCTAAGAACTCAATGATTTTGGAAAATAGAACTCAATGATTTTTGACAATAGAACTCAATGATTTGGACCATGGAACTCAATGATTTTGGTAAAATGGAACTTGGAATCAATGTTTTGCAATACTTTCCTTGTCTCAAATTTTCTTGTGTTTGGGGAGTCAACATTTTTGAACATACATTAATGTGGGGTGTTCATCTGATTTAATATTTTCTTAAGTGAGATTGTTTCATTACCACGTCAAGAAAGTCTTAATTAATGTTCAAACTAAAATTTCTATCTCAAAGAAACCTTCATTTCACAAAGTCGATTATGTGAAAATTCATGAAGCTAAGGCCATAGTTCCCTATGTTAACTTTGGAAATTGTGGATTTAGATATAAGCCAAAATACTTAGAAGCCTCTGAGGATAGAATCCTTAGTCCACAAGCATCAATATTAGGACTTTTCAAAAGGTATACATACTTAATGCAAAGGGTTTGAAGTTTAAAAACTTGTTGGTGTGTGTTTACTACGTTTTGGAAATAAAAAATGTGTCAAACATGACTCACAAGCAATATAACATCCCTAGCTCAAGTGGGTACATTTTTCTTGGTGGGCTTTCCTCATGCCCTTTGTAGTAGAAGAGATGATTTTACATGCAATAAGGGAAAGAGTGTAGAGGTATGTTAAGAATGAATTCTTAACCTCTACACTTCAACCAAAATCGGACATGGCAAGTAACTTCTTGGAATCAAAGTTCCAATGCACCACTTTGATGAAATTGTTGGATGGAAAAAGTTGGCCACTACATTAGACAAGGTTCTTAATGACAAAAAACCAAGAACACTCATCATTTCACTACCATCCGCTGGCCACTTAAGGCTCTTCAATCATTCCCTTCCAATAAGGAGAGGGATTAGGTGCAGCATGTTGACACCTCAAGATTGAAGGTACTTTCTCATGATTTCCCAACCTTTGATATAGCTTGTCGATAATCGTGCTTCAAGAACTTATCTATGAATTTTTTGTTGCATGATGTGTCTCATGGTAAACCCTCTCTTAAGGGTGACTCAAAGCATGAAAGTACACTTGCGTATTTCTCTTCACCCAAGAGTGCACAAAGTGTGAGGGGAGTGGATACGTATTGCAAGTGTACATAAGGAAAAAAAAGTATACTTGAGTGTTTATCTTCACCCAAGATTGAACGAAGCACAAGGGGAGTGGATACACACTACAATAATACACAATCAAAACAAGCACTCATTCATTTTAACCTTGTAAAAAATAATGAGTTCATTTTAAGCACCAAATGGAAGTGTTTGACTATCTTGTTCAATTTTAACTGATATAGAAAAATGAGGATGTGTTGGTCCAATTTTAACCAACTTTGAACATAAATTTTAAACCTAATGAAAGTTTAGTTGGTCCTAAAACATAAAGCAAAACAACATATGATTGGTTATAATTGTCCCATAAGTGTAAAAACACTTTTTACAATGAGCTTTAAATGCATTTTCCTTGAATTAAATGCTTCATGCTCATCTTCAAACCTATGATCCATGTTCCAAATGTTAGATGAAATCAAGAAAACAAGATGTTAGAGTTAGATAAATGATTAAGCATTAAAACCCTACAACCTAGACTAAATTGCAATGTGATTTGAAATTAGGTGAAAAAATGAAAAATTTAACTCTACTAAAATTGAAAACCACCTACACCATTGGACAGAGCATGAAATTATACCCCATTTCAAAAAAATCTCTAAAAGAGGACTCTGTATGACCAAGATATGGTCATTTTAAGATATACTATAAAAGTAAAGAAAACAATAGTGTCACTATTTATAAAAAATAATTGCGTCGCTATATTGCAACGCCTTTGGAAATGCATCACTTTGGTAAAAAATAACATTGTTGTAAAGCTTTCAAAAGCGTCACTCTATCCTAGGAACCTACAACTCACGAAAACTTAAGAGAAATTCATCAAAAAAATTAGTAAAACCCTCCTTCTAGCACCAAAATGTGACCATGATCATAGTATAGGTTAAATACACCAGATACATACAGATTTGAGGCATATTTGATCCACTAAGTTGTGATCCCAATGAGATATTCAAAATCATCAAAACTAGGAAGCCATTAAACTAACATGATATAAACACGAAAGATTTAAAAAAAACCCCATTCTAAGACCTTGAATCTTATCCCATTAGGGGAGTGGTGTTGCATCGATGTGGAATGATGACCCTTTCCCAATCCATTGGATAATATGAGCTTGTTTCAATCGATTTTATTGAATAAAACCAACGAAACCGAGGAGATATGAACGAAACATGGATGCAAAAAATAGTTTAACATGATGAGATGAATGCTAAATGATAAATTTTTTGATGGAGCTAGATGCAATCTATGCTAAATGGAAACAAAGTTCAAAGATGCAAGCCATGGATACAAAAACTATGCTAAAATGGATGCAAACTAAGCTAGGTGGAAGCCATTAATGGATGCTTAAGCTAATTTGGATGAAGATTAATCTAAAATAATAAAAAATTCTAAACATGGATGCAAATGGGTATGAATTTCAACAACATAACTTTTCTATCAAAAGATGGATCCATTTATCTCCAAATAGTGAAGTATTTATAGGAGAGAAAATGAAGAAACAAGGGTTGAGATCGACTAGATCAATCAATGGTCAATATGGAATCAAGGGTGAAACATGGATAAATGATTCTCATCAATTGATGATAATTTAAGATCACTAGGATCAAAGAAAGCATCAAGGCCTCACAATGATTCAAACAAACACACTTTGTAACAAATTCAAAAGTTTGTTACAAAGTTTGTTGAGACATTCTTCATCTTGCACATTAAAATTTAGTTTTAATTACTAAATTGCTAATTTACTCATCCATCCACTTGCATATGGAATATTCCAAAGGAATATTATCCTATTTGGCTCCAAAAAGGGAATGATTATTTTCATTTACTATTTGCAGATTGGTTTTGGCAAAAAGACTGGGGAAAATTTTCCCTTAGTATGAGCTAGGACATTCCTTTTTTGTATCTATCTATTTTTCAAATCAATGAACTTGCACACCTTGGTCTATATCAAACCATGGTTTTTTTTGTCCATTTGTCATATTTTACTACCCAATGATGATTAAATGCAAAGCCTTCTTTAGAAAAATATACATATTTAAGTTGTCTCCACTAACGCTATGCTAACATCCATGTCTTCCAAGCTAGCATTTCTTCTATCCACATCTTGACAATGTCTTGTGACACACAAAAATATTCTGCATACATAATCATGTTAGGAAACATTATAGATATCATCATAATAGGCATCATCATATTAGCTCAATCATATTGCATGAGAAAATAGAAAAAACATAGATTGAATTCATATGGCATTATAATTTCATCACATTAGGTCATTACATATTAGCATGTCATTACATTCAAATCACATCATAGTAATAATCCATTATCATTTATAACATTGCATTGGAATTTAACAAGAATTGCATAACATTGTTTCATAACATAACACATTGCATTACATAATCATAACATATCACATTGCATCACATAATCATATGATATCATTTTAGCATGCATCATAATGCATTTAGATAACATTCATAATCATCAAATTCATATGTGTAATATCATGACATCAAATATATCCATCTAGCATCTAAGCATCATATATAAGCATAAATTAGTCTTTCATCTTATTGCATTAACATATAGCCTCATCGCATAATCACATAGAATGCATAAACAGCATAAAAGCATAATAATCAATCACATAACATCATAAAGGAATAAAATAGAAGTGCATATCATAAATCACAACCCAAATCATGCATCATATATATATATATCGCTCAAAAATGTGTCACTGTACAATGTCAAGATGTATCCTAAAAATGGAGCTTGTAGGCTCGATGGTCAAAAATATAAAGTGTCCTGATATAATGTCAAAATATGATCTAACTCAAGCTACCATGCTCCCTGAAAGTTGATTGTTGTGGTGATGGATTCTATCATGGTGACATTTCTCTAAAGATGGCCTATCATATGGCCTTGATCATGTCGGTCTTGACACCCATCCACTACTTTGTGACTTGCTATGAGACCATCTGCTTAGAGATCTACAACTACTCAAGGCATTTGAGGTGCTCAGTGCTCTCCTCTCGGGTGTTACCTTAGCCTCATACATATCCCTATAGTAATGCTCTCTCTTATTGGCCTTGGTAATATCTCTAGCCATCTCTATTGTTGACCCACTACAAGTAGCATTAAATTCTATGAATCATTGGTCTACCTCCTATCTCCTAATCACTACTATATATCTCTCTATTTGTAGTCCATCCCTCTCTATCTTTAATTCCCCCAACTCTACCTCCAATGCTTGAATCCTGGTTGTGGCCTAATCCAACCATTCTTGTAAATTGACTATCCTCTAATCAATTGTTTCATCTCCCCCTTTGAGAGCCACCTCCTCTAGTCCCTCCTCTACATCCACACTCATGACTATCCTCTCTCAGAGGATCTTCTCGGCCTCCCACATCACCTCCTCCTCCTCCTCCTCCTGGTGCTTCTCCTCCACCTCAACCTCTTCCATCTCCACATCATGTTGTCCCACCTCAAGAAGTGGTACATCCTCTTGATGCTCCTCCTCTTCCACCCTCTCCTCTACCACCCTCTCCTCTGCCACCCTCTCCTCTGCCACCCTCTCCTCTACAACTCTCTCCCCCTCAACTCTCTCACCCTCACCCTCCTCTCAGATCAATGATAGTGGTATCCCCTACTATATCCCCATCCTCCTCCTGTCTCTACCTCCTCCTATCCCTCCCCATCCATCTCCACCATCATCTCATCTCCCTCCATCCTCTCAACCATCATCTCCTCTCTATCCCTATCCTCCCCTTTGGTCTCATGGGCCCTTGCCTCAATGCTCTACTAGCATTGACTAATTGGTATCTATGTATGGATTTGGCCTATGAATCACCCACCATGCATCATAATCTATAGTCATGCATGGATCTTTTTCACCACCCATCCATCCCTATTGCACTAGTTGTAGTGCATCTATCACCTACTTGGTTGTCACCACAGGAATCATCTAAACCCATGGGTGCACCTCATGTTATGAATGTTAAAAAAAAGTTCTATCCCTCGAGGCACATCGATCACCTCTCCAAACTATCTCCTGATATAGTCTAAAAAATATTTCTCAATAATATGTTGAGACTGCACAGTATGATCAATCAGATACCTAGCTTGTCAGAACCATGGTAGGTGCTAAACCTCATCCTGCCACTGTTGGCAATCCCCGTATAGCCTCCATATGAAGCTAGCCAATACATCAATCTTGTGGCACCAATATCTTGTGTCTCCAACATGAGTCTATGTCACTATACCACCATATAGATACACATACGACATACCATCCCCCAACTACCTGCCAACCTTTAGATGAAATACTGCGATGTGCTCCCATTCCCACATCATCAGAAGAGTCACCCTGCAGATCATGGATTGACCATCCCAATATGCAACGTCATGTAACTAAAAATATAACATAGCTAACAAGAAAGGCCCCCATGCATAAACGGTCCCATGCTGCATCATCCTTGCTAGCATCTCCCCCCATCTAATGGGAAAGCTATGACCTTTGTAATTTGGAATGATAACCCTAGCAACCAAAGTGCATAAAACACACTCATATCTCTTATATCATTCTTCCAGTGTATCCCACATAATATCATATCCATCCACATTGAGCTATGTGATGTCATCATACACATAATGCTCCTTAATGGCCTGCAATCCTTGCATGGGATCATACCTAACCTGCTCTCCTCACATCGGTAGCCTCAGAATTTTGTTCACATCCTACAGGGTCACGATCACCTCCCCAGTCAACAAATGGAAAGAACATGTCTCAAAGTGCCACCTCTCCATGAATGCAATCAACAAACCTATGTTAGCCTTGATAATAGGCATATAGGTCACATGGTACAAGACAAGATGTATCAACGCTCGCTTTTCAGTGGTAGATAACTGGTCCCACAGTCGAAAGGTAGATGGTCACGACTCCCATGTATAAATAGGGGCAAGAACAACCTGCCATCACAAACAACAGTCATTGTGTCAACCCAAAATCCTAATTAGACCTATTGGAATCAAATTGCACAAGAAATTACATCCTAAATTGGGGCAAGTTTTTAACTAGGCAATTGCATCATTCTACTTAGCAAATACGTCATGTAAATCAATCGTGTCATTATTTCTACATATGCATTGAAAAATGGCACTTGCATTATATGCCTTAGAAAATGCGTCGTTGGGGTCATTTGTGGTCAACCCCTAAGTAGTTGGATCACACTATTTAACATACATCATTTCCCTAAACACATGCGGTTCATTTTGTTGAATGCCTTGTTCTTGTCTATTGGTGTGGTGTAGGAAGAAAATGTAGTGCACTTTATATTTTCACTGCACCACATTCGATTCCCTACTCTACCCTAGTAATTTTGGTGCATTATGATAGTTGTGGTGAACCGCAGTCACATGAATCACTCACAAAGGAAATTGCGATGTACGACATTCACCATAATTTCTTGCTAAAATTTCTAGGCCCTAAAAATGCATGAAAAACAAAAAAACACGAGGTGCAAAATGTGTACCTATTGAGTCCCCTGTGCCTTCTAGCCATCAAAAGGTGTGAACTCAAAATCCATGATGATCAACATGAAAAACATGCGACATCTCTATAGTTACTTTCTCTCGAGAGCTCTCCAATCTCCAAACTCAAAATGCACAAATGAGCACTTTTCCCACTCAAATTTGTATTTATAGGCAATAAAAATTAGGGTTTTCACTAGTGTTTGTACTGGATGCACTTTTGATAAGTTTCAAACCTTAATTTCACCACCCCA
The DNA here is from genome assembly GCA_007115665.2 of Sequoiadendron giganteum. Taxonomy (NCBI): domain Eukaryota; kingdom Viridiplantae; phylum Streptophyta; class Pinopsida; order Cupressales; family Cupressaceae; genus Sequoiadendron; species Sequoiadendron giganteum. The sequence continues at coordinate 280,831,832 of CM021101.1, forward strand.
AAGGTCCCGAAAATTAGTTCTTTCATCACCATTGCATTCTTGGCTGTCAAATTGACTTATCGGAATAATTTTCAATTTTTTTGAATTCCTTCAAAAACTTGCAAAATTTTTTTGAGGGAGCATAGGTCCACCATGCTTACACCAAGGCATATTTTTGACTAAATTTATTTGACACAACGCGATAAACTGCATTGTATCAAAGAGGGGAAAAATGTAGACACTAAAAATTATCCTAGACCTGTGAGCTTTAAAATCCCCTTTCATCCTTGATAATTAAATAATTTTATTGTCTAATGTCATAAGTCTTCTATTAATTAATTAATTTCTATCTTTATATTTCCTCTTTTGATTAAGTAAATAAATTTTATTTGGTTAATTATGTCAGTAATGTCTTTTCTCTCCATGATTAAATAAATTTTATTTATTTAATTATTATTGTCTTTCCTACTATAATTGAATTATTTCAATTATTTGATTATTCAGTTAGCCTTTTGCTATCATAAATTAATTAAATTTTATTTAATTAATGACTTACTAATTTTTCTTTTCTCCCACTTTTTGAATTAAATTGCTATTTAATAAAAAAGACATCTGGCCTTTTTCGTCTATAATTAAATAACATTTCCATTATTTAATTATTCACTTCGTTCTCAAACTAAATAAATTTTATAATTATTTAGTTTCCTCTTTTCTATGCCATTTTTCTCCATTAGTCTCATCCTTATCTCTTCTTGTTTCATCTAATATCAACCCTTTATTAAATTATTTAATTCAATCTCAGCCATTCATTTCTTATCTTTTCCCTAACCCTATCAAATTTCATTCTTTACCATTGATTAACATCATTCATTCACATTTTTCTTTCTATAAAAAACACATTTATGGTCATTTTCATATATCGAGTTTGTGGACAAGTACATGCTGCTTAAGGAGACAACTATCTTCAATATTTTTTAATCATATACATTAGGCTACTATCACACACTCAAATCTAAGGGCATCAAGCACATTCAAGAAAAATGGAGGACAATGGAGATCAAGTAACCACGGTGTAGATAATATTTACTTCATGTTTGTATTTCTATGTTGGATTGTGATCTATTGTGGATTTAAAGCTTTATAGGTTTAGCTTTGATACTTTAATACCTTTACTTGAATTTTACCGTAGATTACAAGACAAATTCATCCAAATAGTCGCAGAACACACTATTCATAAGATTCATGAAGGCTGCAAGTGTATTGGTCAATCGAAACATTATAACGGTGAACTTGTAGTGCCCATACCGAGTTTGGAAAGTAGTCTTTAGGATGTCCTCTTATTTTATTCTCAATTGGTGATAACTGGATCTAAGATCTATTTTTGAGAACATTGTTTCTCCCTTCATTTAATCAAATAGTTTATCGATCCTCGGAAGGGGATATCAATTCTTGATGGTTTCCTTGTTCAACATCTGATAATCAATACACAGGTGCAAGGTTCCATCTTTCTTCTTCACAAATATAACTGGTGCTCTCCAAGGAGACACACTGGGTCTAATGATCCCTTTGCTCAATAGCTCTTGTAACTGATCTTTTAATTCATAAATCTTGGTGGTGGTCATCCTATATGGGGCCTTAGTTTGAGGCTTGGCTCTAGGTACTAGGTCGATGGAGAAATCAAATTCTCACTTTGGTGGCATTTTACTAAAATCTTTGGGGAACACATCTTGGTATTCCCTAAGGATAGGGTAATCATCTAGGTATGGCTTCTCATTGTCAGGTTCACTGAAATGCACAAAATATATGACACGACCCTTCTTTTGAGCCCTTTTGAGCTGCATAGCTAAGATCTACCTAAGCATTAAGGGTCTTTGTACCCCATGAATCTCAATCGGGTTTTCAGTCATCTAGACAACTAACCATCTTATCCTCATAGTTTATAATGGATTTGTGCTCAGTTAACTAGTTGATTCCCAATATTACATCATAGGATCCTAGAGGTGCCACGTAAAGATCAAGTTGGGTTAGGAAGTTCTAACTCATTGCAAAAGAAACATGAATCTACTTCCCACTTTTCTCGATTCCCATAATGAACTGACCATGATTTTTCCATATATCTAGGTCTAATGGAAAACTTAGAAGTAATTCTAGGATCTATAAAAAACTTAGTAGGTCCAGTATCTATTAAAATAGAAATAGTTCAACCATAGAGCTTACCTATCATCTATATTAGAGAAGCTCAATACTTGCTTTCCTATTATCCACTGCCACATGGATCTTGTGTTGAGGGGTCTGCTATTGGTTTCCTTCCTTCCATGACTTCAGCTTGTGAGGGAAACTAGATGAATAATGGTCACCCCCATAAGTGAAACACCCAACATGTGGTCCTCTTCGACCACTTGATCTATCCTCCTTAGAGTGCCTCTGATTACTGTTAAAGTTGTCATTGCCGCTATTAGCCCTTTTTTTCCTTCCACCTCGATTACCTTCTTCCTTCTTCGAAGTGTCACTTTCCCTTTTCAAATTTCTAATCTGATGGGACTTATTTCCCTTCTACTCATCACCCTTCTAAATTTTTTTGTTTCAGAATCAAGACTTAAAGTTTGAACCTTTGTAGAGATTGGACAACTGCTGCAACTTTTGTTCTTTCTTCTAGTGGCCTTATCAAAAAATTCTGCCATCATAAGGGGATTGTGGAGGTCCACATTAGCTCTAATGTGGGGTCTCAATCCTATTATAAACTTTTGAATCTGAAAATGCTCCTCTGATTGGTATTGTGGTACACACTTGATAAAATTGGTAAAATTCTCCTAATATTAAACTACGATAAAACCTCCTTGGGTCGAATTTTGAAATTCAATCATCTTCTTGTCAAAGAGAAGTTGTGGTAGCCACATCTTCCTGAAAGATTGGAGAAAAAGCTCCCAAGTGATATCTCTTGGCTGAAATCTCCTCTTTTGCTTCTCGTTGTCCCACCAAGTAGTTGCCTCTCCAGACAGTTGATATGTAGCCCAAGTAGCTTTAGTTTTGTCTGACAAGCTACAGAGCCCTAATTATTTCTCCATCTCTATAATCCATGCCTTAACTTTGTCTCGAATGGCCTTACCATAAAATTTTGGTAGTGCTACCTTTTTAAGATCTTTCCCCAGTTATTCCTCAATTTGACCCTAATTGGGATCTCCTTGACCCCCTCCACCTTGGTCGAGTTCCTCATTCCTGTGAATCTGATATTCCTGTACCCCTCAAACCTCTTGTTCCAAATGGTCCATTCAAGATTCTTGCTATTTTAGGAATTTCATGATTTGGTCTAGCCTATGGTTTGACCTATTCTCTTGCCCGACATTTCTTTCTTCTTGTCTGGTGGTCACCATAATGACTCACACTCAACATGTCTCACAACTCGCATTTAGTGTAACTTAACACAAGGTTTTATGTTTAAAAATTTGCATCTACACAATGCTATGTACATAACATGTAATCTAAAAGAGATATACACATTCATTCACAACAAGACAAGTATTCAAGTTCACATCCTTAAACAACAAAAATAGACTTTCTTTATTTATATTAAATATGGATTTACATGATCCTTATTTAAATTGTTTTTCCCATACAAAGTAGTTTCCTCATTATCGGAATGAGGACACTCCTCTGGGTCGTCATCAAAATTTATATCATCCTTCTTAGGAGAGGTAGGATGTGCATGTAGGCACTCCTCTTTTGTCAATAAAGGTGCATTAGTTCCACACCCTAAAGGCCAATCTCTAATCACAAAGGGTTTCTTAGTCTTAGGAGTTTGTTTGGACTCCTTAATATTTTTTCCTCTCTCAAACTTGAGTTGAGTGAGGGCATGTGCTAGAGTTTCATCATCAAGAATCTCAGGTTGGTCTTCGAGTTTGGGATTCTCTTCGATAACAACTTATATTTTTGAAGCCCTAATGGTCTTTCTCTGATTTCTTCTCTACTTGGAACTTCCCATTTCCTGCAACCAATTCAGATTTGGTTATTCACAAGGTAACTCAATTTTAGTTTTATGGGTCTACTAATCCCTAATCCTATCATTGTGGGCTCATAGGCCTAGAGATGAACCCTAAGCTCTGATACCAAATGTAACATGCCCAACTAATATTTCACAAATAAATTAATATTTGACATTATGAATATAAATTAAAGACATAAATTTCATACTATTTTTCATCATAGTAATTTCATGTCCAAAAATATAAAATAATATTTATATATTCATTTCCAAATGTCAATAGCCAACATACATGGTTTGACATGGTATTCAATTGCCACATAGTCAATGCAATAATTACATCAATGATATAAGTACATCAAATAAGATTGAATTCCACTATAATTCCTCTTCGAAATATCATCTCCACTGGTAGATGAGAACATGGTTTAGGTGCTTTTCCACCCAACCATGAAGGTACGCTTCCCCAAAATTCTTTTGTCCATCAAACAATACCAACCCTACATGGAACTCTTAACAATAGATACAATTTTCAAGGTGGAATTTAGTGTGTGCCTATCTACATGCATTTCTATCTACTGTTAGAACATGCAAGCTCCATGGTAGTTAAAGACAAAGAGAGGATAAATAAAATCAGTCCATTCCACATAATGACTGCAAAGCTTGGTCAAGCTCATGCCGCAAGTGCAACTTAAACTAGATTTTGGAAAATAAAAATCTACACTCTCTGGCACCTATACCGAAAGGAAAATTCTCATAAATAAAGGGGTATCCCTCCCTTCTAGACCATCTACTAGCATTATACATCTGAGTGCTATAGTCTATCTAGTAATTTTGTATCATTTCACCACATTCCATTTCATCATAAAACTAGTTGACATAATTCTAAAATAACCATACAACCATTCATCAATTAACTATTTTTCCTTAATTTTCACATCATTACTATTCCATTTCTACAGTTCTTTCCTTTGTGAATGACATTAAGAAAACATAAACCAAACAAGTAAATAAGATGAAATAAGAAGGTATATCGCATATATGTGTACATGCATAAATGATGAGTTTATGCATGTACACATATATTCCTAGTAAACATAGTTTGGAATATCTGTATACATTCTTAAGATTAAAATAAAAAGTTCATTCTACATGCAAATTTCCATTTTTAAGAAAACATCAACTCTATCAGATGCATGATTTTGGTATTAAATTAACCATTATATTCAATCAATAACATGAAAATAATCTAAACAATAATTTGAAGAATTTACACAAGAATTTGAGTTCCAACTATAACAATAGAGATAAACTTGAGTACTATGTTCATTAGTTTGACCTATTCGATTGTCCTATATTTATTCTATTCTAAATAGACATTCAGATTCAATGATTTACAAAGTATCATTTAATCTCTTTATTTAATTCAAGACATTAAGATGCATTTCATTTTGTTTGAATCTGAATAAATAACACATGTGTATATATGTAACAAAAAATTATGGGGTCGATAAGCATGATGTCAATATCCAATTACATGCTCTCGACTTGCATCCATTCCTTAATGTTTAAAGGTCTATCGACCTCATACTTAAGGAAACAGAGTATATTCCAAATTAAAATTTGTGATAGCTCAAACACTTGATCGATCGAGTATGTACATATATATGTGCATATGTATGTGTATATATATACATACCCGTCATGTAGATAAATAAGAGCATTTAAGTGTCATGAGGGATTCACTCACCCTTGACCTGTCAAGGCTTGAATACTAGTAGTGACATACTACATGTTTGCATGCATTAACATTTAATAATTTTTTTTTTATAACGAACAGTTGGGTAAGTGCACAAAGATGGTTCCCAAAAAGGGGACTTAAGTGGACACCTTTTTTGTGAAATCAGGAAATACTAACCTTGGACATGAAATTGAGGATAGTTACACTCAAAATTTTGATATGGAACAAAAAAAAGGATTGAAGTGCTCTGAGTCTACTTTCTAAACTACTAATTTATTTTAAAATGATTGAGATTAAGGGGTTCAAATGAGGGATGTACACAAATTGGTGCTATTTTTGTTAGAAAAACATAACATATAAACTCCTGTACGACCCTAGCACTGTGAAATTTTTGTAGTATTTTTAAAATCGCTATGGTTAGACGTTAGCTAACAATATGTAGTTGATGCATGATTTTTCTGATAATTTTTTAATGAATATTTGATTTTTTACTAATTTTCAAAGTGGACACTTTGTGAAAAGAAGAATTTTGGTTGTGCTCCCCCTACAAATTTTGGAAAGTAATTGATTTTTTTTTGTAGAATGGAGTCTAGTTTCTAAAAATGTAATTTATTTGAAATTTCAATGAACAGTTAATTTATAATGAATAAAACACCAAACATTGCCTTTTGGGAAAAAATGAGACATACAAAGAAAATAAATTATGGACGAAAGGCATAACATTGTCAGAAAGTGAAAAAAATTACATCGTTGGATAGCTAAGAGAGAACCTAACATTACCCATGTGTTCAATTTTTTTGATATTGAACCACATGCAATCCCGATGGTGAGCATGAACCCGATTATGTGAAAAATTGTAGAATTTGCAAAAAACACATCTCTAGTCATTGGGAATGCCCTCCAAGCCTTTGGGTTGGTATTCCAAGTAATGTCAATCCTAAGGCTTGGGTATTCCCAAAGAAAGATATAACACGAGCGCGTTATAACACACTCGTGTTATATCTCAGTTTTGACATGTTTTGTGAATGTATTTTTTGTGTTTTGTGAATGCATTGACAAAATGCAAGCACGTTATAATGTGCTCACATTTTGATCTACATCAAATTTATTTTTCTTCTCTTTTTTTCTCTTTCTTCTCATTACCTTTGAGGGAAACTGTATACATGAAATAAACATTTAAGTATACGTTGACATTTATATATGTAAATTTACTTTCTTATACTTTAAGTTATATTTCATGTATATAGGCAAGATGTTTGAGAGTGGTTTTATATCTCTAGGAGTTATAATGAAAATTCTAGTTTTTGGAAGATCTTAAAAATTTCAGACTTAGTCGAATTTCAGTAATCAGCATGTCAAATTTCAATAATCAGGAGGTCAAATTTTAGTAGTCAGCAAGTTGTATCATCTTTCTCTCTCACTCTCTCCTTCTCTCTACTCTCTATCTCTCCACTACCTCTCTCTCCCTTCCTCCCTCTCCCCCCTCTCTCTCTTCTAGTTTTTGGAAGATCTCACAAATTTCAAACAGTCGAATTTCAGAAATTAGGAGGTCAAATTTCAGTAATCAAAAAATTGTATTATTTTTCTCTCTCTATCTCACTCATTTTTATCCCTTACACTCTAAACCTCTCTCTCACTATCTCCATCTCTTTTTCTGACTCTCTCTCCCTTGATCTCAGTAACTCTCTGTCTCTCTATCTCTCTCTCCTTTTCCCTCTAATTCTCTCTACCTCACTTCTCTCTCTGTCCCTCCCTCCTTCCATCTCTACTTATCTCTATCTCCCTCCCTTCCCCCATCTCTCTCTCTACCTCTCTACCTCTCCCTCCATCACTCCCTACCACTCTTTATTTCTCTCTACCTAACCTCTCTCTCACCTCCCTCTCTCTATCCCTTCATACTTCTCTCTCCCTCTCTTCTTCCCTATCTACTCTCTATCTCCCAGTCCATCTCTCTACCTACCAACACATCCATGAAACCTTACCACTCTCTCTCTACACCTCTCTATCTCACATTTCTCTCCCTCCATACCTCTCCCTCCTTCCCTTATTCCCTCTCTACTTCTCTCTATCTCTCATCTCTCTCTACCTCTCCTTCCATCTCTACTTATTTTTATCTCCTCTCTCCCTCTCTCTCCCTACCTCTCCTTCCACCACTTTCTATTTATCTCTATCTCACCTCTCTCTCCCTAACTACATCTCCATCCCTCTCTCCCTCCCTCTCTACTTATCTATATCCCCCTCTCCCTCTCTACCTAGCTCTCCATCCATAAAAACCTACCACTCTCTCTCTATTACTCTCTATCTCACCTCTCACTCTCTCCATCCATATGTCTCCCTCCCCTTCCCTCTCTACCTACCTATCCATCCATCACTCCCTAGAACTCTCTCTACACCTCTCTATCTTGATTCTCTCCCTCCCTGCCTCATTCCCTCTCTACTTCTCTCTCTACCTCTCCTTCCATCTCTAATTATCTTGATCTCCCCTATACCTCTCTCTCTCACTAGATCTCTCCCTCCCTACCTTTTCCCCTATCTACTCTCTATCTCTCCTCTCCCTCACTCTACCTCTTTCTCTCTCACTCCTCCCTCACCCTATTTCTCTCTCACTCTCTCCTCTTTATCTCACCATTCTCTCTTTCCCTCTTTGTAACTCTCTACTTCTCTATAAGTCACCATTCTCTCTCTACATATCTTTATCTCACCTATCCCTCTTTACCTCTGCCTTCCTCCCCTCTCTCACTCATCCTCCCTCCTTCCCTCTATATCTATCTATCTCTAGTTCTCTCTATCTCACCTATCCCTCTCTGCCCGCATATCCCTCCATCACTCCCTACCACACTCTCTCTATTTCTCTCTATCTCACCTCTCTCTCACCTCCCTCTCTCCCCCTCCATACCTCTCCTTCTCCTTCCCTTTCTACTATCTATCTCACTAATCCCTCTCTACCTACCTCTCCATCTATCACTCCCTATCACTCTCTCTACACCTCTCTATCTTTCTTCTCTCCCTCCCTTATTCTCTCTCTACTTCTCTCTACATCTCCTTCTTTCTCTAATTATCTTTATCTCCCCTAGACCTCTCTCTCTCTCTCACTAGATGCCTCCATCCCTACCTTTTCCCCTATCTACTCTCTATCTCTCCTCTCCCTCCCTCTACCTCTCTCTCCTGCTCTCTCTCACTCCTCCCTCACCTTCTTTCTCTCTCACTCTCTCCTCTCTATCTCACCATTCTCTCTTTCCCTCTCTGTAACTCTCTCCTTCTCTATATGTCACAATTCCCTCTCTACTTATCTTTATCTCACATATCCCTCTTCACCTCTCCCTTCCTCCTCTCTCTCTCCTACCCTCCTTCCTTCCCTCTATCTCTATCTCTCTCTACTTATCTCTATCTCACCTATCCCTCTCTACCCGCATATCCCTCTATCACTCCCTACCACACTCTCTTTATTTATCTCTATCTCACCTCCCTCTCTCTCCCTCCATACCTCTCCCTCCATTTGTCCTTCCTTATCTACTTTCTTTCTCTCATGTCTCTCTACCTCTCCTTCCCTCTCTAATTATCTTTATCTCCTCTTTCCCTCCCAACATCTCTCTCTCTCTCCCCAATCCCTCCCTTCCCCTCTTTCTCTCTCCCCCTATGAGGGTTGAGGGTGTAAGGTTTAGTGTTTAAGGTATAGGGTTGAGGTTATAGGGTTAAGTGTATAGGGAATAGGGTTTTGGGTTTAGGGTATTAGGTATAAAGTTGAGAGTATAGGGTATAGGGATGAGGGATGAGGGTTTAGGGTTTAGGGTTTAAGGTATAGGGTTGAGGGTTGAGGGATAGTTTTTAGGGTTGAGGATATAAGGTTAAGTGTATAGGGTATATGGATTATGGTTTAGGATATTGGGTATATAGTTGAGGGTATTGGGTTGAGGATATTAGGTTTAGGTTTGATGGTTTAGGGTTTTGGATTTATGTATAAGTTTGAGGGTTGAGGGTTGAGGTATAATGTTCAGGGTTGAGGGTATGAGGTTAAGTGTATAGGGTATAGAGATTAGGGTTTAGGGTGTAGGGTTAAGGGTATAAGGTATAGGGTTAAGGCTTGAGAGTGTAGGGTTTGACATTTAAGTATAGGGTTGAGGGATAATGTTTATGGTTTAGGGTATAAGGTTGAGGGTGTAGGGTATAGAGATGAGCCTTGAGGGTGTAGGGTTTAGGGTTTAAGGTATAGGGTTGAGGGTTGAGGGATAGTGTTCAAGGTTAAGGGTATAGGGCTAAGTGTATAGGGTATAGGGATTAGGGTTTAGAATAATGCGTATAGGTTTAAGGGTATTGGGTTTAGGATTGAGGTTTAGGATTTAGGGTTTAGTGTACAAGGTTGAATGTAGTGTTTAGGGTTTAAGTATAGGGTTGGGGGATGATGTTCAAGGCTTAGGTTATAAGCTTGAGGGTATAGGGTATAGGAATGGCAGTTGACGGTGTAGGGTTGAGGTATAGTGTTCAAGGTTGGGGGTGTAGGGTTAAGTGTATAGGGTATAGGGATTAGGGTTTAGGATATTGGGTATAGGGTTGAGGGTATTATGTTTAGGGTTGAGGATTTAGGGTTCAAGGTTTAGAGTACAAGGTTTAATGTAGGATTTAGTGTTTAATTATAGGGTTAAGGATTTAGGGATAATGTTTAGGGTTTAGGGTATAGGGTATAGGGATGAGGATTGAGGGTGTAGGGTTTATGGTTTAAGGTATAGGATTCAAGGTATAAGGTTAAGTTTATAGGGTATAGGGATTAGGTTTAGGATATTAGGTATAGGGTTGAGGGTATTGGCTGTTAGAGTAATTGGACATTTACTTTATTAATTAAACAATATTTGTTTAATTACGTAAAGTTTCCTTTTAACTCTTTTTCACTTAAGCTAACATTAGGTACATAATAATTAATTACTTTATTAATTATTATTGTGCAAGCCTAGGGTTTTCCTTTTTTAGGGTTTTCATCTATATGTAGTTGAAAACTATCTTTTGTATCATTATTCATTTTACATTTTCAAGTGAATACATTGCTCCACATTCTTGAGCATTTCTTTTGTTGCTTCTCTTTGTTTCTCCTTGTAACAGGTTATTTGCTTGCAAAGATCTTTTGGACTTCTGTGGTGTTGTATCTTCTCAACTCCAACATGGTATCAGAGCTTCAGATTTGCAGCTGCTTGTTCTTGTTTTGAGATTTTGCATTGGAAGCAAATCTAGGGTTCTAAAGTTTTTTTGGGTGGATTCAGCATACTCCATTTTTTGGGTTCACTTTGGGCTCAAATGGATAGTGCCATTGGATTCGTAGCACCCAAAAACCCCTAAATCGACTGTCAAATTGTCAATTTTGGTTACAGTCAATTTGGAAGGCAAAATTTTTTTGCCCTAGGGCCGTACGGAGCAAAAAATGCACAAAAATCGAAAAAAAAATTAAAATAAAATCATTTTTTTGGTTTCTATTGTGCGCGGCCAGTGTTAAACCACCACGCCACCAGAGCACCACCCAACGGCCACCACCCGGCCACTGCCACCGCGGCTACCACCGACTGTGGCCAAGCGGCCACCGCCCCTGCCGGCCCACCACCCGGTCTGCTCCGCCCGAGCGCCGCCTGCAGCCACCGGCCGTGCTACCCGCCACTAGCCATGCTACCCACGCACCCACCTCTGCGCACCTGCCCCCGGTCCACCATGTGCCCTGGGGCCACCGAATTTTAAGCCCTTGAGGGCTAATTTTTTGTCTCCAACCCCCTATTATGTCATTTTTGGTCAAATGGGCATAACTTGGGCATCCTAGCTCCGTTTTTCGAACAGGAAGATGTGTTGGAAAGATGAGAATGGCACCAATCTGATGGTATAGAAATATTTTTAATTTTTTTACCAGTCTGGATATTTTTTACCAGTCAAAGTGAGGTCTTCTTTCTTCACTTCCGGGGTCATAGAAGATGCAAACGGACTCCGTTTTTCAAACTTGAATAGGCGTTGGAAAGCTCTCAACATGCTCTATTCACTGATGTGATCTATTTTCTCAGAATTTTCACTAGGTACATGAGAATTTGTCTTGAAGTATTTTTTGCTTATGCATTGCTTCCTTCTTCTCAGTTTGTACTAGGGTTTGGGTTTATCTTTTGTGGGGGGTGTTTTTTCTCTTGCTTTCTGTCATTTATATCAGAAAATCAACACACCAAAACTCTCAAAAATACAAACCCTTCTGCATCTTCTGTCTATTCTGAAAGATCACATAATAATAAAAAACACAAGTAGGTACAGGTGCAGGGTTTCATGGAAGAATCTTCAGTTGAGCTACTCACATCACATAACTATCACACTTGGAAGTCTCGTATGATGAGGCTACTCAGGTCATGAGGGTTATGGTCTTGTTTAGATGAGGTTCAGCCTCAGTTGCAGCATCCTTTTGAGATTATGCAGCACAAGAACAAGATGGATGAGGCTATGGGTTTGTTATGCATGCATGTTTCCGACAGTCTTTTGTTTCACCTTGATGCTTTGGTCACTCCTCGAGCCATGTGGCTGAAGTTTGAGACACTTTTTGGGGCTGTTAATGAGTTCCGCGCATTACAGATTGAGGCAGAGCTAACTTCATTGTTACCTGATTCATTTCCCACTATTGAGGATTTTTTGAACCAGTTCAAAACTATCCGTACTATTTTACAGGGTTGTGGGAAGAACAAGATAGACACAGAGTGCATTTCCTTGATTCTTTCGAAGCTTCATGGTCCATTTTAGATATTTGCTTCCTCCTTCTAGTCCACCATGGATGGTTTAGGTGCTAGTTTTACCATGCCTTCCTTTGATTTATTTTGTGAGCGATTGTCTCAGGAATAGTCTCACCTTTCTCAGATGGATATGCTCTCAGGTTCAAAGAGCAAAGCATTGGTTGCTCAGTCACCGAAGGGGAAACAGAAGCAGAAACCGAGGCCCAAGAAAGATTTTGCAGGTAGCGAGCATTCCTCCAAACCGCCTCCTAAGTCTGATTCTAAACAATCATTTAATCCAAAACATGGAAAATTTTCGAAGTCTGGTGAGTCTTCCTCCAAGACTAAGGAGAAATCAGGAGACACTTGTAGTTTCTATGGCAAGCAAGGTCATCTAGTTTCCAGGTGCTGGAAATGATTATAGGCTTTAGAGGAGGCCATGCAGCAGCAACACATCTCCTCACCTCAGTCTTCTTCTTCTTCCACCATAGAGAAGGGTCATGCTCTCACTGCACGAGCATCAACCAATGGGTCCACTTGGATTTTAGACTCTGGTGCTTCTCACCATATGACACACAATCAGCAGTTGGTCACTTCTCTTGCCTCTTGTCGTACTTCATAGATTGCAGTGGGTGACTCTTCACAAATTTTCGTCTTGGGTTCAGGTTCTGTCTCTTTGGATGGGGGCACTCTACAGGATGTTTTGGTTGTTCCTGACATTTCGATGAACCTCTTGTCCATTTATCAGATTTGCCACACTGGCTCTGGTAAGATAGTTGAGTTCTCACCACATGATGTGGTTATTCGGGACCTTCATGATTCTGATTTGGTTGTGGCTACTGGTAGTGTTGATACTGCATCTCGTCTTTACAGATTTGATGGATTTATTCCTTCTGAGGGTATAGGCTCATCTCTTATAGCGCATGCAGATTCAGTGAGTCAACTTTGGCATGAGCGTTTGGGCCATGTCAACTACAAATATCTTCAGCAGATGAGTACACAGTCACTTGTTCTTGGTCTTCCATGGATTTCTTGCACTGACGGTATTTGTCATGGTTGTGTGCTTGGCAAGCATCACAGGGATCCCTTTCCGAAGGGAAGTACCACTCGTGCCTTGGCACCCTTGGAGTTGATTCATAGTGACCTCATGTCATTTCCCACTCCTTCTTTTTTAGGGGCCAAGTATGTACTCACATTCATTGATGACTTCTCTAGATGCACATGGTTGTACTTTCTTAAGTATAATTTTGATGTCTTTGATTCCTTTCGTGTCTTCAAGACATTTGTAGAGAAGCAGTCTGGTCTTTCTATCCGGTAGATATGTACAGATAATTGGGCGGAGTATGTGAATCAGGCCTTCAGAGATTTTTGCACTGAGCATGGTTTGCAGCATCAGTTTTCTGTTCCCTACACCCCTCAGCAGAATGGTATCACTGAGCAAAAGAACAGATCTTTACGGGAGATAGCTAATTGTATGATTCAATCCAGGTCCATGGATTTGTCTTTTTGGGTTGAGGCAGTCAATTGTGCCAACTATATTCAGAATCGGATGCCTCACAAGGCAATTCGACATATGACTCCTGAGGAGGCTTGGTCTCATGACAAGCCTGATATTTCATCATTTTGAGTATTTGGTAGTTAGGCATGGGCTTTTATTCCTGATGCTCAGAGGAGAGCTACGGAGCAGAAGAGTCGACCCCTCATATTTGTTGGCTACTGTGAGGATGTTAAGGCGTACAGGTTGTTTGATCCTAATTCAAGAGAGGTCCTGTTTCGACGGGATGTTCAGTTTGATGAGCGCCTTCCTCTAGTTGATACCTTGTCTCCAGTGTCCACTTCACTACCTACTCCACCCACTACAGCTCTTCAGGATTATTTTGAGGATTCTGATGAGGATATTGATGATCCCCCATCTCCACCTCCACTTGCTCCACCTCAGAGGCCCAAATGGGCTCGCTTTACTATTGAGGCAGCATGATCTATGGCCGGTGATCCTTCAGACACTCATCGCACTCGTTCTCATACTACAGGTTCTAGTCTTTTGACTCATGTTCTTTCAGAGGATCCTCAGATATTTTCAGAGGCGACAGGTCACCCTGAGTGGGATTGTGCTATGGAGGAGGAGTATTCTTCTTTGATGAGGAATAATACATGGGATCTTTGTCCTCTTCCTAAGGGTAGAAAGATGGTTCAGTGCTGATGGTTGTATCACACCAAGTATGCTGCTGATGGTTCTATTGATAAGTACAAAGCACATCTTGTTGCGAAGGGTTTCTCACAGGTTGAGGGTATTGATTACTCTGAGACATTTTCCCTTGTTGCCAAGATGAATTCTATTCGCTTTGTATTATCACTTGCAGCTTCTAGAGGATGGCTCATTTTTCAGATGGATGTGAAGTGTGCCTTCTTACATGGTGACCTACAGGCGGAGATCTATATGGAGCAGCCTCAGGAATTTTTTCATGATTCTTCTTTGGTTTGCAGACTTCAACATTCATTATATGGTCTCAAACAAGCCCCTCGGGCTTGGTATGAGAAGATGGACTCTTTTTTGTTCTCCACTGGTTTCACTCGTTGTCACTCTGATCACATAGTCTATATTCAGAATCTTGAGGGTGAGATTCTGATTCTTATGCTATATGTTGATGATCTTCTCATCACAGGTAGCTCATCCTTCATGATTCAGCATTCTTAGCTAGCCTTGATGGAGCAGTTTGAGATGATCGATCTTGGCCTTTTGCACTATTTCCTTGGTCTTCAAGTGATTCAGTCTTCGGAGGGGATCTCCATTTACCAGCAAAAGTATTCTTTTGATATGCTTCAGCGCTTTGGCATGCTTGATTGCAAGCCTGCCCCCACACCTTTTCAGTCAGGGGTTGTTTTGACTACTACTTGCCCCACTCCTTCAGTAGATGCTACACTTTACAGGCAGTTGGTTGGCAGTTTGTTGTACCTGACTCATACTTGTCCTGATCTTTCCTTTGCGGTTGGTCTTGTCTCTCGATTCTCACATGATCCTCATGAGAGTCATTGGCAAGCTGCCAAGCGTATTTTGAGGTACATTTAGGGTACCACTTCATATGGCATTCACTACACATTAGGGGATCCTCACATTGTTGGCTACACTGACTCAGATTGGGCTGGTGATGTCAATGATCGGAAGTCTACTTCTGGCTTTGTTTTTTGTCTTGGCTCTAGTCCTATCACATGGTTGTGCAAGAAGCAGATTGCTCATGCATTATCATCTACAGAGGCTGAGTACCGAGCTGCTGTGCTCACTAGTCAGGAGATTTTATGGCTTCGTCAGTTGATGACTAAGTTTGGTTTTCCTCTTGATAGTCCCACTATTCTTTGGTGTGACAATCAGAGTGCTATACACATTTCATGCAACCCGGTGGAGCATCAGCGGACAAAGCACATTGAGCTTCATATGCATTTCATCAGACAGTTGATTCAGGATGGTTCTCTCATCTTGGAGTATGTTCCCACTGCCGAGCAAGTTACAGACATCTTCATGAAACCTTTTGCATCTCTGCGCTATCTTCAGTTGTGCTCTATGCTTGGGGTGAAGGAAGT
The DNA here is from genome assembly GCA_007115665.2 of Sequoiadendron giganteum. NCBI lineage: Eukaryota > Viridiplantae > Streptophyta > Pinopsida > Cupressales > Cupressaceae > Sequoiadendron > Sequoiadendron giganteum. The sequence goes on from CM021101.1 coordinate 280,847,820, forward strand.
TGTCCTTGGGGGGTCTTTATGAGGCCTTCCTTCATTTTTCTTTCAGCATGTTGTTCTATCTCTTTTTGGAGAGGAGTTTTCTCCACTGGGTTTTCTCCTTTTCTCCGTTTCATAGAGATTTCATTGTACTTGGGTACCTGATCTGGCCTTGTTGCCGAGACCCTTTGCTTTTGCTTTCAGTAGCTTCTTCTAGGTTTTAGCTTCTCCCTATGTCTATCTTAAGGGGGGGTGTTAGAGTAATTGGACATTTACTTTATTAATTAAACAATATTTGTTTAATTATGTAAAGTTTCCTTTTAACTCTTTTTCACTTAAGCTAACATTAGGTACATAATAATTAATTACTTTATTAATTATTATTGTGCAAGCCTAGGGTTTTCTTCTATATATGGTTGAAAACTATCTTTTGTATCATTATTCATTTTACATTTTCAAGTGAATACATTGCTCCACATTCTTGAGCATTTCTTTTGTTGCTTCTCTTTGTTTCTCCTTGTAACAGGTTATTTGCTTGCAAAGATCTTTTGGACTTCTGTGGTGTTGTATCTTCTCAACTCCAACATTAGCTTGAAGGTTTAAGGTTAAGTTTATAAAGTATATGGATTAGGGTTTAGGAGAGAGAGAGAGAGGGTGAAATTGGCAAGCCAGTGGGCCCAATAGCTTGGAAATTTGGTGAGATTGGTAACCTAACTTGCCTATTTGAAAAAATGGGTCCAAAAATGGGGTCTCCCGATGATTTACATCACTAGGAGACCCCATTTCTTGGACCCATTTTTTCAAACAGGCCACTACATTGCCAATTTCATCAAATTAGCAAGCCATTGGACCCACTAGCTTGCCAATTTGGTAAAATTTGAAATGTAGTGGCCTGTTTGAAAAAATGGTTCCAAGAAATGGGGTCTCTTGGTGATTTACAACACCGAGAGACCCCATTTTTTCAAAACAAGCCACTACATTACCAATTTCACCGAATTGGTATGCCAATGGGCCCACTAGCTTGGCAATTCAGTGAAATTGGTAACCTAACTTGCCTGTTTGAAAAAATGGGTCCAAGAAATGGGGTGTCCCGCTGATTTACATCATCGGGAGACCTCATTTCTTGGACCCATTTTTTCAAATAGGCCACTACATTGCCAATTTCACTAAATTGGCAAGCCAGTGGGCTCACTAGCTTGGAAATTTAGTGAAATTGACAACCTAACTTGCCTGTTTGAAAAAATGGGTCCAAGAAATGGGGTCCATTTCTTGTACCCTTTTTTTAGACAGGCCACTACATTGCCAATTTCACTGAACTGGCAAGCCAGTGGACCCACTAGCTTGCCAATTTGGTGAAATTGACAACCTAACCTGCCTTGTTTGAAAAAATGTGTCTAAGAAATGGGGTATCTTGGTGATTTACATCACTGGGAGACCCCATTTCTTGGACCCATTTTTTCAAACAAGCCACTACATTGCCAATTTCACCGAATTGGCAAGCCAGTGGGTCCACTAGCTTGCCAATTTGGTGAAATTAGCAACCTAACTTGCTTTGTTTGAAAAAATGGTTCCAAGAAATGGGGTCTCCTAGTGATTTATATCACTATGAGACCCCGTTTCTCGGACCCATTTTTCAAAATAGGCCACTACATTACCAATTTCACCAAATTGGTAAGCTAATGGGCCCACTAGCTTGACAATTTGGTGAAATTGGAAACCTAACTTGCCTGTTTGAGAAAATGGGTCTGGGTCCAAGAAATGGGGTCTCCTGGTGATGTAAATCATCGGGAGACACCATTTCTTGGACCCATTTTTTCAAATAGGCCACTACATTTCCAATTTCACTGAATTGGCAAGCTAGTGGGTCCACTAGCTTGCCAATTTGGTGAAACTGGCAACCTAATTTGTCCTATTTGAAAAAATGGGTCCAACACCCATTTCTTGGACCCATTTTTTCAAGTAGTCCACTACATTGCCAATTTCACCGAATAGGCAAGTCGGTGGGCCCATTAGCTTGGTAATTCAGTGAAATTAACAACCTAACTTTCCTGTTTGAAAAAATGGGTCTAAGAAATGGGGTCTCCCGGTGATGTAAATCACTAAGAGACCCCATTTCTTGGACCCATTTTTTCAAACAGGCTAGTACATTCCCAATTTCACCAAATTGGAAAGCTAGGGTAGAGGGTTTAAGGGTTTAAGGGTTTAAAGGTTAAGGGTAGAGGGGAGATAAATAGAAGGAGTGATTGAGTGAGAGAGAGAGACTTCAAAGAGGAAGAGGGGGTAGGAGGGACATACTTGAGAGAAAGAGAGAGAGGGAGGGAGTGGGAGAGAGATAGAGGGTAGAGGGTAGAGGGTTTAAGGGTTAAGGGTAGACGATAGACGGTTAAGGGTAGAGGGGAGAGAGATAGGAGTGAGTGAGTGAGTGAGAGAGATACTTGAGAGAGGTAGAGGGGGTAGGAGGGAGAGACCTTATAGAAATAGAGGGTAGAGGGTTAAGAATAGAGGGTTTAAGAGTTTCGAGTTTAAGGGTTAAGGGTAGAGGGGAGAGAGATAAAGGGAGTGAGTGAATGAGAGAGAGACTTGAGAGAGGGAGAGGGAGTGGGAGGTAGAGACTTGAGAGAGAGAGATAGAGAGAGAGAGTGAGTGAGTGGGAGAGATATAGATGGTAGAGGATTAATATTACAGGTAGAGGGCCCACTAGCTCACCAATTTGGTGAAACTGACAATCTAACTTGGCCTTTTTAAAAAAATAGGTCTGAGAAATGGGGTCTCCCAGTGATTTACATCATTGGGATACCAAATTTCTTGGATCCATTTTTTCAAATAGGCCACTACATTGCCAATTTCACCGAATTGGCAAGCTAGGGTAGAGGGTTTAAGGGTTTAAGGGTTAAGAGTAGAGGGTAAAGGGTTAAGGGTAGAGGGGAGAGAGATAGGAGTGAGAGAGAGAGAGACTTAAGAGAGGGAGAGGGGGTAGGAGGGAGAGACTTGGAGAGAGAGAGAGAGAGGGAGATGGAGAGAGATAAAGGGTAGAGGGTAGAGTGTTTAAGGGTTAAGGGTAGAGGGTAGAGGATTAAGGGTATGTTGTGCATGTTTTGCACACACGCCCTGCCGTGAGGAGGGACCCCCTCTTTTCGATCTCGATGAGCTACTTTGCTCCTATCTCATTTTGTGTGCCCCTTTCTTGGAACCTAAATTGGTCATGTGTTGTCAAACAATCAAATTCCCTTGACCAAATTCACCTACCTAAAGTTTCACTAAGTCTTTTTCTTTCGTGGAAGTGCCCCTACGGGTTTCCCTTTGCTCGTTACCCCAACATCCTTCAGGTCTCATCCCTTCTCGTTTGATTCACTTTTTCCTTCATTTTGACTATGGGGACAAGTTTCCCATGGATTTGAGATGTTTTTGTGGTGCCTAAGTGAACTACCAAGGTTTCGTTAAGTTTCAGGAAGTTGCAAAATTTTCATTCCGGAACTCTTCCCTCCGTGGCTGTTCTGAGAACTTTGTCTGTCCTTAGCTATTCCAGAACTTGGCCCCTCCATGACCATTTCTGGAACTCCATCCCTTTGCGGCTATTCCGAGAACTTCATTTGTCCTTGGCTGTTATGGAACCCAGCCCCTTCGTGGCCGTTTTCGAAACTCCGTCTCTCTTTTTCTATTTTTTTCCATCTGGTGTTCCGACTTCCGGAACTCAGCCCCTCCGTGGCCATTTCTGGAACTCCGTCCCTCTATGGTTGTTTTGGAAACTTCATCCTTCCCTAATTGTTTTACAACCCAACCCCTCCATGTCCATTTTTGGAACTCCATCTCTCCTTTGCCATTTTTTTCCATCCATCTGCCCTCGGCGTTCTGGCTTCTGAAACCCAGCCCCTCTATGGCCATTTCCGGAACTCCATCCCTTCGTGGTTGTTCTGGGAAGTTCATCCATCCCTGGCTATTCCATAACCTGCCCCTCCGTGGACATTTTTGGAACTCCGTCTATTTTTCCATTTTTTCTTTCGTCTATCGATTAACTTCCATCAGTGCTTCCATGCTCGGCCTTGGGGAATGTTGTCCCTCATTTTCTATCCCCATTCGCTATCCGCCTTCCTTCCGCCTTCTGTCCATCATGCACCTTGGCACCTGCCCCCTCTAGAGAATGCATTAATGTGTATTGTCCAAATGAGCTCCAAATATGAATATTATGACCTTTTGATAATGCATGAATGAATCTAACAAGGAATTTGCAAGATTTGACTAACATTTGCCTTGATTTGTGTATGAAAGCACTTACAACACTTCATGTATGCAGGTTTCAAGAAGCCTACCTCAGGTCCATTAGGGAGACTCATTGAGAAAGATGAACAAGGAAAGCACATAGCTCCTATGACCATTCATTTTATGCCCACCTCTCCTCGTGGCTCCCATCAATAGGGCTGACATTAGAAGAAGGCATGTGCCAAGGAATTCAATGACAAAATGCAAGGGAGTGGCCTTGAAGAAAGCATAGGGGAGCTGTCCTACTTTTCACTAGATGATGATGATCTTTAAAGGGTTGTCCCCACAAATCAGGGACAACCAATCCATTGATTCCAATCATTGATGAGTCCATTTGATCCAATGAAGAATTTTGCAAGTTCATCAAGCAAAGGGTAGCTTTCAGGTAGTTTTAGCTATAGTAAAAGGGAAATCAGCTACAAGACAAACTACTACAACATCTGGGCACTAAAAAAAAATTAGGGAAAATACAACATATGTATTTTAAATTGCTGGATATTGTGGGGTAGGTGAAGCCCTAATGTAATTGAATATGATCCACACAATATAACTCAATCATAGCCATTCATTTAGGCTTTGGAAAACTATAAATAGGGGTCTCCCCCTCATTTGTAAAAAGGTTGGAGAGCTGGTGTAAAAGGCATTCTGCAGCAATAGAAAGCAACATTGCATGATTTATGGGTGTTTCCTTTTGATTTTTCTCATTATGTGTGCATGGTTCTACTTCCCTATTATTTTAGTTGTTAGTTTCTTGAATGGAAGTGATGATGGTGTTTGCTGTTACAATATTTGATGATTGCTGCCCATACTTTTGGCACTTGTTGATGACAAACTGTTGTGCAAAGTTATCCCGAGTTTCCATATTTCATTGTTGCAACTTAGTTCAATTGCATGTTCATGATGTGCATGTGCAATCTAAAAATCAGCAGTGCTTAGAAGATTGCACTAGTTTTGTGTAGCTATAGGTTTCTCTTGGCCAAGCAAAACCCAGTTTATGGAGTTTGTCTACTGTAGTAGCCTCCATGATCATTGTTCATTCGTAGTTCCATATCTAGGAACCTTCTCTCTTCCCTTCCCTTTTTCCTTTTTTTTATTAAGTAAGCTTAGGCAAGGTTCATTGCACATTATAAAGCTAAATTTGATGTTGAAATGGATTTCAAGACTGCTATTTGAACCTGTAGAAAACGCCCAACAACTCTCCCATCTTAAGAAATCCATTTGCAAATTCAACTTTCCCACTTTGTAATTCATTCATAAGACCGCCTTGTGATTCCAACAAATCACATAAATCAATTGAGATATTCCAAGCACTGTCAAGACCTGACATTAGAGACCTTGGGATAGTGTTATGCAATTTGATTTTGGGAGATTGTCTTTCAAGAGAGGTGATGCACCTATGCATTACCTGTGTTGAGAAGTGCAGAAAAAATACATCAATAGAACTGGTGCTAGAAGGAGGGCATGACATGTTGTGGCTACAAAGTTGAAAGTTGGAAGTTGAAAATAGAACTTTCAAAGAAGAGATCTAAGATAGAGTGATCTCTTTTAATGCTGAAACATAAAATCAAAAAAATTTGAAGGCAAAAGAAGCTAGGTCAAAATGGAGCAGGATGTACAAGTTGACATCACTTAGATACATGTAGATTTAAATAGAATACCGAGGAAACTATTGCAAAAATTCACATTGGCAGATATATGTCAGATCCATTGCACTCATTGGCATAATGAATTGGGGTGTCTGACTTTTCTGAGCAGGATTGAAAGAGTCTTGTAGGGAGAAATTCCCTTTTGGGAAATATACCAACCCTTTGCTCCTGAAGATTCAGAAGAGGAAATGGCTAATATGGTAGCCAAGGCATTTGAAGAGCTGATCCAAGAATGTTTGGGCAGAAAAGACAAACCAAGATTGGAGGAGGTGTTGATGTCTACTTGGTGCAGATTTCACAATGCACCTCACTCTGAATTCACTTGCTCATCATGCATGAACATTATCACTCAAACCCGGTGTTGTTTGAATGAGTTGGAGCAGAAAAATTTTGATAAGGATGAGCCATTCCATTAGGAAAAGGAGTTGTCAGCATCTGCAGGACAACACATTATAGATAAACCAGGAAATCCAACAGAAACTAGTGCTGGGACAACAAACACTGAAGCTGAAAATCAAGAAGGAGAAGCTGATTTCCTAGGGAAAACAAAAAGCTTTGGTGAAGGTTCACTAAGAATGGAGTTGAAAAGCATCTCGTTCGCCCGTAAGGGGTAGTCCTCCACTCAGGAAGAGGAGCCATTGGTAGTTGAGGATGAATCAATGAAGTTTGCAGCAGTGTATGCTAGGGCAGCCAATGAAGATGCAAAAAATCAGCAAGAGGAAGAGGTTGATAGCCTTGGGATAGCAAAAAATGATGATGAAGGAATAACTGAAATTAGACTAGAATACCTCTCCTTCATTAATGATAGTGACCAAGCATCTGAAAATTTAGATTTGGAGGAGTGGGAACAACTATAGGTCGCAGTTGTTCACTACCAGATTTTCATTTCAAATGACGATGAGAACCCAATCATGGATAGATATAATGAGCTAGTGTTAAGGCTAGCAAGGGATTGGTCTGACCTAAAATGTCAGGTGGATTTGGAGGTATTGCTTCTACCAAATTGGTGTAGGCTCCATGATTCATCCCACTCTGAGTTTGTGTGCGAACTATGCCAAAAATCCATCAAACAAGTTAGAAGGCAAGCATAGTAGCCAAGCTCCCGACATCCTCTACTTGCTACCCAAATGGAACATGAAGATCAAGAGCCTGAGCTAAGTAATGACTTAGTTGAAGGTAGTCCTCAAGAGAATGTTGGAACAATAATGGAAGTAGGACAACAAGACAATCTCGAGCTTCTGAACGATGAATTAGATCAAACAGGAAGGTTGTCCACCAGACGTCAAGAATTTATCCCTCTTTAAGAGCATTTGAGCACCATGGACTATAGGCTTTATGGTGAGTCTTTGGAGGAAAATCACATAGTAAATTTTGGCCCCCTTGATGAGGTATCATCAAAGAATGACTTCTTTCCATTGGGAGTTTTACTGCAGAGGTACGCTCATGCCAAGGAAGAGTACATCCCAGAGGATGGTAGCGATGAAGACATACTCCTTGAGCCTCTGAATGGTGATGCACTAGAGTTTCCAGATTGGGAGAGGGATTCCTTCTCTATCTATAGAAATAGTGAACAAGGGGAAATGAGTGAACATCATGATGAGATGCATGAACAACAAAGATAAGAAGACAAAGGCGAGGGTGCTGAGATAGCTACCAACAAAGATGACGCACCCAGTCGACTACAAGATGCAACTTGGAGTCGTTTCACCATGATTATCGCTGATCCTCCTTCATATTTAGATGGATGCAATAGGACAGAATCATGCATTTCATTTTCCAATGAAATTGAACACCACATAGATAAGGACAATGCTTGGGAAAGGAAGTGGGACATCGTGTTTCCTTTTGAGGACAACAATCAAGTGGACACTTGGTTTGTAGAGGATCAATGAGATGAAGTCTATCTTCTCGAAGAACAGCTGATAGGGATTGCCGATCCCACAGAAGACATGGAAGAAAAGATTACTACCCCATTCTCCCTACCTTATGCAGGTTTGATGTCTGAAATGTTGTACCCTCCACCATGCCCACCCGAGGTTGCTGATATAAAGATCGATGATGTAGTGCTAGTTCTTGATTGTCAAATGTGGCCACCTCCATGTGACAAAATCCAGGTTCTATCCTTCCTTGCTCCTGTTAATTTTCATAGCTACAGTTATCATTTTGATTATGGGAATGAGAAAAAACAAACGTTTTTATGGATTAACCATGGGTTTGGTGAGCCTCCTCAATTGTTGATTCTTCGTGATGTTGGGGTAGAATTTGAATGCTGCAATATTGAATTTATTTTCTTTGAATATAAGGATAAATCTGCATGGTTGATAACTATAATGATTTCCTGTTTGCTTGTACATGAATTGCGAAATCCAATGGGCATGAGTGTCGATTGGCCTTTCCTGAACATAGTGCTTTATAAATATCTCTTTGTACATAGCTCATTTTAGAGTAGTGTAGGTTTCCTGTAAATAATCAGTTTTCCTGCTTTCGTTAGGTTAGTTGGTTTGTTGTAGGTCACTTGCTTTAGAGTAGTTTCTTCACTGTTTTCTTTCGTTGTCCCGCTTTGGTTAGTTTTGGTGTTTTCTTTCATTTGCTTTTGTTTTCTCTCACTTTTTTGCTACTTTGCTTGGGGTCCCTTTGCTTTTGGCTGGGTACATCTGTACGCACAACAACCGTTCTTATTTCCTAGGGTTGTTCTATGTATTTCTTTGTCAAAATCTAATCAAGTTTTTAGAGTGGATGGTGAGGATCTTCTGTTAGTATCAAGCGATCTAGATGTTTGATTCAAAGTGGATAAGTTGTTGGTTGGTCTGATTCTGAAGTATTCTAGAATCTTATATCTCACATATATTAAGGATCTGATGGACACTGTAGGTCTTTTGTGAATTCTAGTTAAGTAAAAAATCTAAAATTCTGCTTCAATGCCACTGTGATTCTCAGCCCTGAGCGCGACCTTCATAGCTTGCGGGTTGAAATAAAAGAATTTAAAATTGAAAATCAAAAGAAAAGAAATAAAAGAAAAGAAAAAAAAGAAAGAAAGAAAAATATTCAAAATCAAAAGAAAATAAATTCAGCTTTTTAGGGGTATATGAATAAATCTACCAAGGCTATGGATGCCCGACCCGCAGTAGAGCAATGCTCAAGAGAATCACAATGACAACCTCATAGGGGCTATGGACACATGATTGGCAGTGAGGCAATGTCCCTGATTCTTTTGGAGTTAGAATAAACTACGTAGCTTAACTTGATGGAGCTTAGGTTCTTGCAGCAACTGAAGGATGGGAATTAACACATTTATACACACATGGATTTTCAACATATTGAAGGTTGGGTTGACTAGTGGTTTTGATCCTTTGGTTGAGTGTGAAGATCAGAACCAAATATTTTGGGTTCGTGATTCTAGTTTTTCATCGAAATGCTCTAGAGCATTTCGCCAGCGAGTCGCCATTTTTTGTTCATGTTTTGCACACACGCCCAGCCGTGGGTAGGGACCCCTTCTTTTCGCTCCCAACGAGTTGCTTTGCTCCTGTCTTGTTTTACATGCCCATTTCTTGGAGCCTAAATTGGTCATGTGCTATCAAACAATCAAATATTATTGACCAAATTCACCTACCTAAAGTTTTTCTAAGTCTTTTTCTTTCACGGAAGTGCCCCTGTGGGTTTGCCTTTGCTCATTGCCCCGACGTCCTCCAGGCCTCATCCTTGATCGGTTGACTCATTTTTCCCTTCATTTTGAATGTGGGGACAAGTTTACCATGGATTTGGGATGTTTTTATGGTGCCTAAGTGAACTTCCAAGGTTTCGTTAAGATTTGGGAAGTTGCAAAATTTTCATTCCGGAACTTCGTCCCTTTGCGGCTGTTCTGGGAACTTCGTCTATCCTTGGTTGTTCTAGAACCTGGCCCCTCCATGGCCTCTTCTAGAACTCCATCTCTCCTTTGCCATTTTTTTCCATCCGTCAGCCCCCGAAGTTCCGGCTTCCAGAATCTGGCTCCTCCATGGCCATTTCCAGAACTTTGTCCCTTCGCGTTTGTTCTGGGAACTTCGTCTGTCCTAGGCTGTTCCGGAACTCGGCCCCTCCGTGGCCATTTTTAGAAACTCTATCTCTCTCTTTTTTTTTTCCATTCGTCCACCGTTGGCATTTCGGCTTCCAGAACCCGGCCCCTCCATGGCCGTTTTTGGAACTCCGTCCCTCCGTGGCTGTTTTGGGAACTTCGTCCATCCTTGGCTCTTCTGCAACCCAACCCCTTCGTGGCCATTTATGGAACTCCGTCTCTCCTTTGCTATTTTTTCCATCCATCTGCCCCCGACATTCAGGCTTCTAGAACCTAGCCCCTTTGTGGCCATTTCAAGAACTCCATCTCTCTTATTCCTTTTTTTCTTCCATCCATCGCCCGACTTCCATTGGTGCTTCCGAGCCTGGCCTTGGGGAATTTTGTCCCTCATTTGCTATCCCCGTTCACTGTCCACCTTCCTTTTGCCTTCCATCCATCGTCCACCTTGGTGCTCACCCCCCTGGAGAACACATTAATGTTTATGGTCCAAATGAGCTCCAAATATGAATATTATGATCTTTTGATGATGCATGAATGGATCTAACAAGAAGTTTGCAAGATTTGACTAACATTTTCCTTGATTTGTGTATGAAAGAACTTATAACACTTCATGTATGTAGGTTTCAAGAAGCCTACCATGGGTCCGTCAGGGAGACCCATTGAGAAAGCTGAACAACGAAAGCACATAGCTCCTATGACCATTCATTTTATGCATACCTCTCCTTATGGCACCCATCAATAGGGCCGACATTAGAAGAAGGCATATGCCAAGGAATTCAATGACAAAATGCAAGGGGGTGGCCTTGAAGAAAGCATAGGGGAGTTATCCTACTCTTCACTGGATGATGATGATCTTTAAGGGGTTGTCCCCCCAAATCAGGGGCAACCAATTCATTGATGCCAATCATTGATGAGCCTGTTTGATCCAATGAAGAATGTTGCAAGTCCATCAAGAAAAGCACAACTTTCAGGCAGTTTTAGCTATAGTAAAAGGGAAATCAGCTACAAGACAAACTGCTATAGCACCTGGGCACTAAAAGACAAAATAGGGAAAAGACAACATATGTATTTCAAATTGCTGAATATTGTGGGGTAGGCGAAGCCCTAATGTAATTGAATCATAGCCACACAATGTAACTCAATCATAGCCATTCATTTAGGCTTTGGAAAACTATAAATAGGGGTCTCCCCCTCATTTGTAAAAGGTTGGAGAGCTAATGTAAAAGGCATTATGCAAAAATAGAAAGCAACATTGCATGATTTATGGGTGTTTCCTTTTGATTTTTCTCATTATGTGTGCATTGTTCTACTTCCCTATTAGTTTAGTCATTAGTTTCTTGAATGGAAGTGATGATGGTGTTTGTTGTTACAGTATTTGATGAATTTTCAGCCCATACTTTTGGCACTTGTTGATGACAAGCTTCTATGTAAAGTTAGCCTGGGCTTCCATATTTCATTGCTGCAACTTAGTTCAATTGCATGTGCAATCTGAAAATCAATAGTCCTTAGAAGATTGCACTGGTTTTATGTAGCTATAGGTTTCTCTTGGCCAAGCAAAATCCAGTTTAGGGAGTTTGTCTACTGTAGCAACCTCCATGATCACTGTTCATTCGTAGTTTCAGATCTAGGAACCTTCTCTCTTACCTGACCTTTTTCCTTTTTTTTTTTTATAAAAGTAACCTTAGGAAAGGTTCATTGCACATTATACATATAAATTTGATGTTGAAATGGAGTTCAAGGCTACTATTTGAACGTGCAGCAAACACACATTAACTCTCCCATTTTAAGAACTCCATTTGCAAATCTAACTTTCTCACTTTGTAACTCATCTATAAGACCGCCTTGTGATTCCAGAAAATCACATAAATCAACTGAGATATTCCAAGCATTGTCAAGATCTGACATTAGAGACCTTGGGATAGTATTCTACAATCTAATTGCAGGAGATTGTCTTTCAGGAGAGGTGATGCACCTATGCATTACCTATGTTGAGAAGTGCATAAAAACACTTCAACAGGGTAGAGGAGAGAGAGATAGTAGGATTGAGTGAGTGAGTGAGAGAGAGACTTGAGAGAGGGAGAGGGTGTAGGAGGGAGATACTTGAGAGAGAGAGAGTGAGAGAGTGGGAGAGAGATAGAGGGTAGAGGGTTGAAGGGTTAAGTGTTTAGAGTTTATGGTTAAGGGTAGAGAGGAGAGAGATAGAGCGAGTGGTTGAGAGAGAGAGACCTAAGAGAGGGAGATGGGGTAGGAGGGAGAGGGTTGAGAGAGAGAGGGAGGGAGGGAGTGGGAGAGATATAGAGGGAGAGAGGGTTAAGGGTAGAGGGTAGAGAGGTTAAGCATTAAGGGTTAAGGGTAGATGGTTAAGGGTTCACAGATTTAGGGTTTAAGGGTTAAGGGTAGAGGGTTAAGGGTTCAAGGATTTAGGGTTTAAGGGTTAATGGTAGAGGTTAGAGGGTTTAGGGTAGACGGGAGAGAGATAGAGGGAGTGGGTGAGAGAGAGACCTGAGAGAGGGAGAGGTGGTAGGAGGGATAGACTTGAGAGAGAGAGAGATGGAGGGAGTGGGAGAGAGATAGAGGGAGGTAGGGTACAGGGTGGAGGGTAGATGGTTTAAGGGTTTAGGGCTTAGGGTTAAGGGTAGACAAGAGAGAGATAAAGGGAGTGACTAAGAGAGAGACTTGAGAGAGGGAGAGGGGTTAGGAGGGAGAGGGTTGAGAGAGATTGAGGGAGGGAGGGAGTGGGAGAGAGATAAAGGGAGGGAGGGTTAAGGGTATAAGGTAGAGGGTTTAGGGTTTAAGGGTTAGGGGTTAAGGGTTTAGGGTTTATGGTTAAGGGTAGAGGCTTAAGGGTTTAAGGGTTTAACACCTAAAAAGGGTTAAGGGTAGAGCATTAAGGGTTAAGGGTAGAGGAGAGAGAGATAGAGGGAGTGAGTGAGTGATAGAGAGTGACCTAAGAGAGGGAGAGGTAGTAGGAGGGAGAGACTTGAGAGAGGAAGGGAGGGAGTGGGAGAGAGATAGAGGGAGGGAGGGTTAAGGGTAGAGGGTAGAGGGTTTAATGTTTAAGGGTTAAGGGTTTAGGGTTTAGGATTAAGGGTAGAGGGGAGAGAGATAGAGGGAGTAACTGAGAGAGAGATACCTAAGAGATGGAGAGGGGGTAGGAGGGAGAGATTTGAGAGAGAGAGAGGGAGTGGGAGAGATAAAGGGTAGAGGGTTAATGGTAGAGGGTAGAGGGTTTAAGGGTTAAGGGTTAAGGGTAGAGGGGAGAGAGATAGAGGGAGGAGTGAGTGAGTGAGTGAGGAGGAGAGAGAGACATAAGAAAGGGAGAGGCAGTAGGAGGGAGATACTTGAGAGAGATAGAGGGAGGGAGGGTTAAGGGTAGAGAGTAGAGAGTTTAAGGGTTAAGGGTTTAGGGTTTAGGGTTAAGGGCAGAAGGGAGAGATATAGAGGGAGTGAATGAGAGAGAGATACCTAAGAGAGGGAGAGGGGTTAGAAGGGAGATATTTGAGAGAGAGAGGGAGTGGGAGAGAGATAAAGGGTAGATGGTAGAGGGTTTAAGGGTAGAGGGGAGAGAGATAGGAGTGAGTGAGAGAGAGAGACTTGAGAGAGGGAGAGGGGGTAGGAGGGAGAGACTTGAGAGAGAGAGATGGAGGGGAGACTCACTCCCTCTATCTATCTACCCTCAACCCTTAACCCTAAAACCTTAACCTTAAAACCTCTACCCTCTACCCTCTATCTATCTCCAATTCCGTCCCTCCCTCTTTCTATCTCTCTCAAGTCTCTCCCTCCTACCTCCTCTCCCTCTCTTAAGTCTCTCTCTCACTCACTCAATCCTATCTCTCTCCCTTCTACCCTTAACCCTCTACCCTCTACCCTCTACCCTCTACCCTCTACCCTCTATCTCTCTCCCACTCCCTCCTTCCCTCCCTCCCTCTTGTTGTGACCTTTTTCACACATCACCCCATCAAGATGGGGACCCCCTAAATTTTGCTCCATTCTGGTCTTTTGGCTTTGGTTCACTCTCTCTCTGGTCTCTGGTCCTTCTGGGGATGTCCTGTCATTTGACCCAGGTTAAAGTATTGGTTAAGTCTGTGTAATTAGGGTTTTCATCCTTCAGGCTTATTAAAGGTCAAACCGAGTCACGAAATTGAAATCTAAGCTTAGTACAGCAGTCAGAAGACTTCCAGCAGAGTCCCCTTAAATTTTCACTTTATTCCGGCAACTTACTATTTTTAGTAAGTATTCAATTTGGGACTATTTTATTGAGATTTTGGAATTCTGTCAGTTCCACTGCATCCGGGTAACATCAAGCTGCCTACACGTAAATTTTGAGCCGGATCGACGACTTGCTATTTTTGGCGTTCAGGCTTCAAGAGCCATTTTTAGGGTTTCCACATGAGCTTTTCAGATGCATGTCTGGAGAATCCTTCTGGGTTTTCCAAAACCTTCGCAGTGATGTAACATGCAAACTGAGATGATCACTTTCAGAGTTCAGCCTTCGGAGGCTATTTTTAGGGTTCGCATGCAGTGTTTTTCAACGCATGTTGGGTTTTTCCTTCTGGCTTTTTCAAGAGCTTCGCAACGGTGTGACATGCAAGCGGAGAAGATCAAGTTTTAAGGACTTACTATTTTTAGCCAGTGCATGCATGCAGACCAGTTTTCTAGGTTTTTCTGGGTTTTTTGAGATCCCATGGGAAATATGACATGCAAAATCATCCGGCAGTGGATGAGTCACTTTTCAGGCAGTTTCTATTTTTAGTAGGTACACTCTGGCAGCCGCCCAACACTCCAGTTTAGCAAGCAGAATGACATGCAGAAGGAACGAGGACAAACGGAGACCGTTCGGGATACATGCAAGTCAAATTAGGGTTTCCACTTTTATAGGGGGTGAAGTCCAAAAATAGTCAAGACGGAGTACCCCACCCATGTCAGCACACTTCAAGGCACTTGCTGGAAAAATTTGAGTAGAATCGGAGAACTTACTATTTTTAGTAAGTTAGGGCATGGCTATAAATAGCAGGTCTGCACCCGGGGTTGGCATCAGAACGACACTCACGTTATCAGGATCGGGTGTTGCAATTTTCAAGCAAAACGGAGCTACTGAAGTCAGAAACTCAAAACTTACTATAAATAGCAGGTGGCTATAAATAGCAGGTCAGGGCAGAGGACTGTCAAAACAGGTTCATAAGGTGAAGAAGATCATATGATGAAATTTTCAGGCAAAATGGAGCCTTAGAGGTTGAAAATCAAGGGACTTGCTAAAAATAACACAACTTGCTAAAAATAGAATGCATAAACAAAGGCAGGCAGAGGCATGGAAAATATTCTAAGTGTGGGAAAATGAAAGTATCCCCTTCAAAATGCGCCCACCTCACAGATTGATAGCTTGAAAATTGTCTAAGGAAAAATTCAAAGTTGAGCATAGCAAATGCGCCCACCTCACAGATTGATAGCTTGAAAATTGTCTAAGGCAAAATTCAAAGTTGAGCATAGCAAATGCGCCCACCTTGATGGAAGCCTTGAAAATTTCTAAGGCATGAAATAAAAGCATAACATGCTAAATGCGCCCAAGTCATGTTGGGAGAGTTCAAAAGTTTCTAAGTCTTTGAAAACAAAAGCTCATACCTCAAAATGCGCCCAAGGGGTTAAGTAAAAGGAAAACGTCTAAGGCACAAGCAAAAGCTCATGGGTCAAAGTGCGCCCACCTTCAAGACATTGAAAATGTTAAAAAAAAAAAAAAGTTGCTAAGGCACAAGATGGAAGTAGCCTACCACATTTGCGCCCAAGGAGAGGTGGAGACTTCAAAAATATTCTAAGGCACAAATCAAAGCATGACACTTAAAATGCGCCCTCAAGGCAAGCAAGAGGACTTGAAAATTTTACTAAGTGTGCAAAAATGAAAGTAAGACCCCTCAAATGCGCCCATGAAGGGGATGAAAGTTGAAAAAGTTTTTAAGTGTTGGAGAAATAGAAGCTCCACCCATGAAATGCACCCTTGGCTTGAGGTGAGGGAGTTTAGAAAATTCCTAAGTTACAAAACAAAAGCTCACCCCATGAAATGTGCCCTCAAGTCAAGGCTTCCATGTGAAAAATGCCTAAGTGTTTGAATGGAAGCATGGCACATCAAATGCGCCCTCAAGAAGGAGAAAAGGTGAAAAATAAACTAAGGCGTGTAAAATAAAAGTAGACCCTTCAGAGTGCGCCCACCTTAAGTGTAAAAGGGTTGCTGGAGAAAAAGCGGCTAAGGCATTGAAATGAAAGTGGAGGGGTAGAAATGCGCCCTCACTTGAAAGTACCACCCCCTAAATGCACCCACCATGGAGAGGTTAACATGAAATTCTACTAAGGCATTGAAAATAGGAGCTCACCTAGTGAAATGCGCCCTCACCTTGAGAAGGATAATAGAAGCTTTGAAATTCTTCTAAGGCATAAAATGAAAGCTTGAGGTAGTATTTGCGCCCAAGGTAAAGTGAAGACCCTCAAAGAAAATTCTAAGTCATCAAAGTGAAAGCTCATGGGTCAAAATGTGCCCACCTTCAAGACATTGAAAATGTTGAAAAAAGTTCTAAGGAAAAATTGAAAGTTCAACATCTAAAATGTGCCCAAGTTGAAAGTGAGGACTTAGAAAAAGTTTCTAAGTGTTGAAAACGAAAGTGCCAAGGCAAGAATGCGCCCTTGAAGGAGTTGATGAAATTAAAAATTCCTAAGGCCTGGAAATTTAAATTTGAATGAGAAAGAAA
Source organism: Sequoiadendron giganteum (assembly GCA_007115665.2). Classification (NCBI taxonomy): domain Eukaryota; kingdom Viridiplantae; phylum Streptophyta; class Pinopsida; order Cupressales; family Cupressaceae; genus Sequoiadendron; species Sequoiadendron giganteum. Next base: position 280,864,484 of record CM021101.1, read on the forward strand.
TACGCCCAAGGAGTGAGGATTTAAATTTATTTCTAAGTATGTGGGCGAGGGGTGCAAGAATAAAAAATACCAAGGGTCAAGTACGCCAAAAGAGAAAATGTTAGAAAATTTTTCTAAGTGAGATAACATTTCACTAGGGAAAAATACGCCCTTGGCATGGAAGGATGATTTGATGAATTTTAAAATTTTCCAGACATTTAAACAGGGTTGGCGACTTGATAAAATATTTTCTAAGTGAAAATCAAATGAACCCGTTTAAAATGCACCCATGAGTTAACAGAGTTTGAAAATTAATTTCCTAAGGGAAATTTTAATATTTTCAGAGGAAATTCGTTTTGCCTAGATTATTTTCCTGACGGAAGTTAAATCTCAGAGGATGAATTATTTCGAGCATGCAAGTGATTCTAAATCACCCAGAGTTGAACATTTTAAAGAGAGAATTTAAAATGTCTAAGGCAAATTTTATGAAATCGAGGATTTAAATGACAGACATTTTAAAAGTTGGAAATAAATTTACAACTCCCACGGATTTTTCGAGTTGAATTCAATTAAACACTGCGAGAATTCTTAAATGGAATTTTAAATCAAGTCAGGTGATTTTCTTTTTCTCGCGAGTTGTTTAAATAGCCAAGAGTTAATTGGCAGACTAAGAGGAAGGATTCGAATTTTTACAAGGAAGGAATCATTATTAATGGCAACTGCCATAATGACCGGCTGACGACTAGCCCACTATTGCGCTTGAATTAGAAGATTTCGAACGAAGAGAGTGGAAAATTGATGAAAGTGCTAAAAATAGCCCTAGCACTACTTAGCAGGATTCTCCGAGAAGAGTTATTTAAACAATCCCTTCTCTCATTTCTCCTCACATTGTTTCGAAGTTGAAGTTGCTGAAGAAGTTCTTGAGAGATTGAAATATTTTCGAAGTGGTTGAGGAGAGAAATTTTTTGAGAGTTTATTTTATTTCGGAGTGTTGAGTTGCTGAAAGTGCGAAGTTGTTGAAGAAATTTCTATTTGCCGAAGAGCTGAGAACTTGTTGCTGCAATTTTGAAGATTGAAGTTGTTTTCCGGAGCTGTTGGAGGTTTATTTTCGAAAGTTGAAGCTTGCTACAGATTTTACTTATTCGAGCTGCTAGAAGTTGAAAGTTGCTGAGGTTGACGAAGTCGAGACAAAGGATTTAATTCATTTTGTGCTGAGAAAGTATCCACATTGCTGAAAGTTGGTAGTTGGCTGCAATTTTCTTCGCCAGTCGGAAGTGCAGTCATTGAAAGCTTCTTTATAAGCTTGAAGTTTTTTTTTATACAGTACGAAGTTTGGAGTTAGTAATTTATGCTAAGAGTTTTTATTTTCAAAAAAGCTAACTCCACGTTCACAGTCGTCTCGGAGGTTACTTCATTTTATCCAAAAATCTGCAGCCTAGCTTATTGCTATTCTATTTTATTTTGCAGATGGCCAGAGCAAAGGATGTTGCAGGAACAAGCAGAGCCGCAGACAGAGCTGCAAACACTGAAGTAGGCAAGGCTAGCTCATCCCGGTAGGCAATGATTAAAAGGCTCGCTAAGCCATTTCTCCCAAAGTCAGAAATAGTTTCAAAGTTGGCGGGATTAAATGACACCAACCTTGGTTCATTTAATCTAAATGCACTCAAATCGAGGATGTTCGGGCTAGGGGGCCATCAACCATTAGTCACGGCACATAATATAATGAAGAGTGGAATCTACACAGCTGCTAGTTTTCCACCAGCAATTCAGTGTCTGGAGCTAATTATGGAGTGCGCCAATCACTACAAGCCAGAACGTAGGACGATTGTCTCTCCGGATGGTAAACTGCTCGCCAACTTCACACCGGATGCCATCGGAGAGGCATTTGGGATTCCGACTGCTGAGGAGATGTTATACAGGACAAATAAGAGGGCAGATAAGATGTACTCTTCCTCTTTCAAAAGAGTCACTGCAGTCATCAACAGAGTTTGGATGCAGAAGCCGAGGCCACCCCGCACTAAGCTCCCAAAGCAGATAATTGCCGAGGACGTGAAACAAGAATACTGTGATTTGATAATGATGCTGAGCCGGGTGAATGGGAGTGCACAGGCTTACATTTTCGAGCCTTGGATGTTCTACTTCATCGAGATCATCTTGGAAGGAAAGGAGTGTGTCGATTGGACTAGGATGATTAGCAACCACATCGATGAGCAATTCAGGAGCTTGAAGGTGACGAAGACTTTCTACATGAGCTCATATGTAATTTACATGTTGGCCAGAATGACTAAGTACAGAGGGATTTCGTACAAGGAGCCAATCGGCTGTGCCCCTGGTCAATTCAAAATCCATGAAGCCTGCACACAGCTACATTTAACTAACATTGCCAACTATAAACGGGAAAATGATGCATTCACAATGCACATTGCGAGGACACTTCAGCAGAGGACGCAGCAGAGAATATCTAAAGAAGCACAGACATTGATTGAGGAATATGGGTATTGGCTCATCCAATTCCCGAAATTCACATATATTAGGCTGCAAGGGTTCACTTCGTATCCGTATCGGTTACCACGATACCCCACCGATCACATAGTAATGCTTGAGGTATCTAGGCAATTGATTGCCCTACAGTCAAAGACCGAAAA